>OY776111.1:271040471-271640471 GCA_963675035.1 Allygus modestus
AACATCAACAAACTGAACCCGATCAGACAGGTATGACGCAAAGAATTTATGAGGTGCACCACGGATGCCAAAGTACTCAAGCTTTAACAACAGAATATTGTGATCGATACAATCAAACGCCTTGCTCAGATCACATGCAGTGATCTGAGCAATTTGCCTGTCCTCAAAAGAATTTAGAATCATGGACACCAGGGACCCCATGGCATCCGTGGTGGACCTACCACTCCGAAAACCAAACTGAGATTTAGAAAAAATTTCAAAAGATTCAAAGTATTTACATACCTGTGACTTGATGGCCAGCTCAAGAATTTTGCCAATTGTTGGGACTAGCGAAATAGGCCGATAGTTTTCAACTTTTGACCTGTCTCCTTTTTTGAAGACTGGAATTACCCGAGAAACCTTCTGAGAATTAGGAAAAATTCCCTCAGACAAACACATGTTGATGCAGAAGACAAGAGGTAACAAGATCACATCAATTATCTTCTTGATCACAAAGCTGGATAAACCATATACATCTTTACTTTTTGAGGGCTTCATACTAGCCACTATACTAAGGACTTCTTCACATGACACACCTTCCCATTCAAATTCGACTCTAGACCTTGGTGCTCGCTGGAGGAGTTGATCCACTGATACAGCAGGCTGTTGAATGCTGCTTTTGGCAAGGTTGACGGAGTCCACAAAATAGTCGCAGGCAGCCTGTGCTGATATCCCCGAGGTTGCTTCCTTCTGCTTCAGTGAAGATACTCTTTTTATTATGATTGTTAGTTATGACTTTCTAACAATCAAACACAGTCAAATCTATAACTTTTAGTCGTATATCCTAATCTCAGAGTTGTCAAGGATCCTAAATCATAAATAATAATCCTTATAAATAACTCTTTTGAAGTAATAAAACATTTATCTAATATCACTAATAGTTATAATAATTAAATAGTGATACTATAAATAGTGGCTGATTGATCACTGAAAACACCAAAACACTCTTACAGAAAAACAGCATGGGTTTATGAAAGGAAAATCCACAACCACGGCAACTATCGAAGTTGTTGAATACGTAATAGATCAACTTAAAACAAAGAACTTGGTTACAGCCATAATGCTCGATTTCAGTAAGGCATTTGATTGCTTGGGTCATGACTTGATCCAGCACAAGCTCGAGAAAGTAGGTGTTAAAGACCAGGCAAATTTCTGGTTCAAAAGCTATTTATAGGGACAAAAACAAGTGATAGAAGTTAAGCACAACATCAAGGGAAACACTAAAAATGCAATATCAAAACCGATGCTTATAAAATGAGGAGTACCACAGGGATCAGTTCTTGGCCCAGCGCTTTTATACTCATGTCTAATGACTTTCCTCAATACCTGGGAGCACACTGCAGACCACTGATTTATGCAGACGACACCACCTTGCTCCTCTCAGGAAATAATCCTGAAGACCTGGCCATAGACTGATTCATTGCACTCAATATGGCGTATCAATTTTGTTATAAAAATGATCTGGCAGTAAATACCAACAGAACCAAACAATTGATGTTCGGTAACAAACAAGAATATATAGAAACCGTACCTGATGTGGAGGTTGAAGATCATAACAAATTCCTTGGCATTATTATCGATGGGAAGATCTAATGGAACGAACACATAAACACTCTGTCCAGCAAACTAAACACCAGTGTATATGTCCTAAAAGTGATGAAGGTACCACAAAGACCACCTACCACGCTTTTTTTGAGTCACACATAACATACGTTGTCGGAGTCTGGGGAGGAACTTCAGTGGGAAACCTAAATCGTATTCTGCTCCTTCAAAGGATAGCTATCCGACTTGTAAAAGGCCTCGATTGGAGGGAAAGTTGCAGAGAAGACTTCACAAACTAAAGATTATGCCAGTCACTGCACTTTACATCAGTGAGGTGATTCTATATGTGGACAGGAAACCCCTTCAAAAAGGAATGTACATCCATAGTCGCAACACCAGACATGTATCCAAATATCAGCTACCACTTCATCCTAACACACTGTACGAGAAGAAGCCAACATACATCGGCAGGAAACTCCATAATCAGCTTCCAGAGAACATGAGGAGCCAAACAGGGAAAAAACTGAAGACAACCCTCAGCAAGTGGCAAACGAAGAACTTCTTCTACTCCCTGGACGAGATCCTGCAATGGAGGGACATCCTTCCATTGTACTGATTTACACTGTTGTTTTAAACTTGTATTGACGCCATTACAAATCTTGATGCTTTGTGAATAAAGAGTTGTTGATTTGATTTGATTTGGTTATGTAGGACACAAAAGTGTAGGTTTGACTGCGACGTAAAATGAAAAGCTACAATAATAAGGTAAATGAACACCCTGGAGGACAGTACAGTGTTGTGAAGTAACGCATATTTCTGTAACAAGTTGGCTTATGCACGAATTGCAGTTTTATGTTACCGCAAGAAGTAGTAGCTCCTACTGATCCTTAACGGTTTAGTATTAAACGAAATAAATTAGATCGATATTAAAATTAATAAGAGCTCGTGTAAACCCTTATTTGACACAACAACTTATATATATATAAAATATATATATATATAAAGTAATGTGTTTTATGTTAAGGAAAGGTTGGAATGATACTGATATGACGACAATGGAGTTTAGGTGTAAGCTACAGTGTCACCCAGACCCTGGCGGAAGGACGTTACGTTGCCGATTATATGACAAACTACTGCAGGCCGTATCCAAATTCACCAATGGTTTGAGGGTCGGTCAAGATATCCACATTCACCAACCCCGAAACAGGTAGAAAACCCTGGCTGAAAAAACATCCAAATTCACCAAATTCGGGAATACGCATGCTAATCTCGTTGGTGAAATAGGTTAAGGAATGCATATTGCGTTTAGGTCTCATTCCTTGCAGTTTTTTAATGAATTTCATAACTTAGATAAAGTGAAAGGACCTTGTCTGTTTAAAGTACTACATGAAAAAAATGTTCCATAAAAAATATGATAAAAATTAATTTAACCGAATGTTCGGTACACTAGGTATAGGTATAACAATATTACGTTGGCTCTTTTAAATGAACCAACTAGCCAAAATTCCCAGCAAAAAACCCAGAATCGCGGATTCATGAGAAGCTCCTTATCTTAAAACCACTAAATTAAATTTTACAGGAAGGGAAGAATTGTTGAATTGGTGCTCATTCATGTGGGAAATAAACAAACACAAAGCCCAGGGGTCAGAAACCCGACCAGGTAAAAGTTGGTGAATTTTGATATCTTGACAGCCTGTTTTTTTCTACCTGTTTTGGAGTTGGTGGATTTGGATGTTTGCCTGACCCTTCAACCATTGGTGGATTTGGATACAACCCTACTGCACATGGTACCGATCTTAATCTTTACAACAATAGTTAGAGTTATACAGTAGAGTCTCGATAGTCCAGCCGTTCAATACTCCGGTACGACCAGTAATTCGGCACGGTGTTGACGCCGACGAGCCGGTAGTTTTGTATCAGTTATAACAATTAGTATTGCCTGATAATAGGTGTTACACAGTTGCCATAAGGCCGAAGAATTTTAAACATACTTTTTATATACAAATCGGTTATAAATTGTAATATAACCACTTTTTTATTCAATAACAGAAGTTGAATAGAGCCCATATGGACCCTATATAAATGCTATTTAGCCTAATGATATTCTACCGGAATGTTATCTAGTTTCACTTATATGTTCTGAAATGGTTTATAAATAATTATAATATTGTAAAACTTAACTAAAGTAGAAAGCTAAATCACTGTTGCATGTACAAGCATTTGTATGCCAAACAGCTATTTTTATTTGTACAACTTACAACTAAAAATAAGTAACTATTTATATTTTAGAGTTTATCTTTGAGTCATCTTTCATATTTTTCTTATAATGATAAGCTTTTCTTGTAAAATTGTTCTTATGGAGACATAAAAACACGGCCTTCTACTATAACGTCCTTTTAAAATATGTGAAAAAATAAAGTCAACATTCTTTATGATAAAACAATAATTTTTATGAAGAATGTGCAGGTGTTTAACCTACTTGTTTTTTTACGGGTTGCAAAACACCTATACGTAGAGGTGGCTCTAGCTTTTTATTGTTATGGTGTTAATTTAGCTAATATAGTAATAGTTAGCTATCAGCGCACTTGCGTTCGAATTAAAGATACAGTATATAAATTATTTATACTGTAGTTAATTTACAACATTGTATAACGCAAATATAATACAAAAGATAACGTAGAGTCGTCATTAAAATCCTTAATTTGAACAGCAGATCACGTGCAAGCAAGCAGGAAGAGTAAACACTCCATATTGCTAAATTTTCTTGGTTGGTTTTTATGAGGTGAATTATGTTCTGGGTTGTGCTTTTTAAATCTCATAAATACTTAACATTAAAACGTATTTATTGACCATTAATCTTGTGTAAAAGTGGCATCATTTAGGTCGTTTGATAAATTAATGATATTAGGCATTTGACATTAAAAGAAATTTATTCACATTTATTTTTCAAAAATAGATACGAAAATGTACGCTATATAGAAAAGGGGTATAAACAAAATGGTTGAAAGGCTCAACCTTTACGCCGAAATCAATTGGCATAGGCAACATACAGGGCAAACATTATCCCTATCCATTATCCATAAGAAAATATTTTGCACGTTCATATACTATGTAAGCACAGGTTCATTATCAAATAAAGAATCAACGTGCGCTCCACAGAGTCTCATAAACATAAACACTCAGATGAAAATTGTGAAAGGATGATACAGAATTAATCCAATCACTTTTAATATAGGTTAAAGGTTGAATAATCTTCATTTAGCTTTGCAGTTTTTCTTTGCAAAATTAAAATTGAAGTATCTCTGTATAAATTTGTGAATGTGAAATGCAATACTTTTTGGAAAAATATGTGCTTTATTATAAACTATTTGCATTCCTGATGCGCTCTCCTGAATTCACCCATGCTAGGACCTTGTCATGTAACTTATTAGTTTTACTGGAAAATGGTATAGAGAAATATGAAACTTGTCAATATAATTAATTGACCATGTCAAGCTCTAACAAAATACAGCTACGGTATGAGTAGGGTTAGCACCCTTATAGAACCAGAAATAGCATAGTGGTTAGAGCGCGTTATTCTGGAAAGAGTAAGTAGAACATTTACGTGTCAACAAAAATTGGCACCAAACATAACCTCACTTAGTTGCGCCAAATATAACATCACTTTCCTGGCTCAGTGGCGCGAAGGCTAGCAGGGCTACCAACCGTACATATTACCAAGGTAAGTAATGAAAAGTATCATTATATAACTAAACTAAATTTATTATACTTATATAACTTTAACTACTCTATTATAAGCCATAATGAATCCATAACCAACAACCAATAATGAATTTTGGCTCTGATGTTTATACACCATGGCCTGTCACCAGAATCCCACTACTGTCTCCCGGCGTCCTCTTCTTCTTCTTCTACTACTCCTCTCCCCCTCTCTCCAGGTCTCACCAGCCACAGCCTTCCTCTGACAACTGAAACAAGAAAAAATAGTTTAGCTAATGCCTCCACTGTCAAAATAGTCCACTGCAACAATTCTTTGTCAGCAAACTCGTTGTAAACTGATAAAATAATGCTCTGTGATTGGTCGGAATGAGCTCTCACACCCGATTGGCTGTAATTAGGCGTCCTGCGCTCTGATTGGTCCGGACGTTTCCCCCACCATAATACCTGCTATCTTGTTGCGTCTTTTCTCCCTCTCTCTTTGCTCCCAGCTTTCGTTGCGAACAGACCTGACCCTGCGCTACTCTGTTCGTTGCTATTGCGCTTGGCGAAGATAACCTCACTTTTCGTGTGGCATAACCTCAATCTTTTGCGTTTGCTTACCATTACCTTACTTAATTGTAACATAACCTCAATTTAATTTGTATTATAATAATTTTGTTCTGTGTAACATAGTCTCACTTTCGTGTAAAACACCCGACTTTTCTTCCCCTGTATTATAGTAGGTTTTTTTTCAAAATGGCTGGAAATCCTGTTAAGGTTCTCAGTTAAGATGATACCTATGTTAAACACTTTCGAATTTACTGAACAAGACCAACTTTCAAATTTTCTATCCCTCCTCCTGAAACTAACGAAATTGATTGGCTAAGACAAGGTTTTGTTAAAATTGTAAATGAGATGAAAGAACGGGCCCATGAAAATGATCAGCTTGGTTTCACATTGCACATTGCACAGCCTAAACTTAAAAAGTAAAGAACCTGGTTTTGTAGCATTTTAGCCCGCGAACGAAGTAGATGAAGACATCCTTTGGCAAATTGTTGGGGTAATTTTTCAGTCAGATTCCAAATCTATTAAACTACCGACACACTCAAAGTGGAATGTACCTGAGTTAATCTCCCTGTAGGTTCTGGGTCTCACAGAAGACCTGGATTTTACAATACATTTGTTTAAGAGTGTAAATCGAGACGGGGTATCGTTGTAATTAATAACCAAGACAACTTGTGTCTCCCCCGGGCTTTGGTGGTGGCCATGGCTAAAGTGACAAATGAACCAGAGTATATTCTTGTACGCATGGACAAGGGTAAACGACAGAGAGTGAGGGCCCAGATAATGATGCAGAAGGCTAGGGTAGAGATCCCCGAGGAAGGGGCTGGTATCCCCGAATCGGAAAAATTGCAGGACTTGCTAACTAATTTCAAAATTACCGTCTACAACTTTGACAAAAAAGGTCATGATGTTTACTTTGAGGGAGCTGTTTAAAATCCTAAATTTAAAATTAATCTTCTGTTTTCAAATCGGCACTATAATGTAATCAACAGTCTGACTGCGGCTTTCGCCTGAACCTATTTTTGCGAAGCTTTCCACGTCTCTTTTGACCACAAAGCTAGACAAAGATTCTCAAACATCTGCCCTCAATGCCAAACCATCGTGTCTCCCTGTAAGGAAGCGCATGGGGGAATAGCTTGCCCAGATTGTAACATGACTATGAAAAACCAGCACTGTTTTAGCGCACACCAAGTCGACGGATGCAAAGCTTATAAAAAATTCCAGAATTTTGAAAACTGATTAATTTTGGAACTCACAAGTGCGCGGACGTTTTCTGTAAACCCTGCAATGCATTCAAAGATCCCAATCATAAATGTTACATGCAACCCAATGATGGAAAACCTAAAACTAAAGACTACCTATCCATTTTAATTGACTTTTAGACTCGCCAAGACGAGTCTCTCGACTCTGACGAAAATCAACAAGTACACCAAGTTAACCTGTGCATCTCATAACCGTTCCAATTTAATGGTATCGAGTCTAGATTTTTTAAGGCATGTAGAAACAGAACTAAAGTTTTTAAGGAAGAGCCAGTAAAACATTTCATGGAATACGTGATGCACGTTTGTAAACAGTTCAAGAATGTCTGTGTAATTGCCCACAACGGTTAGGGCTTTGACTTTCGGTTTATATTAAAACATATCATTGAAGAAACAAAATTCACGCCGGAGCTCGTAAAGAGGGGAACCAAAATTATTTTGATGGAAATGGACAATGTGAGATTTGTAGACTCACGTAGCTACTTCCCCATGGCCCTCGCTGCGCTCCCTAAAACATTCGATCTGCCTCCCGAGAAAAAGAAGGGCTATTTCCCACATCTTTTTAACACCCTGGAGAACCAAAATTATACTGGCCCTATGCCTGACAAAAAGTACATCTGCCCAGAGTCAATGTTTGAAAAATCTTATAAGGACTTTGAAATATAGTACGATGATCAAGTGGCTAGTAATTATATCTTTGCTTTTCAAAAATAAATATTGGAGTACTGTATTTCGGACGTAGAAATCCTAGTTCAGGCCTGCCTAAAATTCAGGCGTATTTTCTTGAAAGAGTGTAATGTCGACCCGTTCCTTGAGGCCATAACTATTGGTAGCACTTGTAACTTAGCTTTTAGCCATAGCTTTATAAAACCAAACACAATCGGCTTAATTGCTAAAAATGGATACAGACTGACTGAAAACCAATCTACTGAGGCCATTCAAAGGTTGTTTTGGGAAGAGGAGGAATGTGGGGTGAGGATTGAGCACGCTGGCCGGGGTAAAGAAGTAAAAATTAATAGGCTAAAGGTCGATAGGATTGACGGTGAGAAAATGTATGAGTTTCATGGGTATTATTGGCACGGGTGTCCAAAATGTTTTCCTTACAACAGAGAGGCTCCTCTGAAGGAGGATCACACATATTCACTTCATTTAAGGTACGAAAGAACTTTAATGAAAATGTCCAAAATTAGTAACTACGAAGTTGTAGTAATGTGGGTGTGTGAGTTTCATTAATTAAAGAAAGATAACATATTTAAACACTTGAACAGCCTGTCGATCCTCAAAAACCTTCCCCGTGATGCTAGACATGCGTTCTTCGGAGGTATAACGGGCAATACAAAAACATATTATTAATGTGAAGGGGGAGAAACAATTCAATATGTTGATGTTTGCTCCCTCTACCCATATGTTTGCAAGTATGGGAAATATACTTTGGGCCACCTCACAATCTATATGGGAGATAGGAAGTGCAGGCAGCGAGGACTAAATCTAGATAGTTTGCTAAAGTGCCAAGTTTAACCCCCTTCGGACCCCTACCACCCGTACTCCCAGCAAAAATGAATATTAAATTTATTTTATTTTACGTAGGTCTTGTGGAGAAAACCAGACTCAAGAGAATTGTGAAAATGAGAGCGCTGAAAGGGCAATGGTAGGAACGTGGTCGATGGATGAAATCAGAAAAGCTGTTGAGAAGGGTTACGTTGTGCTTGATATGTACGAGCTATGGGAGTACGTGGTAAACACTTATGAAGAAGGTGGATTGTTTACAGATTTCATTGATAAATTAATGAACAGGACAAAGACCATTATATTGCAGACTATCTCCCGCATGAGGGTATTAAATTGGACTAAGAGAAAATTTGTAAAAACGGGGGCTTAAGATCATTCGCTAAATTAATGTTAAATTCAATTTAGGGGAAATTAGGACAGAGGGAGAACCAAACTAAAGCAACAATTGTAAGGGAGTCTAAAGTGATGTTTAAAATGTCAATAAGTCTAGAAGAAAAAGTCAATAGAATTCGGCCTTTTAACGAGGAAGTTGTTGTTAAGTGGGAATATATTGAGGAAGTCGGCGATTCTTTGACAAATTTAAATGTTGTAACTGCGGCCTACACCACAGCCCAGGCGAGACTTAAATTATATGAACACTTGGATGCTTGTATATAATGTTTCAGAATCTGCTATGTGAGAAGCATATGCCAAGAGTTGACCCCTCTACCGGTTGTGTCATATTTCGCAGAGAGGAGGGCATTATGCGGCTACTGTGAATTTTTTTTGAATTTTTTAGGGTAAGGTTAAAGGTGTCTACAGTTTTCTTTGTTCATATTTAGATTTTATATTATGAACACTTACCTAGTGTGGTTTTCAGGAGCAAGGGACAAACACCACCTCGGAAGTTCACCTTATGGTCTCCCGGCTTGCAGCTGTCCGGACAGAGCTGGGAGAGGCCCTGACCCTGGCACGAAACGTTCTAGAGAACAGCCAGGACTACCAGGTGTGAGAGGTCGCTCCAGCTGTGTGGGAGGATATCCGCGCCACCATGGAGAGAATCCTTGGCTATAACTACAGAAGGATGGACAACTTGATAACCCGTGGTATACCACCGGCCAAGGAGCAGCCAAGGTAAGTTGTGTGCCACAATTGCCTTGATGCCTTGCCAACGGTTGCCCTTCACCCATATATCCACACTCTATGCCTGGCTTGCAGTCGTCGGGTAACATGCTGCTCCTTCTGCAGGAGTTTAGGTAGCGGCCGAACAAGACTATTTTTTTACCAATAAGGTTTTACTTTCAAATTTAACTAAACTATTTTTAATAATATTTTGTTAGTTTAATAATAACTTTTTTGTCTTGCCAATAGCATTACGATTTATATTTTAAACTGTTATTTTCTTAATGGATGTTTTTCTTTGGAAATGTTAAAATGTATTTAACTTTAAAACTATGATAAATAATGTATTTAAAAATATTTTTTTTTATCCACCCAATGTTGCTTACACGCTGATAATTATAATTGTCAAGCTAATGATACCATAAAGTAATAAATAATTAACTAGCACCACAAAGAAGAAAGACGCTGCTCTTGATTAGATAGTTAGCCACAGAAGGAAGTTAGATTAGATTGCGGTCGGTGCAGACCTTCACGCCACTGAGAGAGGAAAGTGATGTTATGTACGCAACGGTCGCGCCAGCTTTTTTTAGTGTAAATATTCTTCTTACTCTTTCCGGAATAATGCGCTCTAACTACTATACCATTTCCAGTTCTATAAGGGTGCCAACCCTACTGGTATGTAAGGTTGACATTTTATTAGTTTTGTTTTGCCTATATACTTCCATACGAGCTAATTTAAGTGAAGGAAATAATTACTGGTATATCATTGACAATTTCGTATATATTATTTTAACGTAATTCGTGAAAAATCACTGGAATACAGAGAAAATTTTTTACACGTATTCTAAAAGAGTAAAATTATTTAAAAAAATCATAAATGTTAAGAGGATGGTGCTGGGAGTGAACGTGTAACACAATTAATTGCAATAGTAATTCAATTGTTATGCTTTTAAATAAACTAAAACCCCAGTAGTTAAATTGTATATGTTTATAAAATGCATGTATAATGAGTATAACGATTTGAAAGGACTTCAGCTTTACTAATGCATGTTTCTTTTAAATTATAAAGGTCATGTATACACTTTTTGTTGAATTATTGTTAAATCAATCGAAATTGTGAAATTAATTAATTATGTTTGCTTAGTAGTTAGCTCAACCTTCAAACATTAGGTCGTGTACATGAAAACAAGAAACAGTTGTATTTATACTTGTTTAGGATTATGTGTAACACTGATTTTAATTTGATTTGACTGACTAAATACTCAGATAAACCTCCCAGGTTTTAGTTTAAACTTTTAATAAAACATAGGTAATATTAACAACAAATTATCCAGACATTTGAGAAATTAAAATCTAAATATCCCGAATTGTTATGAAACGGATCTACATTCCAATTGGGCAACTCAAAGTCAAGACAATGAATGCGATCAGTTTAATTTCACAAGGCATAAATTACATCACTTATTGATTATTTAAAATTGCCTTTTTACATAAGACGTTTTTATTACGTTCATATGTGGAAAACAGAGACCATTATCCGTATATCATAATATACAAAGTATTAGTTAAGTCCGTTCCTAAAATTTGTATAAGGTTTTATGTATTAAATGATTATGATGTAAGTAAATAAATTCCTATAAACATGTGTTCTAAAATGTCTTGTTTTCCATCTATCAGTCTGAATGTGTTTTCCATTAGAAACATCATATTCACGATACCACTTCAGATTTCAATTGACATCTGGGGATTTCGCCTAATCATATTTAAAGGATATTTTACATTTAACGTTAGCTTTCAAAATTACTCCCAATTAAAACGCTCAAAGCTAAATATATATAATACTGAGATTTTCCTTACACCGATTTTAATTAAAGCATACAAGTTTTGTATAAGAATCAGAAGACATAAGCATTATTTATTATTAAAATCAGCAACTCACCTATGGGTTCTGTGAGCTATAAAATTTTTAAGCCATCGTTTGTGGTATACAACTTAGCATTTTTTGAGTATAGATAGTTTTTTTATTGATTTTAATTTTAAAATGTTAAAGGCTACCATTTTGAAACTCGAAAAGTCATAAATATGCAATTGAAAGAAAACTAGCCTTCAACATGTATTAGACTAATTGTATGCGAAAAGTCATGTCAAGATCTCAAATGGTTTAATAAATGTAATGTACTTATAAACTTCAGAAATATACAGACTGACAAATGGAAAAAAAAAACATTTCATCACTTATATTTATAGAAACCTTTTTATTTATTATTAACCCATCAAATGTTATATCCAAAATCTTTGAAACGGATGTTATATACACCATGTATAATGAGAAAATCCACATTTAGAGGTAATAAATACCTTAGGAATCTTTAATCATTGGCCAATTTTGAAATTGACAAACGACGCCAACTAAAATATCCATAAAATATAAACAGAATATTTAGGCGTATGTACTTATTTTACATTGACGTAACTTAATGTCCATTTTAAACGATTAAATCTGCATCGTATTTTAAATATGTACCACATATATCATTTAAAATTAGTAATTGTAATTATCAATTTTATTTATTTATCTAGGCAACGAACATTTATGTTTTGGCCTTATTAGTCGTTAATTAATATCACATCCGTTACAAATAAGAAACAATCTTAAAGTCATTAAACTTTATAATACGCTATAATACGCTCTGTAAATGGAAAATTATAACTACGATTAAAAATAATTTATATACCTAAAGTTGCGATCATCAGTTGGTCTACCCTGATATCTTATTCAAGCACATATTTAAGCAATTTTACTAAACCAAATGATTTAAATACCAGTAAACTGCCATATCAATTATATATATATACATATATATAAATTAAGTCGTAATCCAAGCTTCCCAAAGAGTACCACACATTTTCCTATGCGGTGAACTATTCTCCCAGTAAGTCAATCCTACAGTCAAATTGTTGTAGATATACCGTTCCACCCTAGAATTGGACCCTAAAAAAAGGCTCAAGCTATATAAGAGGGTTTTGAAGGAGCAGCAGCTGTGTATAACAGAAGTTTCCGAGCTCAGTAGAACATCATTGACCATAGAGCCAAATCAGCCAGTGATTAAGCTTGTGATCATTCTTTAGTCGTTGATGATGTGATATTTACTATAGTCTGCAATTTTTTTAATTTGCAGTATCATTATTTATTTGGTATTTGTATTAATAGTTAAATATTAGACCTGAAATTTTTTATTATACAGAATATATCTCTTAATTGTTATCATATAATCCGTCTACTAAGATTATCAGCCTCATCTTCATATCTACATAAAAATTAATTTAAACTAAACCATTTATTACCTAAACTAAATTATACATTTTCATTCGTAAATATCATTAAAATTGATGTTAGTTTCTACGTAGTTTAAAATAGTTATGTTTTCCGTAAGGTTTCGTGTCCGCTCCATTACTATTGTATTGTAAAAAGGTTCACTAAAAATTTGTTTTCTGCAATACTAGTATTATTAACTAATTAAACAATATCAAAGAGCACATCTGTCATAGCACATACCATATATGCATAGCACTAAGCACATATGTGCATATATGTCGTAACACTAAGACGAACAGTGTTTAAAATACAATGTAGAGGAGAACCCAGAAAGAGACATACTATTCGGCACTTTTTTCCCATGTTATTCTTATGGGTAGCCGTTTTTGGACCGACACCGGCTCCCGCCTTACACAAGTTTCCTTGTTAGCCTTTACTAATGTCCAACCCTTGCCTATATTAAATATATTTTCCCAATCCCCATCCCTCCTCTATATTTTTTAAAATTAATTTTCAAATTCAGGCTAAAAAACTATCTTTAGTGTTTATAGTCCGATTTGTCTTCAATTTGGATATGTTATTGTCCTAGGCAAGTGTTTTAATAAATTCCACTTACATATCCCAAATTCACTATTACGGTCAAATTAAAAAATATTTTTGAAAAATACTATAGTGCCAATTACCAACTTCTTTATTTACTGTCCAATTTGTCTTCAATTTGGATATGTTATTGTCATAGGCAAGTGTTTTAATAAATTCCACTTACATATCCCAAATTCACTATTACGGTCAAATTAAAAAATATTTTTGAAAAATACTGCCAGTTGCCAACTTCTTTATTTACTGTCCGATTTATTTAAAATTTGGATATGTTATTGTCCTAGGCAAGTGTTTTAATAAATTCCACTTACATTTCCCAAATTCACTATTACGGTCAAATTAAAAATATTTTTGAAAAATACTGCCAATTGCCAACTTCTTTATTTACTGTCCGATTTGTTTAAAATTTGGATATGTTACTGTTGTAGGCTAGTGTATATGCACCATCCACATTTTACAAATTCAATATTGCGGTTAAATTTAAAAAAAATTTTGATTAAATACTGCCAATTGGCAACTTCTTTATTTATGGTCTGATTTGTTTGAAATTTATATATGTCATTATTCTAGGCTAGTGTATATGTACACACCATCCACATTTGACAAATTAACTATAATGGTCAAATTAAAAAAATTTGAAAAATATACTAACAATTTCAAACTTCTTTATTTACTGTCTGATTTGATTTATTTTCGGATATGTTATAGCTCTTATATAGGTAACAAGACCACACTACCACACGTTCCACTACCCCTATAATACAGTATTTTGTCTTTTTTTTGTTTGTTTATTTTGCTGTAATCCCAAAACTGACTTTGCTGTTTATTGTCCGATTTGCCTACACTTTGGATATTGTCCTAAGCTAATGCATTTATTGTCTGATTTATTTTTGGATATGTTATAGCCCCCAACCATTATATCTATAATTACAATATTATTTTCATTAACCCTATAATACAGTTGATGTGTTGTTTGTTTTGCCACAACCTAAAAACTAACATTGGTATTTGTGTTTTTACAAAACTATATTTTGTAAGTTACTACCAATAACTCCTTTGTTTACTTTTCGACTTGTTATATCCCCTTATATCTAAATTTACCGTATATTTTTTTCCCTTTTAGTGCTGTTTTGTCGTAACCAAACTTTGGATATGACTGCAATATATTACTGGCCATTGCATAAGTAAATACCCCATTTCCAAATTCAATATTACAGTTGGAATAAAAAAATAAATACAAGCTTATTATATTTTCCACAAGCTTATTATATACATCCAGCTGTTATATTTGCCACATTTCCAATATTGTTGTGACCCTCTCAACTACCTCTCATTGTAATAATATAATAAGTAATATATATCCACAAAATATTTATGGTCAGAACTGCCTAAATTTTGGATATGTTTTAAGCCAATGCGATAACATAAAATAAATTTTTAAAACCCAAAACAACTAAACACAAAACACTAATCTTTCTTTGTGCTTGTTTGGAGTATCCAACTTAATTTTAATTTTGTAGTTAAAATCAAACTTCCTACATTCTAACTCCCTTTCCAGCCAGTGGTTGGAGACATAAAGGTTACGAATATTTTCAAACTGTACAATATACCTTTTTCTACCCCTATGTTGGACTTGTTTAATAGCGCTTATTAACAATTCCGCACCATCTTCCAAATCCTCCAGTCTACTACATTCTTTAAATTTAATATTACCTTTAATATCTTGCATCGCTATGTCTTCTTGTCCAACATCATCCCACACATTGTTATGGAAATTTTGGTTTTCTATTTTTGGAAAGGAATTACCATAAAATGTTGTGGTACCGTTAGTGTTAAAGCTTGCAAGTGGCTCGTTGGTAGGTAGGTAAATAATGTCCAAATCACCAGTATATGGCAACACGCTATAACCATCCCTATTCTTATTTATCTCTATAAGCACAGTTTTACAGACACCTTTAACATAGTATACACCCCTCTGTCCATCCTTTTCTGCCAACACCCCCACAAACTTGTTGTTTACTACAAACGCATACACCATATCATGTCCATAATGCTCTAGATCCTCTCAACGTCGCAGGAAGTAATCTTTTAATTTATCCTCTCTTTCCCTTCTTTCTTGTTCTTTAGCCAACTGTGCGTTGTATTCCTCTGCAACAGTATTTTCCACATATTCCAATTTACGCTTATTACTGTCGATGTCTTCTAATTCCAATTTCCTCTTTTTGGAACACCTCTCTAAGAAAGGCTTGGAAAGTGGCTCTATTTCTTTAATAGTGTATGGGTACAGTTTATTCGTCCGGCTTCTTAAAACGTAGGGAGTAAGGTTAGGACTTTCCACTAAGCCTAATTCTTCTAAATTAATGTGTTTAGGTATAGTGGAGAAAGGTGTATTTGATTTTGTAAAACATGTGCCCCCAGATTTGATGTAACACTTATGCTTTACACTTATGGCATCAGGACACTCCTCTATTACCTCCACGTAGTTAGTTGGTAAACAGTTAAAGCTAAATGCAGATAGAGCATACTTTATTAACTTTTCCCTTTGTGACCTATCTTTTGGCAGTTTTAGTTGTACTCCAGTTATCTTCTTCGTATTACTATTACCCCAATATGCGTATTGTAATAAATCGCTAAACACTAAACAACAACTGTTTTGTAATTGATTGGCAACTTTCATCCACATCTTATGCAGAGGTACAGCATAGAATGGAGCATTTTGGAAGTACCTTTTGTTGTCTTCTATTAGACTTAAACAATCTCTTAAAGGTTCAAACCCTTTACCAAAACCTCTACAATAGTTATAGATTGTTGCCTCTAACCTTGTTATTTCATTCTCTCTAGCTAGTTTAGACGAGAACGTATCTTTTAGTCTCGCATCTGGACAGTTTACAAAGTTTATTATATGGTTTCCTATACTTTTAAGTACTCCAGGGCTTGTAATCTGGCATATAAATTTATTATATATTTTTACCCTGCTATTTACATTAAACTATGTTAAACAGTCTTTACTAACATGGACATTATCTACAATAACATTATATCCATTCTTGTACGCCCCTTGGTAGCAAAAGTTAAAGTTTTCTGTAAGATATTGGCACATTTCCTCTTTATTAAATATTCCAGCCAAATCTAGTGTTATATCGAAATCCATAAGATAGTACATTTCTTTTTCCAGATCTTGCAGTATCTTTGGAAGGTCTTCCAACAAATCCTTAATTTTAACATTTGCAAGCTCTATTTTATAGGGAATTGCAATAGGATCATCGTACTTTTGTTTAATTTGTTCAATATCTTTCTTTATTATTTGTAACACACCCTCGCTTTGGACCCCAGAGGACCTCTCCAAGGAGAATGGTAGTTTGGCCACAACACCATGTCGAGCTAAAGAGAACTTTTTAAATATTCCTCGTAAGTAGCTATTAAATGAGCCACATATTTCCTTATTAACTTTAAATTTATTCCGAACGTCCCCATCACAATCCGTTACATTGGTTATCTTAACTAACATTATGTTATCACAAAACGCATCCGTTATAGATGTTAAGTTATTTAATTTTGGTTCGCCTCGCAATAGTTTATATTACCTATGCCTGTAAGAAGGTTATTATTACGGAGATTTTCTAATAAAAACCATATACCGAATCTTTCGTTAGTAGGTTTAATACAATTTCCCAATAAATGGCTAAAAGAGTACATTTCTTTTATACAAAAAAGTAGCGGAAACATGTAAACAGGACAGATATAATTACACTATAGGCATAAAGAGGTTGTAAATATATGGATATTGTATATAAACATAGGCGAGCGGTAAGAATAACATGTAAGTGGACACCTAGACCCATGTGCAAATGTGGAATACCCACTATTAATATAATTCCAAATTCGACTAAATAAGTTTATAGTCTCAATATAATTAACATATTAACTAACGGTGCCATCCCGCATTCTTACCCAAATTGTACAAATTCTATAATTTACTGTCTATTCTTAGTCCTTGTATAGTATTAGGTTTTGTACTATTAAACCCTACATTCTTATCCTGTGCAGTAGAGTAATTTATGCATGTTATTTAATACAGATACGCACATTCTACAAGACCTGTACATAGATCTGTTGTATAAGCAGCAGAATAGACGTCTCACCCATTGTGTTGATGTAAAGTAAAACATAAATGTAAATTACGCTAAGACTGGATACAACTGGCCAGATATTAGACAGGAAATGTGTTGGAAGTGTATTGCCAAATAGTAAGACAAACACCACATAGTGCAGCATGTAAGCAATCCATTACTATTTAGACAAATGTATAAAGTCAGTATTGGTAAAACATCCGATATATTAGCCAAACCCAGTCCAAACATTGTGTCCTCAAAATGTTATGATTGTGTTCAATTTGTTTATATTACATATATTTCTTACAGAATTTACAAACTATTTTTGTGTCAGTTGACAGAACCTGTAAAGTTGTGTTAAATGGCTGTAAACCAGTATCTGTGCCTGTGTCCAAATGTGTTGGAGTGTGTTATTTATTGTGTCTCTGCATTTGTGTTGTTTTATAAACTTTAAATATTACTATGTCCTTATACTCTTACTATTTCTGTTACTATAATATTTATTTTTTACTGTTTGTTTCTCAAGTTTGATTGTGGGTTTGGCTAATATATCGGATGTTGTACCAATACTGACCTTATACATTTGTCTAAATAGTAATGGATTGCTTACATGCTGCACTATGTGGTGTTTGTCTTACTATTTGGCAATACACTTCCAACACATTTCCTGTCTAATATCTGGCCAGTTGTATCCAGTCTTAGCACAATTTACATTTATGTTTTACTTTACATCAACACGATGGGTGAGACGTCTATTCTGCTGCTTATACAACAGATCTATGTACAGGTCTTGTAGAATGTGCGTATCTGTATTAAATAACATGCATAAATTACTCTACTGCACAGGATAAGAATGTAGGGTTTAATAGTACAAAACCTAATATTATACAAGGACTAAGAATAGACAGTAAATTATAGAATTTGTACAATTTGGGTACGAATGCGGGATGGCACCGTTAGTTAATATGTTAATTATATTGAGACTATAAACTTATTTAGTCGAATTTGGAATTATATTAATAGTGGGTATTCCATATTTGCACATGGGTCTAGGTGTCCACTTACATGTTATTCTTACCGCTCGCCTATGTTATATACAATATCCATATATTTACAACCTCTATATGCCTATAGTGTAATTATATCTGTCCTGTTTACATGTTTCCGTTACTTTTTTGTATAAAAGAAATGTACTCTGTTAGCCATTTATTGGGGAATTGTATTAAACCTACTAACGAAAGATTCGGTATATGGTCTTTATTAGAAAATCTCCGTAATAATAACCTTCTTACAGACATAGGTAATATAAACTATTGCGAGGGCGAACCAAAATTAAATAACTTAACATCTATAACGGATGCGTTTTGTGATAACATAATGTTAGTTAAAATAACCAATGTTACGGATTGTGATGGGGACGTTCGGAATAAATTTAAAGTTAATAAGGAAATATGTGGCTCGTTTAATAGCTACTTACGAGGAATATTTAAAAAGTTCTCTTTAGCTCGACATGGTGTTGTGGCCAAACTACCATTCTCCTTGGAGAGGCCCTCTGGGGTCCAAAGCGAGGGTGTGTTACAAATAATAAAGAAAGATTTTGACCAAATTAAACAAAAGTACGATGATCCTATTGCAATTCCCTATAAAATAGAGCTTGCAAATGTTAAAATTAAGGATTTGTTGGAAGACCTTCCAAAGATACTGCAAGATCTGGAAAAAGAAATGTACTATCTTATGGATTTCGATATAACACTAGATTTGGCTGGAATATTTAATAAAGAGGAAATGTGCCAATATCTTACAGAAAACTTTAACTTTTGCTACCAAGGGGCGTACAAGAATGGATATAATGTTATTGTAGATAATGTCCATGTTAGTAAAGACTGTTTAACATGGTTTAATGTAAATAGCAGGGTAAAAATATATAATAAATTTATATGCCAGATTACAAGCCCTGGAGTACTTAAAAGTATAGGAAACCATATAATAAACTTTGTAAACTGTCCAGATGCGAGACTAAATGAAAAGTTCTCGTCTAAACTAGCTAGAGAGAATGGAATAACAAGGTTAGAGGCAACAATCTGTAACTATTGTAGAGATTTTGGTAAAGGGTTTGAACCTTTAAGAGATTGTTTAAGTCTAATAGAAGACAACAAAAGGTACTTTCAAAATGCTCCATTCTATGCTGTACCTCTGCATAAGATGTGGATGAAAGTTGCCAATCAATTACAAAACAGTTGTTGTTTAGTGTTTAACGATTTATTACAATACGCATATTGGGGTAATAGTAATACGAAGAAGATAACTGGAGTACAACTAAAACTGCCAAAAGATAGGTCACAAAGGGAAAAGTTAATAAAGTATGCTTTATCTGCATTTAGCTTTAACTGTTTACCAACTAACTACGTGGAGGTAATAGAGGAGTTTCCTGATGCCATAAGTGTAAAGCATAAGTGTTACATCAAATCTGGGGGCACATGTTTTACAAAATCAAATACACCTTTCTCCACTATACCTAAACACATCAATTTAGAAGAATTAGGCTTAGTGGAAAGTCCTAACCTTACTCTAAGAAGGAAGGAAAGTCCTTACGTTTTAAGAAGCCGGACGAATAAACTGTACCCATACACTATTAAAGAAATATAGCCAATTTCCAAGCCTTTCTTAGAGAGGTGTTCCAAAAAGAGGAAATTGGAATTAGAAGACATCGACAGTAATAAGCGTAAATTGGAATCCAAACAAGCACAAAGAAAGATTAGTGTTTTGTGTTTAGTTGTTTTAGGTTTTAAAAATTTATTTTTTGCTATCGCATTGGCTTAAAACATATCCAAAATTTAGGCAGTTCCAACCATAAATATTTTGTGGATATATATTACTTATTATATTATTACAATGAGAGGTAGTTGAGAGGGTCACAACAATATTGGAAATGTGGCAAATATAACAGCTGGATGTATATAATAAGCTTGTGGAAAATATAATAAGCTTGTATTTATTTTTTTTATTCCAACCGTAATATTGAATTTGGAAATGGGGTATTTACTTATGCAATGGCCAGTAATATATTGCAGTCATATCCAAAGTTTGGTTACGACAAAACAGCACTAAAAGGGGAAAAAGTATACGGTAAATTTAGATATAAGGGGATATAACAAGTCGAAAAGTAAATAAAGGAGTTATTGGTAGTAATTTACAAAATATAGTTTTGTAAAAACACAAATACCAATGTTAGTTTTTAGGTTGTGGCAAAACAAACAACACATCAACTGTATTATAGGGTTAATGGAAATAATATTGTAATTATAGATATAATGGTTGGGGGCTATAACATATCCAAAAATAAATCAGACAATAAATGCATTAGCTTAGGACAATATCCAAAGTGTAGGCAAATCGGACAATAAACAGCAAAGTCAGTTTTGGGATTACAGCAAAATAAAAAAACAAAAAAAAGACAAAATACTGTATTATAGGGGTAGTGGAACGTGTGGTAGTGTGGTCTTGTTACCTATATAAGAGCTATAACATATCCGAAAATAAATCAAATCAGACAGTAAATAAAGAAGTTTGAAATTGTTAGTATATTTTTCAATTTTTTTTAATTTGACCATTATAGTTAATTTGTCAAATGTGGATGGTGTGTACATATACACTAGCCTAGAATAATGACATATATAAATTTTAAACAAATCAGACCATAAATAAAGAAGTTGCCAATTGGCAGTATTTTTCAAAATTTTTTTAAAAATTTAACCGCAATATTGAATTTGTAAAATGTGGATGGTGCATGTACACTAGCCTACAACAGTAACATATCCAAATTTTAAACAAATCGGACAGTAAATAAAGAAGTTGGCAATTGGCAGTATTTTTCAAAAATATTTTTTAATTTGACTGAAATAGTGAATTTGGGAAATGTAAGTCTAATTTATTAAAACACTTGCCTATAACAATAACATATCCAAGTTTTAAACAAATCGGACAGTAAATAAAGAAGTTGGCAATTGGCAGTATTTTTCAAAAATATTTTTAATTTGACCGTAATAGTGAATTTGGGAAATGTAAGTGGAATTTATTAAAACACTTGCCTAGGACAATAACATATCCAAATTTTAAATAAATCGGACAGTAAATAAAGAAGTTGGCAACTGGCAGTATTTTTCAAAAATATTTTTTAATTTGACCGTAATAGTGAATTTGGGATATGTAAGTGGAATTTATTAAAACACTTGCCTATGACAATAACATATCCAAATTGAAGACAAATTGGACAGTAAATAAAGAAGTTGGTAATTGGCACTATAGTATTTTTCAAAAATATTTTTTAATTTGACCGTAATAGTGAATTTGGGATATGTAAGTGTAATTTATTAAAACACTTGCCTAGGACAATAACATATCCAAATTGAAGACAAATCGGACTATAAACACTAAAGATAGTTTTTTAGCCTGAATTTGAAAATTAATTTTAAAAAATATAGAGGAGGGATGGGGATTGGGAAAATATATTTAATATAGGCAAGGGTTGGACTAACAAGGAAACTTGTGTAAGGCGGGAGCCGGTGTCGGTCCAAAAACGGCTCCCCATAAGAATAACATGGGAAAAAAGTGCCGAATAGTATGTCTCTTTCTGGGTTCTCCTCTACTTATATAAACAATAACATAAAATAGTAACCCAATTAACAAATTTAAAGTAATTTTAGCGAATTTCCCCTATAGGAAAGAAGCTATTACCGTAGTCGGCATGGTAAGACCTAGGCCCGGGACCATGATAACTTTTCGTTTTGAGGTCCCCAGACCCCAAAAACACCATTCGTTCGAAAGTGTATATATATATATATATATATATATATATATATATATATATATATATATGCGTGTGTGTGTGTGTGGTTTGTACCCCAAAATTTATTTTTATTATTTTACGTATCACTTTTAAAATAGTCAAATTTTAGTTTTTACCATTGGATTCTGCTTAAAAAACACACAATTTGGTATTTTGATCATTCCTCTACGTCAATTGGTTACCGAGATATTGAAAGTGCTAAACACAGTACGTTGCCTAATGTTATTTTTATGGAGGAAAAGACAAATTTTATATCTCGCTTATTTATGAACGTATACAGACGAAACTTGGTATACGGCTTCATCTCGTTGTGGTCTATTGATATTTGCTCAAAAAAACAATTTTTTGCCAAAGGCTCCCGTATCAGCAAACCTGCGTACTCAACTCCCATGTTATTCTTATGGAGAATAATTAAATGCTCTGTCTCCCTTAATTATGAACATAAATTAATAAAAACTGGTATACGACTTCACCTAGTTGGGTTATATTGACATTAGTATAAAAAACAATTTTTTGTGTTCCTTGTTGCAGCAAACTTGTGTACTCAGCCCCAATTTTATTCTTTTGGAGAACAATTAAAATTATATATATATCGCTTATTTGTGAATATATTTTTATAAAACTTCGTAAGTGGCTTTTTGTATTATTAAGACATTATATCTCCGTTGTTATTTCGCTGAGTATGCAGGTTTACTGGTACAGGGGTATTAGTAAATTTATCATAAAGGGAAGAAGCTATTGCCGTATGGTAAGGCTTGTCCGTCATCACGTTAACTGCCAGTTTTGAGGCCCCACAAACCAAAATCACCATTTGCTTACCTATACAATTTCTGGAGTAACATGATACGTATTGATACGAATAATCAGGATTAAATAAACTGCATCTCACATCACTTTAAAATATATTTACACTTATTCTCTCCTTTCATTCAAGACGGTAAATATACATAAATGATGGTGTAAGACGACCAATTTCAACCCGTTAGATTGGTAATCATCAGACCCAATCAGAGAATGAGTACTTATAACATGTTTTCAATATAACTAGTTGAAATGTATTGCATTGCACAATCATGTGTGTACATTTACTACTTTGAATGTGAGACACATTTATTTTAATAAGTTTGAAAACCATATAGATCGAACAATTAAAGGAAGTTTTGGATTGTTCCCAAAAAGGTTTTCTATTTTGTTATTTTTCACAGATAATTATTTTCAATTTAAATTAAATGGAATCTGTATATTGAATCACAGAACATAATAATTATGAACAATAATGCAAGTATACACGAATAAGGCATGTAATAAACTAGAACCATAAACTATAACACCTTAATAAACTAAAACAAGGTTACTGTATTATTGTTATTTAGTTATTCTGGTAAATTAAATAGTTACTCACGCTAAGATAGCCCCGCTCTATCATTAGCCCGTTGACCCTTTTCCGCAATCGCACAGCGTCACTCTCCGATCTGATGGGTCCTGACAACGCATTACAGTTGAATGCCGTTGTGCACTAAAAGTCCTAAAAAGAAACTGGTTTGATGTTGTTGGAATACCTAAAAACTGTACTTAGTTTGCTGGTATGATGGTTGATACATTTGAATATTACTGTGAACATAAACTAAACAACTATGAATATATGTACACTATGAATATATAAGGTCTCTTGTGGAGACGGAAGATAAATCCTGTCTGAAATTGTTCAAAAGTGTTTTAAAGTCAAATTTTAGTATGAACCATTGGATTTAGCTTAAGAAACGAACAATTTGGCCTTTTATTCTTGCTCTACATCAAAAGGTTACTGAATCCTAAACTCAATACGTTGTCTAATGTTATTCTCATTGGGAAAAATTAAAATTAAATATCTCGGAGTAGTAAACCTGTATACTGTATACACAGTATAATTTAAGCATAGACATGTATTGTCCAATGTTATTTTTATGGGTTGTGAATTAATTTCTTTAGTTCTTTTTTTATGAATATCTTTTTACCAAACTTATTATGTATCTTCATGTGGCTGTGGTCTATTTATATTTGCAATATAACTCTATTTTGATCGTCCTTATTACAGAAAAACTGCTTTATGTCTTCAGTGTTATTATTATAAAACACATAAAATTGTATAAATCGCTAATTTACCAATATACTTTAATGAAAATATGTAAGCTGGTTTATGTGTTGGTGAATTATATGTTTTTGCAGAGGAAATTCGGTGAGCTCGCAGGTTTTTTGAAACTGAGTATATTTGACTTAAACACTGCTTTTTGATAAAATACTGAATAATATCTAGCTCAACAACATTTACATATAAATTGCAGGGATAATCTTTCATACCCGCCTTTTAAACTATACAGTAAATAATTAAATTAATTACTCAAATGTAAGGTTATTATTTTGTTTAACACTACTAGTTTTGTAAGCCGCAAATACTGAGTTTAACAAAACTAAAACATAAAAAAGTTTTCATAATATTGGTAAACGTTTTAGAAAAGGTTACAAAATATAGTGAACCGAAAATATCTGAACGCCGCAAACTGTGGGAAAGTTTGTAAACAAGTAAGTGACACAAGCCCTTGAGAGACACAAATATAAACTCTTAGCCGACAACTTTAGAGTGGCTGTCATAGATTGATCAATTATTATCTACAGATTTATTGAGAAATATATTGTACTGTGATATAGTATGTACAATGTAGTTTTAAAGAATTGAGTGGATAAAAATAAGTGTTATTTTACTATAGGATTTTGTAGAAAGATTATTGATTTGAATATATAAAACAAGATTACAACAAACAATTTCAAAGCAAGATAAATGTAATACAACAGTATCTAAGACCAAAATATAGTTTTTTTTACTGGGCGGAAAAGCTACATCTATAATCAAATAGTATATAAATCATAAAGATCTATAAAACATTTGTCTTTTATTCATCAAAAAATAAATTAAATTAGTACTCATTATATATGAGAGTTCAAGGCTATTCAAAACTACTGAGCATTTATACACAACTCTAGCAGATCTCTGACCTCATCCATAAAGTTTAAGAAAATACTGTAAAGCTCTTTAAACAGTCAAAATTGTTGGGACTTGTGTAGGATAAAAGTTTTAAGTGGTACGTACCTTCATGTTGATAAAATGTGTAACCAAATGTTATACGGATTGTATTTTTGATCAAAATGACGAAGTTATGATCCCATTGAATCATTAAAAAGCATATATTTTGCTTTTGTTCACTCGTACATATCTTTTGGAATTATTCTATATGTATCAAAACCTCATGAATTCTTGTTATAAGATTATAGTTTCACAAACCAAGCCATACGTAAGAGGTTTGAAATGAGAGAGAGATTCAGTTAAAGTTATTTTTTTCCGAAAAAATGTATAGATTTAGTATATTTTATTTAATTTATGTTAACAGATATTTTCTCGTATTTAGTAAATTAATTACGTCATTCTTGCACACCAGGTGTGCTCTTTAATGAATAAAGAATGTTAGACTATTGACTATAATAACTACAATACACCTTTTTCTGGAAGAACTTTAGACAACAACGTGACAAATACAGGTAGCTTTAATATATATGAAAATCTAAAACGAGCTGCTTATATTAATACAAAGCTCTTTGAGCGAGATTTAATGTGCCCATTTTAGATATAGTCATTATAAAGTCCTTTCTGTGGCTAAGCGTACCACTGACGGAAATTATACCTTCAACATACAAACAGTGATGTGTGAAAACAATTAAACTGATAATATATATGCTTAACGGTATATCTTTGAGGTTGCTAATTACATTAAATAATACACATAATACAATCATTCCAGTAACACAATAATAATAAAAATAGACAGTGCTTTACTATATAGTATATCTATTTACAAGACATTTGAAAAATAAAAACTATGGTCGCAGAACGTCAGTTTTTGGTCAGCACCACTGTATATCGAAGAGAATAACACATCAAATTGGCACTGAAAATTTCAATTTGAATTCACTGAAAAAAGAAGCTACTTGGAAAAGTAAATTATTATTAATTTAAAAAAAACTTACTGTACACTAGAAGCCATAACAAAGGAGCGGAAATGCTGAAATAAACACATAGATGCAAAATAATATAAAAATATCACATTTAGTGTACAAAACAGAAACAAAACTCAATTAATCATTTAAATAATACTAGAGTGTAAAATCGATAGTCTTAAATTGTTACATTATTACTTTTTGAATTATTTTATTTTACATTTTAATTCCTTCTATTCTTATGGTTCTACGATAAAAAGCTAAACACGTTTTTAATGTAATGTAGACCTATAATATAGACTGTTTTAGATGTCTTAAATGAATTAAAAATGCGTAATTTCGATGTACATGATCTACTGTTTCGAACCCAACTATTGTTTTACTGGTCTTTTAGCGGTTGGTCACTGTCCGATTTCATAAGCTAGTCTATACAATTTTATATTAACATGATCTCATGTTGGTCAAAAATCCTTCTTTTCTATAAGTTAACAACATTTTTTCATAGTACGTATATTTTTCATTGAATTTATTTAAATGATACACTCACCCAGAAAATAACCATAAGTAATCTTACAATTAGGAACTCCTACAATTAGGAATACGATCACACTTCGCTTTTAATCCTAAAATAAGTGAAGTATCCGGATTTCATAGATATTCCTATATGAACGCTAAGTATGACTTGAAAGCTGTTTAGTAAAAATTGACTGAAACAGTTTTCCTAATTTTCTCAAGGTCCTTTATAACAGCAATAGGTTAGGGCAAAATAAAAACAAGCTAATTTAAAAGTTTGTTTTAATATTCACATTCTAAAGAGGCAGAATTAACAAAAAACGGATTTTTGGTTTTGGTTTTGTTTTTGTGTCTATCTACGCCAGTAACATTTCTTTTACGTTTTGATAGGGAACGGTTCAAACCCTGGTCTTGTTACTATCAAAGGTCGACCTATTCTTAGAAAGTATCATTAATTAATAGCCCAATGACAAATGGCAGCTAGACCCAGCTTCGAACTTTCTAAAACTTTTGCGATTTTGATGAGGATCGATCTGGCGAACATCGGAATATGTCGCTTGTTACTTTCTCCCCTTATACATAGTATATGGAGAAAGTATTGTTTTCGTCAAAATTTTCGAATTTGAGTTTTTATTGGAAATATTAGTTTTGGTGCTCCCTGAACCCAAAAAAGTGTTTTTTACGTCATGTCTGTCTGTGTGTGTGTGTGTGTGTGTGTGTGTGTGTGTGTGAGTGTGTGTGTGTGTGTGTGTGTGTGTGTGTGTGTGTGTGTGTGTGTGTGTGTGTCTGTGTGGATGTGTACAGAGCTAGAGCCCTAACCAATGGACCGATTCTTATGAAATTTGGTATGTAGGTACTAATCCTCAATAGCTCCAGGCATTTTTTATATTTTTTTTGGGTTTTTGATTTTTAAGGGTAATTATGCCCCAAAAAAACCAAAAAACATGAAAAATCAAAGTTTCTCAAAAACGGCTCTACGATTTTGATTAAACTTTGGTCGTTTGTAGAACTTTAGCTTTCCAACAAAATGACACCACCCGCATTTCTGTAAAAATTCGGGTTCAGAAATTACAGGACTTACAACATAAAAAATTCAGTTTTTTTGATTTTTTAATAAAAAGACATAAATATAAAAAATATTACTATTCACCATTAAAAATAGCTCAAAAAACTAATAATTTAGTATTCTGAATTACTATTCTACGATTGCTGGTTGCGGAGAAAATTGAATTTTAATTTTGCGGTATACGCAGTACGTTGTCGAATGTTATTCTTATGGGGAATACAAAAATTACTATTTCTCTATTATTTACTGATCAATTTCATTCAAACTTGATATGCTTGTCAAGTTAGCATTAACCAACAGACGAAATTTAAAATATGTTGCCCCTTAATAACCCCAAGGGAGGGAATAGGGGGCATTTCCCCTCTTAAAACCACGAGTGTAACAATGGGTACTGTAGAGCCTCCAAAGCAGGGATTTGGGTGGATGTTTTTTGAAAAAACTTGTTTACAAGATTTTCTATACGTTTGACCGTGCTTTGTATTCTATTATTTAGTAAATAAAAAGTAATTTATTCATTAAAGTTGGGCTAAAAGGGAGAAAGTATGTGTCAGTTTCCTGATACTGTTTATTTTTTAAGAGTTGTGAAGGAAGGTTAAAAGTTATAACCGATTTAATTTCGCACACCTATACCGTTTTGTAAGAAATATACCATTCAAATCGCAAGGAAAACAACTAAAGTGTTTAACCTCTATTAAATTGCTTTAAAATATAGCGCAAATTTTTCTTTCTTGGTCTTGATAATCAGATAGGTTGAACGTAATAGTTGCCCTTGTATGACAAAAGGTAGTGCTTTTATGTTACCTAAGCGGTACGGAAATGGTGTGAAAAAAGTAGGAGTTCAGTGGAATGCTTTTCATCTAACAAAATAAAATGAACCAGTAAGGCTTTATTATAATAATCTTTAAACTCAATTTAGAAAAGAGGCTAATTATCATTGTTAGTGAGAACGAGGAGAAATCGATTACCCTGGTACATTGTAAAACGTGAGGTTTGTTTCCATTTTTTTTCTCTGAGTTTGAATACACACAGTGCAAAAAGTACTAAAATATTTGTATTTACACATCAATTTACAGTCTCAATTATATAAATAGTTATACTGGCATGGATAATCCTAATAAATAATATCGGTAAACTTAGAGATTACTTCTAAACAAATTCCCTGATAATTTAGTGTTTAAGATTTAAAAGTATGGGGGTTAGCCGATTCTATATGTGGTGGAGGTGTAAGGGGGGCCTCATTCCCCCACCCGCAATTTGTTTTGCTATTTACCGTTAATAATACTAATTACCATTAACTAACATAATTTTCATAATTTATTTGCTAATTAAACTGTTTAATATGAATAAATCACTGTAATTAGAGCAATTGGGCATAATTTTGCATACCCCCCGGAGTTTTTGTCTCCGACATTTTACCCACCCCTCACCCCCCGAGGTTTCGTCTCCTACATTTTGCCCCTCCCGACGACATATATTGACCATGACTGTGATTGATGATAATGATGTACCGACAAAGGAGCCACCCCGAAAATCCCAGACGTGGGGTTGTTTTTATTGCCATACCATTTTGTTAACAAAAGGCCCTTGTCAGAATTCCATTATAGGAGGGTAGTTTTTGTCCCCACACCTGGTTTTTGTTCCCAGACAGGTCTAGACGCGTTAGTTTTTTTTGTAAACACCTGCATTTTTGTTCCCAGACAGGTCTAGACGCGTTAGTTTTTTTTGTAAACACCTGCATGGACCACCTGCGCACAACAGCTAACCCAAGTAACGCCCCCCCCCCCAGTTTTTTGGGCGGATTTTTATTTTCGGGGATTTTTTCGCGGTTTTTTCGCGGATTTTTTCGCAGAATTTTTTTCGCGGATTTCTTTTGCGGATTTTTTTGTGGATTTTTTGGCGCGCGCTCCAACATTAGGGGACAGAGCACTAAAGAATAACAAACCTGCGAACTCAGCCCCCATATTATTCTTATGGAGAATAAGTAAGTGTTATCTCCCTTAATTATGAACATAAATTAATAACATTTGGGATGTGGCTTTACCTTCTTGCGTTATATTCATATTTGTTTAAAACCCCATTTTTTGTGTTCCTTGATCCAGCATACATGCATACTCAGCTGCCATGTTAGTCTTATGGAGAATAATTAAAATGTCATAAATCGTTTATTTATGACATATTGATGAATTTTGGTATGTGGCTTTATTTGGTATTAAGATACATATATATGCATTGGAAATTCGCTGAGTATGCGGGTTTGCTGCTACGGGGTATTTTATTTTTGTTTTCATCATGATTTTATCGTTTCATGATGTTGGCAATTCAAATGGAAATCGCTTGGTGTACATGATGATTAGTACTACTAGCTCTTGAAGTAAACTGCGCACCTTACAGTGTGCGGACGTTGGTTTTTTTTGGAATGTAGAACTCAACAGGTTAGATGTATCATTTTCTCATTTAACATCAATTCCAATTGTATGTGTTATCCCATTTTATCTGTTGTGATTTGAGCACACGTTAACTGCTATCCATCCTCAAGCGATTCGCAAGTGTAATGAGTATTTAGTTTTGCATTAAACTTAACTGACTTTTTTCTTTTTTGTTTCTTCGTCATGTTAACGTTTCATTTGGAGTTCATCCTTCTAGCACTAACTTGATTGTGAGCCTTTCACGTATGTTAATTCGTTTAAAACGTAACTTGTTCAATGACGCATCGATCACTCTTCTTTTTTCATCCACAATGTGTATTATGTCGAGCATGATGAATGGTACTACTAGCTCTTGAAGTAAAATGCGTACCACAAAAGGTATTTGATTGGTTACAAGCAACTATGACGGATAAAACCGACTAATCAGAACACAACCACTGCGTTAATCATTACAATCAACCCTTAATCTGTTTTAGTTGTATGTTTATTACTTAGATTTGGTAAAGCAATTCAGTTTGTCAGTAACGATATGAAAAAAACCAGACTATCATCCAAAATATATGTTCATTGAATATGAATCTGTACACTAAATACTAAAGGAAATAATAAAGGAAGACGTGGGAAAAAATAAACAGAATCGTTTTCTTTTTGAGTAATCAACTAGTTTATTTAGAAAAAAATCAATTGTCATGACCAAGAAACAAAAATCAATAGGTATACATTTGTACAAAGAGTCTTATGATGAGTGCATCGTTGTGACCCGTAGAACATTCGTCAAAGAGCAGCACAAAGTCCATAATCTTCATGTCGTAATGAGTGTGACAGTTCGGGCATACAAGACAGTATTGATCGCAAAACAGAGTGTTGTTGCTTTGAAGGCAATGCTCGCTGTCCAAGTAGCGACGAGTGTGACATCTCAGAAATCCTCGGTAGTACTGTAGATGAGGGTGTTGAAAATAACTGTCAAAGAATTCAATTTTTCCCCCAACGACGTGTAGCATATTTTCAAAATTGCGCTTGTACGGGGTTGAAGATGCTGCCAAGAAAAAGTTCCTTAAGGATTGACAAGAGTATGTTAGAGATCGTTATAAAGGATATATGTCAGATTTTGGTGTAACCCAGATTGGGTCACACCATATTTCATATGATATTCATTCTAATGTCTCGATACCAGTAGTAGCAACAGTAGTACTACTAGTAGTAGTAGTGGCAGCAACATAAAAAACAAAGATCTTCAAAACAACGGAGATCTTACAGATCTTTGTTTTTGGTGTGATCTGGTGTTGCATCGATCACTCTTCTTGCTTCAGTTAAAATGTGCAATATGGTGTATGTGACGACTGGTACTAACAGCGATTTAAATCAACTGAACACATGCGTTGTGATACGTCTTGTCACGACGGATGTACCATTTTCTCATTCAATTTCAATTACAATTCTATGCGTAATCTAATTTAATCTTTTGGGAACACACTCTCGCTCCTTCTAGCACTAACTCGGTTTTAGTATTTAATCAGTCCATATCAGGAAAATAATAATTCGTATTAACATGGTTCGTTGATGTAAACTGTATGAAATTGATAACTCAAAGGGAGTCACTAATCAGGACTCCCCTGGGGCGGGTTAGGGAATAAGAGTTCGCCTAGTACTTCTGGTGTTGTTTTACGATATTTTTCTCTGACATGATAGTATTTCGTGATCTAATATAACCTAGGATTTGAGCAATCTCTCTTGTTTTAAGTCAAATATTATCACTGCTGTCAAACAGTACATCAACGGTCAACCCAGTCCATGGTTCAAATGTTGTCTGAACAGACCTTTAATAACAACAGTGTTGCCTGAATAACTTGACGTCGAGCCTTTATCGTATGTTAGTTCGTTAACAATGTAACTTGTACATTGATGAATCGACCATTCTTCTTGCTTAGGTCACAATATGCATTATGGTGTACGTAATGGTTGGTACGTGATGTAAACTGCACACATGTGTTGAAATACGTCTTGTCACAGCAGATTAGATGACTCATTTTCTCATTCAACATCAATTACAATTGTAGGCGTAATCTCATTTCATCTGTTGTGATTTAAGTCTTCGTTAACTGTTGTACACTCTCACACGGTTTGTAAGTGTAATGAGTATTTAGTTTTGCATTCAAATTAACGGACTTTTGTCTTTTTTGTTTTAATCATGATGCTGAAGTTGCATATAGAATTCTATTTCTCGTATGATAATACGGTGAAACATAACTTGTTCACTGATGCATTGATCACTCTTCATGCTTCAGTCTCAATATGCATTATGATGTACGTAACGGTTGGTACTAACAATGCTTGAAATAAACTGCGCTCATGTGTTGTTATACGTCTAGTCACAACAGGTTAGAGTATCATTCATTCAACATAAGTTGAAATCTTTTGCGTAATCTCATTTCATCTGTTTTAATTTGATTCCACGTGAACTATTGTACATCTTCTCACGGTTCGTAAGCGAAGTGAGTGTTTAGTTTTGCATTCAAGTTAAGTAATTTTGTTCTTTTTTGTTTTCTTCATGATGCTGATGATTCAAAAGGAATTCGCTCTCAAAAAACCATCCCTTTTTCCGTCTAGCACTAGCTTAACTGCAAACCTTATCGTATTTTAATTTTTTTTATGTAACTTTTTCGTTGACGCATCAATCACTCTTCTTGATTCAGTCAAAACGCGCATTATGTTTCAAAAAAGCTGTAAATATAAGTAGGGGGCAATGGCCGATACAAAACTAGCACAGGCGAGTGAGGAGGAACGAGGAATCACCCCCCCGTGACGTCAGCCCACCCCGACCTGCCCCATAGCCAAGCTCGACCCCCCCCCCCCCGTCACGTGACCCGACATAAACCTAACATAAGCTTCACCTATCTGTTTTATTATATTTGTTTGTTTTGTTTGTTTTGTTTTTTTTGTTTTTTTTTCTTTTCTTTATTTACATTAATATTACAAAAATATAAAGGTGTGATAAGGATGTGGAGGGAGAAGTTTTTTCAGTCTTTATTGGATTAATCCCACCCATCGTCGTCATCAGATAGCAGCTCCACGTCGGAGCCGGAGTCGTTGTTGGCAGCGGCCTCCTCAGCTTCCTGACGTCGCCGCTGCGCTTCTTCCTCCAGCTCCTGCAGGAGGCGTTGGCGGGCCTCTTCTCGCTCCCGCCTTCTAGCCTCCCGCTGCTGCTGGTCCCGCTGCAGCTGCCGCACCTCTTCTTCCAGCCATCGCTGGTTGTCGTGTATATGAGGGCGGACTATGCCTGTAAGGGAGAAGTCAGTAATTAATAATACCGTCTAGAGCGTGAACCATTAAGGCCCTAACCCGTCCCTACGATACTTACATACGGGACGCTCCACGACTGGCGTCTGGGTGGTTTTGTCTTCTGTTTCCACCTCGACTCGGATGGCCACCGATGTATCTTCGATGGCGGTTTGGGTCGAGGTGGAGGTGGAGGTGGAGGTGGGTGGTTGCGGGGTGGATGAGGTGGATTGAATAGTTGGTGGGTCGGTGGTGGTGGAGGAGGCATGGGTAATGAGGTGAGTCCTCAACTTGTCCCCCCTGCGGAATTCCTTTCCGCAAATGGGACAATGGAAGGATTCACCTCCTTCCCCATGCGTGGAGTGGAGGTGGCGGAGCAGGTGATCCTTTCGGTTGAAGGTGGAAGGGCAGTGCGGGCAGGGGAACATGGTGGTGGTGGTTCGGCGGTCAGGGAAGGAATGACGACCCGACCCCAGAGGTGTGCACAACAGCAGGTGAAAGCGGCGATATTTAGAGTCCAGAGTAGTCAACAACCCCAGGGGTGAAAGCGGTAATCCGTGGAATCGTAGAACGTTCTCCGTCTCGGAAAGTTCCAACGAGTGGGTCCCCAAAGCGAAGTGACTGGTACAGCCAAGCACGACCCCCGACCTTCCTCACGACCAAGCTCGACCCCCAACCTTCCCCATAGCCAAGCCCCCCTACCCCCCCACCACCACCCCCCACCCCCACCTCCCCACCCCCACCCCACCACCACCACCCCCACCCCCACCCCTCCCGACCTTCTGCATAGTCAACAAGCAGAGGTGTCAACAACAGCGGGTGAAAGCGGTGTTCGAGTCAGTCTTGACCAGAGCTGCTTCCATAATGGACGCCCTTACTGTGGAAGTCTTTGTCAACGTTCCCAACATCAGCCGGTACCTCCTGATCGGACCGGAGTACCTTACTCCCACAAGGACTCGGGTCGAGGAGGCGATGAGGAGAGGCGGCCACGTCTTCCTCAGGCCGGGGCGGTGGAGTCCAGCCAGTCCCGTGATGTCCTCCAGTCGTTACAACCCGGGGGACCCGGCGCAGTGGGACGAGGTTATGCAAGTGCTGCAGTTAACTCTGAACCAAGGCGGCATGGCGGTGTCCAGGAGAACTATAGAAGGCCTGGACAGTAACCGGTTAAACCCCAAACCGGTTACTGTTACCCCAACCCAAAGACCCAAGACCCTCTGTCCTACCACATAACCCTCTGTCCTACCCCAACCCATAACCCTATTCCCATCCCACCCCAATAAAACTAGCAAGGGTGGAGTGAGGTCCCACCGGATTCAGCATGCAGGTGAGGAGCTTCACGTTTCCGGAAGCTTCTAGAAGGTCCGCTGGAGCGCGCGACTCGGCTATAAAACCGAGGCAGAGCCGCGCGCGCGACCTCAGTGTTGTTTGAGACGTCACCATGAACGGAAGCGGAGTCAGTGCAGACGAAGTGGACCAAACGATCCGCTCCTTCCTAGAGGAGCTGAACGCAATGGAGGAGAACGCTAACGCACCGCCAGTACAGCAGGGATGTGCGTCAAAGAAGAAAAAGCTCGATGGGTGGACTGTAAAGAAGAAGGAAGTGCCTATCGATTCTCCGACACTGTGCTGGTCCGCTGGCGGATATCAGTACACCGTGAAGAACCCTACCAACAGCGGTAACGTACTGTTGAAGATGAACGTGTTCAAAGGAGGTCGCCCCACGTTCAGTTGCGGCTTGTACTTGGACGAGGAGCGAAACGATGAAATCTGCATATGTCTAGAGGACCTGCTATCCAGATTGCAAAACCTATGGTTGGCAAATAGCGAGACGGGAGAGTCACGATACGACGGGATCACTAGGACCGCTACCCCTCTACCCACCTGGCGAAAGACCGATTGCGTCATCTCAGGGAAAACCAAGAGGAGCGCACACTCCAGGCGCGCTGTCCAGTAAACGAGAGAGCGTGGAAACTTCCACTAAGCAGTTGATAACCGAGATGCTTCTAGAACAATCTACTTGTTTACGCAGTAAAGCTTTCCATTACGTCACTCTTCCTGGAATTGAGCGTGGAAACTTCTACTAAGCAGTTGATAACCGAGACGCTTCTAGAACAATCCACTTGTTTACGCAGTAAAGCTTTCCATTACATCACCCTTCCTGGAATTGAGCAAGTAACTATGTCATCATGTTGTTGATACGCGCGAGTTGGCACGTAGACACCGCTAATAAAAGGCGACTCGGCAGTGAGAGCCGGTCATTCTGCATCCAGCCGCTGCGCCATGCTCAACACGGACCAGAAGATGGACCTCAGGACAGCCCTCAACAGCTGCAAGGCCGCGGGTTACACTCGCATCGCAGATCTGCGGGACAACGCGGTGTACCCGATTCGCTCGTTCGAGCGGGTGGACACACCGTACGGCGAGGCGGTTATGGCCACCTTGGAGGGTCTCGTCGGCGACGACCCGATCCGGATTTACATGCCTCGGCGGTACCTCGCAGTCCTGGACGACAACGCCATCTCCCAGTACAACGTTGGCGTGAGGCCGAGGACGAGCCTTGTAAAGAGGAGCGGCCCTCCTGGCAGCAAACTTCTTTCCTGGAATTTGTTTAAATAAACGGTATTTCCCATTCCCTTATTTCCTTTCAAAATTGAAACATAAAAGTAAATCAAATAAAAAAGAAGCAAGAAAAATAACCTTTAGTTACAAGAGCCGAGGTGGTGGTGTACGGCGGTCAGTAGACTCCATGGACTTGAGGTGGAAACACCCGTTCACCGCCATCGTGGCCGGGCCTTCGGGCAGCGGCAAGTCGCACTTCGTGGCTCGCTTCATAGAGCACGCCGACCACATGTGCGATACGCGGATCGCCCGCATCACTTGGCACTATGGCAGTGGTGGCGGCGGTGGTAAGAGCCGTGCAGACTCTGCCGTGCGCTACGTAGCCGGCCTGCCAGACCTGGACGACTACGACGGTAGCGAGCCCGCCCTGGTCATCGTCGATGACATGATGCACGAGGTTGGTCCCGGCGTGGCGGACCTGTTCACCAAGGGCTCGCACCACCGCAACATGAGCGTGTTCTTCATCACGCAAAACCTGTTTTACCAGGGCAGGGGCCAGCGCGACATATCGCTGAACGCTCATTACATATTGTGTTTTAAGAATCCCAGGGACCGCGCTCAGATCAAACACCTGGCCCGTCAAGTATATCCGGAAAACCCCAAATTCGTGGAGGAGGCTTACGCGGACGCCACGCGTGATCCGCACGCCTACCTGCTCATAGACTTGAAACAGACCACGCCTGAAGAGATGCGCGTACGTTCGGCCATTTTCCCAGACGACCCGGTGAACTACGTGTGCCTGCCCAAGAAGAAGTGATAAATAGGCCGAGCGCACGCCAGTGTCAGTCATCATGTCACACCACGTGAAGAAAGACGCAGCGCTGCTGAGGGCCCTAATACACGCTACGCCCAAAGAACGCAAGGCCCTGTTAAAAGCGTGCGAAAAGAGTCGCATCAAGTCATTGTGCGAGTGCACGTATAACGTGCTACGCGGAAACGTACCGCTTTCTCCCTGCCTCAAACGCAAATTGAGCAAACACAAACAGGCGCTCAGACGGCTGGTGAAACGTGGCGAGGGTTGGGCCAAGAAGCGACACTACCTCGTCCAACGGGGCGAAGGGATCCTCCTACCTCTGCTGTTGAACGCTGTTCTGCCCGTTCTAGCGCAGAAGCTAATCGGACATGGAGTACGCTAGGAAAATGGTGGTTGTACCACAGGAGCTCATCGAGAGATTGCGAGAAGGACCGGGACCAGGACCGGGTCCAGGACCAAGAGGAGGAGCAGGTAGCGCCAATAAGCCAGCCAGCCTGGACGCTGAGATGCATCGCATATTGAGTGACAAGCGGCTGGACGATACGGAGAAATGGAAACAATATCAGCAGGTGTTACAGCGGTTCTTGCACTTTTCCGCGGCTAAACGTCAACCCATAGGTCTGCCAATCATCGAGGGCGAGGAGAGGGAGGAGGAAGCGGCGGGAGGTCCGAGTCAGATGAAGCGCGAGTCTAGAGCCTCGGCGGAGGAGGACATTGTGGAATCGTTCTCAAAAATCTACAGGTCGGTGGCGCGCAACTTGTTGCGATTCATGACCCGGCAAGGCAGCCACATCGCCTGGGACGCCAGTGGGACGGTGTACGTGGACAAGGTGAAGATCCCCGATTCCAATATAGTGGACATCGCGCACAGCATAGTGAGAGCGCGAAGGGCGGACCGATTGCCTACCGGCTGGCATCAAGTGATGGCCGCCTTGAAGGACATGAACGTGCCCAATGAATACGTGAGCAATCCCACGGCGTTGCGTTACGTAGGCGTGGGGCTGGACTCGGCATCGAGCCCCTGGAGAGACACGACAGTCTCGTCGACACCCCTCTCACCGAGGTTGACACCGATACTGGACCGCCTGAGACCGCGACCTCCAGCGGCTAGGAGAAGGATAATAACCGAGGAACCCGACCGGGAATCGTCATTGGACAACTGGGAGCCGTTCTCACCGTAATGATGAAGAAGTTGTACTACGACCCGAGCCAGCCCGGTTCCCTCGGCGGGGTGGCCGCCCTGGCCAGAGCCGCGTGCCTACCGAAACGTCGGGTAGCCGACTGGCTGCGCGCCCAGGACACCTACACGTTACACAAGCCGGCGCGCAAGTGGTTTCCTCGCAACCGCTACGTTGTGTTCGGGCCCCTGGAGCTGTGGCAGGTGGACCTGAATGACATGCGCGGCCTGAGCCGGTACAACGACGGAGTCAACTACCTGCTGACTGTGATAGACGTGTTCAGCAAGCGGCTGTTCGCGGTACCACTGAAGAGGAAAAGCGGGCCTGAGGTGGCTGCTGCGTTCGAGGGAATATTCGCTGAGGCGACTTCTCGCTGCCTACAGACCGACAAGGGGACGGAGTTCACCGGGACCGCGACCAAGCGAGTGTTCAAGAGTCACGGTGTCACATACGTCACCACGCAGAACCCCGACGTGAAGGCGGCGGTGGTGGAGCAAGTCAACCGTACGCTCAAGACCCGCATGTGGCGCTACCTCACCTACAAGAACACGTATCGCTACGTGGACGTGTTGGACAGGCTTGTGGACGCCTACAACCGCAGCCCACACAAGAGCCTGGGTGGTGGTCTGCGACCCGTGGACGCGGACAGCGGCGATGGAAAAACGGTATACAAGGTGTGGCGTCACATGTACGGAAAGGCGATCCGGCGGCGCAAGCCCAGGTTTGAGCCGGGCGACACGGTGCGCATAGCCCAGGAGAAGGGCACGTTTGCCAAAGGTTATGAGACCAACTGGAGTAAGAAGCTGTTTGTGGTGGACCACGTATACGGGTCGCATCCTCTGCCACTGTACGTGCTGCGCGACCTGAACGGGACGCCGCTGGAAGGGCGCTTCTACGAGCATGAGATGCAAAAGGTAACGGTCGCCCCGGACCGCCTGTACCAAATAGATAAAATACTGGACACCGAGGGGCGAGGCCGCAGTAAGCGCTACTTGGTCAAGTGGGTCGGTTACGGAGAGGACTTCAACTCGTGGGTACCCGCATCTGAAGTGCAACAGCTGCTATGACGACAAAGCGCAGACAGCCCAGCAACATCTCAATGGACTATTATCCGAACAACACCGTGGCTAACTACATCACCCATCTACCGTCAGTCGTGCGATTGGTTGGCGATGGTGAATGGGAAGTCGCTTTAGTCGAGGTCCATTACCCGTGCTCGTTTGTCACAGTGGGGGAGGACGCTCGCGTATATCTCTACACTAAGGATGACACCGACAAGCCGGAACTGACCGCTGTAAAGGTGGAAGCCGGAAACTATAAAGACATCGATGAACTGGTCAACGCCATCAACGCCATTCCAAAATTGGACTTATACCAATGCCAGTTTGAGTACGAAAAAGAGATTGGGAAGGTGGAATTGATCTCGATAGACCAGACTGTGGTGCAACTGGAATTTAGCCCCACCCTAGCGTTACAGTTGCGATACGACGTGCACAATGTGGATTTGATCAAACATAGAAAAGCTATAAGACCGCCCAACTTACTGGCCGGGATCCCTTCGCAAATGTACGTGTATTGTGACCTGGTGGAAACTCAACTAGTAGGTGACACTGTAGCGCTCTTGTTAAAGATTGTGAACATCGACGCAAAAAACTACATCTACGGCGCGAGTATCACCGTGCACTTCACCGACCCTCACTACGTGCCGCTGATGAAGAGCTCCTTCGATAGTGTGGAAATCGATTTAAGGGACAGCGTCGGGCGCCACCTGCCATTCCACTTCGGGACTACGTGCATGAAGCTTCACCTGCGCAGAGAGCAGCAGCAGCAATGAACCCGAACGACCCCTATCTGGCGTACTACCGCCAACAGCAGTCTGGGCACGGAGTGTCCACGGTATTCAGAGGAGCCGCTTTCCAACGCGGTCACGGCATCGGCAGTTTCCTAGGCGGGCTGATGCGTACAGTGGTCCCGTTGATCAGATCTGGCGCATCAGCGCTGGTTAAGGAGGCGATGAGGTCCGGTGTGGGCTTCTTGGGCGACGTGGCGGCGGGCACAGCCGACCCCCGAGTCGCGGCCAACACCCGGCTCAGAGAGTTTACCGGGTCGCTGAAACGCAGGGCTGATGAAAAACTGGATCGCGTGCTGAGCGGTGGTGGCACCTATAAGAGGAGGCGTGTACAGCAGGTCACTCCTCAGTCTCTGGCAAAACTCCTCGGAGCGAGGAAGAAGAGCGCTGCGCCCAAGAGGAAAAGGAAGCCCGCAAAACGTGTCGCTAAGAAGAGGAGAAGCAAGACCGTTGTACGACGTAAGAAGAGCAAGAGTACCGTGAAGGACATTTTTGGATAATGGCGTTTCTACATCAGAAGTCGTGCAAGTGTGTCAAGACTGAGTTGGACCTGTTCTCGCTACCGCCCACGCAGACCAGTATAGAGAGCGGTAAATGGGTGCAGTACAAGCCCATCTCCTCCCTGACAGACGACTCGCCCGTGGAGTTCATAATTCCGGGTCATGGGGACGAGTACACGGATCTGTCACAGACGCTACTGCATGTGAAGGCTACCATTAGATCGGCTAACGGAGATGCTGTAACGGGCGATCAAGCGATAAAAGAGATGGGTCCGATTAACAACTGGCTGCACTCGCTGTTCAGTCAAGTGGACCTGTACCTGAACAACAAACTGGTGTCTCCTCAGAACAACACGTACCCCTATCGCGCCTACCTGGAGAACCTGTTGTCCTATGGCGGTGATGCCAAGACATCGCACCTCACCGCGTAGTTGTTCTATGAGGACTATGCCGGGTACATGGACAATACTGAGGAGGTCAAAGTAAACGATGTTTGAAGAAGTTTGTGTTTTCATTATCAAACAAGCCACAATATTGGGTTATGTCAACCCACGAAAATGAAAACCAGCAGCATCAGTCACTGTGTTATTATCCTCTGTTAAGTTAGGTTTGTAGATGGTTATGCTCTGTTAAGTTAGGTTTGTTGATGGTTATACGATGATAAGTTAAGTTTGTGCATAGAAATAGGAAACATCATCAGTCATATCACGTCGTTAGGTTAGGTTATAATCTGTTAAGTTAGGTTTGTAGATGGTTATGCTCTGTTAAGTTAGGTTTGTTGATGGTTATACGATGATGTTAAGTTTGTGCATAGAAATAGGAAACATCATCAGTCATATCACGTCGTTAGGTTAGGTTATAATCTGTTAAGTTAGGTTTGTTGATGTTCGTTGACGCATCAATCATTGCATCAATCATCTCTTGCTTCAGTCACAATGCACATTATGTTTCAAAGAAGCCTTAAACGAAGAAATATATATATATATATATATACAGTATCGAACGAATAGTGTTTTTGGGGTCTGGGGTCCTCAAAACGAAAATTTATCATGGTCCCGATCCCACCATGCCAAATACGGTAATAGCTTCTTCCCTATAGGGAAAAATCGCTAATAAAAGGTTTTCGGAAAATATGCTAGGGCTATACAAAGTAGATAGAATTCGGATCCTGTATACTTGGAGGAAAGTGTTTAAGTGCATCCACAAATCTAGGACTAAGGTAATATTTTGCTTTAACACGTAACGCCTATTTAAATATGATATATGATATATATCGTATCTAGGAAAACAAAATACAATTTGAATACATGTTTTGGCCGGTAATCATACAAAATGTTAGGTCTAAAATTATATAATCTAAATGTAAAATGCCATACACTAAATAACAAAATTTATCAAATAGTACATGTTTTAACGACTGGTTTATAACAGGATACTACTTACGAATTGGCAGGTTTAAAACATGGTTATCCTATAAGCACAAACTTTTGTTAAGATGAATATTTATTTATTTTTGTTTTGTTATAGAAAAAATTTCATAATGACTATACAAATATTAGAAATAAAACATAATTTAATTTTAATTTTAATAATTTATTGGTGATTAACACAGATTTTTCTCTCCTTATAATTAAAATTATGACATATATTTGCTAATCGTACGGATTGTTAACACGTAGCGACTCCTGAGTTAGGTTTAAACCCAAAATTTAATCCAACACGGCCTGAGCCCTACTGCGACCAGCCATGCAGAGATGAGACGATATAAAAAGTAATTTTAAAAACAGTACTTTAAATTTATTGCTACAATTTAATACAGTGTGCTTAATAAAGTGTACTAAATTCCCTACACACACTGTATACAATTGCTGCAATGTAAAACATTGTAATTTGCTGTGTGACATATTACACTCGTTTGACTTAAGATGGAATTTGTTTACTCATTGATTATTTTGAACCAATGTCATATTTTGTTGTTTCCGTGCAGTGGACCTGTGACCCACATCGATCGCTGGGTGGTGTATCAGTTGGGTAAGTTACGTTAACCTTTTGGGACCAAACCGGACAGCCGGAAAGTGGCCCTATATACATAAAATGTTCTCGATTTTATTGATATGATGAAAACAGGAATGAAAAGAAACATTGATTAAAAAAACAACACAATTTTTTATAAGTAGGACGAAAACGAAATGTATCATGGAACCTTCTTGGTAAAGTTAATAGCATTAGTTTTATGCAAATATGTTTTAATACTCATAGTACTCTCACCCTATGGAATCACTGCTTTTTACTTTAAGGGCTCGCCAATAAATGTGTATACTATTTATTTTACTGATATACAGTCAATATCAGTTCTATAATACTGTGTTTAGTATTAACTGCTTGTCACTACCTTGCCCGCATGAAATAAAAATATAATTATTTACTCTGTAGAAGTTAATGACGCAATTTGTCCACTGTAATATTACTTTAACAAACCATCCTCACTCTACAACCTCTATTAAATGGATTTACTTGTTCGCAGCTAATTGTTTACACCATATGACTTTAAAGTTGTTAAAAAACTAATTTAGTTTTTTGCGACGGCTGCTAGACTTCTTCAAGATCAAAACTAAAACCAAATATGTAAAAACTAAAATTGTATTTGGAAATTACAGCATCGACATACCCTTCACCTAAAATTTGCCTTTCCTTGAATAAAAGAATCATGAAAATTGCGGAGTGATTACCTCAGATTCTTTGGATAAAAACAAAAAAACAGTCTATTTTAATATATTGGATCAATAATGTTGCCTAATTTAAGAATTGGTATAATGGTATTATCTTAAAATGCCCTCCTCAATACCTGCGGATCTGTGAATGGGTAAAATATTTAAATTGACTGCATCAAATTGTTTTAAAACATAAACGAGATTATTTTATTTGTCTTAAAATGCATTTATTACAATGTCGAATGAGAAGAAGAGCCAGTGTTGAGAATGTAATAATTATGTTAAACAATTATCATAATGAAATAACTTAACCAAGTTATGTAAACCTAAATAGCTCCATCCTTCGATTAGGTAATAATCTGACTTAACGTAATTAGCAGAGACGAAGAATAATGCAAATTAAGTCAAGACTAGTTAAATTAAGTGAACATTTCTGATGCATAGGGCCTACATCTCAAATTGATGAATTGTTTATGATAACTTTAAGGGCTGTTTTCGTCCAGAACGTCTTGTTCCGTTTCCTTATGCATAAATCACAACATAACACAACACAATTAATCCTTCAACCCTTCAATGTGAGAAAACAAAAAGGAAGAACCCTTTAGTTAAAACTGGTAACAAAATCGTCCAACTACTGCATTAAGTGGGACGTAATTATTTAAAAATATCAAATATTATTAAGATTTATCATACATACTATAGAACTAAAAGTATACAGGTTATAAGTGTCATCGGCTGAATAAAACTAAGCCACCTGAGGTGTAAAGACACGTTTATGTGTGCTTATTTACCTTTTAGAACTTACAATGATTATTGTAAAATCTGTGTTGTATAAAGGTCACAATAGTGGTTTGTCCAGTTTGCAGTCGAGTTTCACCAATAAGCCTCAAAGCGGATACCTGTATTCCAACCACTGACCACGATGTTTGATTTGTAATTGTGGTTCTCGCTTTCCACGTTAGCTTGTAACCAACTAGACCTGTGATGGAATAATTAATTGAGTTTCAATTTTATTGGGATTTATCATCAGTCCGGTTGTTTACCGTTGTTAAGGGAATAAGTTAGTATGAACCTTTTTTACATTTTTTATAAACAACTGGCATTACATGTTAAGGCAGCTAAACATTAAATACTAACTATATAATACACTTTTGACATCTTTTAATTTCATTGCTGCAAACGGTTATAAAAATGTATACTTCTAATATTAGCTTAGCTACCTACATGTAAAGTTTGCTAATATGATTTAACGGGCCTATAAAACCGCATTTTTACATTCTTAGACCCTGATGCAAATAAATACAACTAGTCATTCTAGTAATCAGGACCAGTTACTGTATTAATTATTCCATTTATGTATTATATTTTGGAAATAATTTACCACAATAATTAGTTGTACAAACTGTGTACGTTAGACCTGTGATGGAATAATTTATTGAGTTTCAATTTTTTTGGGATTTTTCATAGTTTCGGATGTTTAACGTTGTTAAGGGATTAAGTTATTATGAACATTTTACTACATTAACATTAAGAACATAATTACACATTCATGTTTATATTTATCATGCAAATCTTTTATAAACAACTGACATTGCATTTTAAAGCAGCTAAACATTAAATACTACCTATATAATGCACGTTTAACAGCGTTTAATTACATTGCCGCAAACGGTCATAAAAATCTATCCTTTTAATATGGTTGCTTAGTTAAGTTTGATAATTAGATTTAACGGTCCTATAAAACCGCATTTTACATTCTTAGACTCTGATGCAAATAAATACAACTAGTCATTCTAGTAATCAGGACCAGTTACTGCATTAGTTCTTTCTTTTATGTATTAGATTTTGGAAAATAATTTACCACATTACTTAGTTGTACAAACTGTTACATTACATTACCATATAACCCATAATGCTGTAGTTAATTAGTGAAATATTTCAAGACCCTTTATTGTACAACAAAACTCATCCATTTTATCACTACCGAAACTGATCTTGTGTAACTGTATCATGGTCTAAACAATAGAAAGAAAACGAAATATAATTTTATGTTAGAAATATCCATATTTACATAGTTTTATTAGAGAATTTCCTTTGGAAAGTGAACTATTAGCATGACCTGCACGGTGTAACCTAAGCCCGGGACCACCATAGAAGTTCCTAACGTGACCCCCTGAACACGTTTTGGGGGGTCATTCAAAATTGTATATATAAGTATAAAACATATATATATATATATATATATATATATACATATATATAGACATATATAAGTGTTTGCACTCTAGCGGTCGCATTTTTTGTCCGATTTACTTAAAATTTGGTGGGGACGTTCCTTTCTGTAATCAGTTGTACAAGTTCGTTTGGCAAACAATCGGAAAACTCTAAACCCCTTTTTTGGAGATTAATCTTTCAAATTGTGAGTTTTTGGGCCCAAAAAGGGTCATAAAAGCCCCAGATGTAAAATCAATGCACGTAAAAAGATGGAAATTAGAGAGGCAACATTTTTAAGCCCTCTCTCGTCATTCTAGCATAAATATTTACCGATTTATTAAAGAAAATGTATATCGACTTAACAAAGTACGTTGTCTTATGGGGGTTTTACACTATAAAAGCCTGTTATTCCTTTGTTAGAGTACTTTTATCATCCCCAGCAACCTCACGCCTACTTTCAAGCCTGTCTGGACGTTCTCCTAACCTTATAATGCGCAAAATTGTATTCCCAGCTTTGCAAGCAAATGAAACCAGGAGTATCAGAACAGCCAAAAAATCAATGTTTTCAGATTTCAAAAAAAATTGGACAAATGTATGTTTTTACACTTATTTTGAGTTTTGCAAGTTGTTATGTAGAAATTCACTTCCCTCACGTCAGCGTGCTGCGTGCGAACTCGTTTTATCTTAATGTCATTATCTGCATCCCATGACACTCAATATTGTTTCAAAACTTGTTGAATGATAATTTAATAATAAACAATATCCTACACAACAAATTATACATTATACATTTAATAATAAACCTATAACATTTAAGAAATGGTTAAAGATATTGAAGGCAATTTCAACAAAACAAACGGAATGCAAAAGGAGTCTTGAGAATTTCTATTAGCACAATTCTATGAGGGAAGGTCCCAATAACTCAGCAAGGAACAGCGTTCCACCGATTTCGTTTTCTCACTAAATTTTTCACCGAGCATCTCCAGTGAAATTATTTTCTGTGAATAAGTCGTTATTTAAAAACCTGTTCTACCTTAAACAGTAATATTGTTTGAGCCCCATTCAATTTTGAAGTAATTTTGTATACATGCCAAGGTACTAGAAGGGTCGGTTATGAACTTATAACTTATAAAAACAGTGACATACACAATTCTTACTGAAATGAATTTGTTGGTTTACCTATGTATTTCATAGGGCTTAATTTCCCAAAGTATTTTTATCCGTCATTTTTAGTAGTGTAGGTGGTCAGAAGTGGTTAGGTTCAACAACTAAATAAAACTAATTGTATGCACTAAAACTTTTCTCAAAATTAATTAAACGTTATTTCAAAGAGCACAAATTATTAAGCTAGATTTACAATAGTTTAGAGGTGTATCTATTCATTGTAATTTTTCTCAGGTAAACAATAAAATTTTGAGAAGGTCATAAACGCAGTTGTGTGAAGTAATGCATTAAACCTAATAATTCTGCTTAGTCCATTGAATATTAATAAATATATGATCAAATTGTTTAGATACCTCTAAATAATATACGATTTTATATCCTAATTTGACTAGGCTATTCAATAAAATGCAAGCCAACGCAGGGGCAAACATAATGACTGAATGATATACCTGTTTTTATAAATGTACTACTAGAAAAATCATTATCATTTATTTACTAAATCAATATTCCAATTTTAGGTTTAGACATTATTACCATTGTATTTTACCCTAAACACTTTTTAATTAATGCGATCTATTAATCGACACAACAATTCACATTAAAACATTACACATTTCATGAATTGGAGATACATCATTTACTAATATTACTAATATTAATAATATAATGTTTCATCTATGTTATTTGCTGAGATTCACATAGTTATTGACAGTTACTATTTCATATTTATATGTTTAGTTTATTTTTTATTAATATGGCCGTTGCCATTGGTTATAAAGGTGAGTGGTGGTCTAAAGACAGTTTGAGGTCAAACCAGTTGTGACTACTCGGGAAATGTGCAAGTATCATAACAGCCACCTGGGATAGAAACGCCTGACCACGTCTGGTCCAAGTCCTCTATTTATAAAATACCGCCAGTGGTAATCACGTTATCATTGCCATCACTTTATAAGTTATAATTTTTGTATTCTTTAATTTTGTTTTACATCAAATTGATTATCAAATTTTACATAAAATAATGATGAATATTTTCAACTTTGTAATACATCTTCAACTTTTAACTTTGAAAATAAATCACATCTTTTCAAGTTTGGGAATGTTTTTAATTCGCTTAAAACCATTGTAATCATCAAACATTTAAACAAAATGCTAATTCCAATGCCCTTTTAATTTTGAAAAATTCCATAAATAAATCAATAATGAAATAACAGATGGTTCCTTTACACAAATTATCAAAATAACGCTTAGTGCACTGACACAATAGTGGTATGTGTGATTTATTTTCTATAAACACAGAAATAAAATCATTGGGTAAATGTTCGAAAACTCCAGTAATCTAAACACTGCACACATTACCAGATTCATCGTACAGTGGCCAGGTCAATTTGGCATTACCTCCCCATTTTGGTACACGACAGGCGAAGAGCCAATAATCCTATCGTCAGCACAGCATCACTAACCCGCATATGATTCTAGTTCTCAAGTAGTTTAGGTACTTGATACAAAATTTTAAAAACATGTTGAAAACTTTAGCTAGTTATATTTTGTATATATTTAGTGTTGTGCAATTATTCAACCATCAAAATTGTGAATAGTTTGTTTTGTTTTGTTAATAACAAACTATTTTATCAATTATATTTCTTGAAACCCATATTCAACGTATTTACAGAGTGTATTAAAACTTCGTCACAACACCTTTACCTTAGTCTAGTTTTTAAATCAATACAGTTAAAATAGCAAAACCTTTCCTTTCTATAAGAATCTTATATTATCTATAACAATAAAACATTAAATAACATTTAATGAGCGGAACATTAAACCGTTAAGGTAGTAACTTTATTATATTCGTGATAACCGACAACAGGATCCGATTAGTTTTGCACTCTAGTGGCAAAATCTCTAACTAATGACTGCGGGCATCTATGGCTCTCTCCGCTAGAGGTGCAGCCTAACTATATATTATCTGACGCCGATAGAACACTGGTCAAGATAGCCTTGAGGGCTAAATTGTGGAAACACCTTGGCCAGGTGTTCGTGCGAAGTTCGTGGGTATGATTCCAGCTCACGACCAAAACCGACCAGTCGTGTAGCTCTCATTGAGTGAATCGATCTGTGGTAACGTTGGTGGGAAGGCTCAAGTAAAATAAACGGTGGCAGGCTTGCTTGAAGTTGACGGAATTGGGTCATTTGTTGTAAATTGCACATTAAAAGAGCGGAAAATCAAGGTCAAAGTAAAAGAAATTTAAAAAGGTTGGTTACAACCCAACATTTTTTAAAATTATGTCAAAATACGTAAAGAATAAATCGGCAACACCACCGGTGGGGTGGAGCTCTAAGATTGAAAGAGGAAGGTAACCAATTTAGGAAATATTTCAAGAGATATCGCTTTGAGTAACAAATCTATCGATCCATCTTACGTCAAAATTGGACGTCGAGAAATTATATTATTGGCTAATAGGGCGAAGCTCAAAATCAGTTTCGAGGAAACCCTAAACCATACATATAACATATTTCCTTATTAAAAATTGCACGGGAACCTTACAGGCCAATGGGGCTGAGCGCTGAGGACTTAACGACGTTATATGACATAAGTTGGTCCCCACCAACGGGGTATGATCTGGGAGCAGTGTTGAAGAGCCGTTTTTGAAATAACATGGAGACCCACTCACAAATAATCACTCTACTTTATTACTAAAACTTATAACCGTTTGTGTCTAAAACAAACAAACAAATTGCCAAATAACTTCATACATAAATTCTAACAAGAAAACTATATTAATAGCAGTTTAGCAGTTTTAATAATTTTCCATTTGCCACAAAACTTATGTTTTCAATATTTTCATCAACATAGAGAGAATTCGGACGTAGCCTATTATAAACTAGAATTTTAATTATTCAGAAAAAATGTACGTTGGTTTCAAAGAGAAAAACGTGTATTTTACTCAAACTAAATATAAGTATCTTCGGTATTGTTTCAATAGATAATATATTTCATGAATATGACGGGGAAGCAAAACTTTACTGCCCTCTTTTTGGTTTTTGCCTTCTCTTTTGCTTTTCATTGTGTTTTGAAATTGCAGGACCCAAGCCTATGATAAATATAACTTGGCCATTTTATTAAATGGTTTACATGGTTTAATTTAACCCAAATGTTATGATTAAATTTAACATTGTACAAAATTTGGTGGAACAGTAAGTTGAAAAACATTACTTGAAATTTATGAACGACTAATAAAATGGTAGTTTTTCAACATTTAATAATATTTACTTGCTTATACTATTATTTGGTGTTTATTTACGGTTAGAAATGCATCAATGGTTTGCTGCAGATGTTAGTTCGCTAGATAAAATGATAAACTTGGAAAATATGTATACATTAAAAATTCTACAGCTAATAAAATGTGTTAATAATTAATCAATGACAATTCTGTGTTTCATAAAAACAGGCAATGATAGTGAAATAATGTAAATTGTTAACTTTCTTGCATTTGTCAAAAATCGATTCATTATTTTTTTATTTCTTTATAATTGGACTATTAACTAAATATAACTTTAAGTTGCGTTTTATACCACAGAGTTCATGTTTTCCACGAGAATTATTGGTTGCTAATACTTGATCTATACAATAAGAGAAAGTATTTAATATTATAAACAATACTTTATTCGAATATATTTAGGTGTATATACTGTTAAATCATGTTTAAGGCATATACTGCAATTTATAAAAAAAATTAGAGGTAATTTAAAACAATTTCTATTTTGCTATCTATCATCTTAATTAATTACGAGAAGAGGCCTAATCTTGATTAATTTCTTAAATTTAAACAATATTTAAATCCAACAAAAGTGATTGACTGTATAGTATTTGATCAAGGAGATTTATTAAAGTATTTTTATAGTATTCTCGTATTGTATCTAAGATATGACTGCAAGAAGGTGTAAGATCTTAGTTTTATGCATTTCTCCAGAAACACCCGTTTTACTGTGGAAATTTTACCTCTACTAAACCCTCTAACTCTGCAAGCTTTAGATGTTTTCCTCTTTGGCGCATTAACGATTATATTTTTTTAACTTTTAAAATAAAAAATGTAAAAATAACAAGCAGTATGTACATACATCTTAGCAATCACAAGTATTTAGCATATATCGCACTTATAATTTAAAACTTTATTGAATTCTATTGTACACCTAATTTATGAGTTGATTAAATAAATTATTGCTAGAAATATGTTTATAATATGTGGTTATTAAAATTAGATAAAGATGATGGCTTGAACAACAATTACAAAGAAGCATTTAATTTTGCATTTTTATTCACTTTCTAAATTGGAGAAAAATATATGTAAATTTCAGCATAATTTATGGTTTTATACCATTCATCCATAAACCGTTTGAATATAAATGGCATTGAAATATTTATGGCTTCCTCTTTGTACATCTTCCAAAGTCAGCATCTTTTGAAAGCTTTATTTGTTTGGTTTTGTTTGTGTTTATCTCATACATCAACATTTCTAGCCTTTTAAAACACAATGTGTAAGATTCTTAACGTAATCGCATGTCCAAATAATCCCCAGTGCTATTGGCTAATGCAGCATAACTGGGAGTAATCGAAGGGAAATTAGCAGTAATATCTCTTCGAAGACGATGTTATATTTAGTACCAGTAGTAGTAGTAGTAGTATTTAGTTTCCTCACTTTTACCTCCAGAATCAATCAACATAAAAACATTATCAAAAATACTTTAAAAGTAATTTATACATGTATAATGTCTGTTAAAGCTCCATCAGCTCAAAATCAAAAATTTGAAATAGTTAATCCGTACTGTTAAGACACGACACATTTAGACATTATGTCCACCATTTTCAAACATGGCGGCAACAGCTTACCTGACCCTCTGTAGAAAACTTGGTATTATAATGAAATACTTTAGTCGAAACTTTTTAACCAAAAAGTATTTCATTAACACGGATATTAACTAAGAAACACACTTATAACATATTATTTATTGAAATATTTATATTGTTTTATTGAATTACATTCCGTTTACTTTGACATTTAAACACATTGTAATACAATAGTTAAGATAATCATACATTTATAGTGTTTCGTTTATGATTATTTAAGTTATAAGAATACCATAAAATAGACTGATGAATCAAACATACTTATTTTGTACTCGTAAATAACCATTAATGACTACTGGTTATAGTGTTCAGAGATTGTAAATAGTTTGACACTCGCACACAGTATTCCAGTGGACTCCAAAAAGCACCACACTTAGTGACATCAGCGCGATTACTGCAGCTTTACCGGCAAATAGAATAGCGTTCAGTGAACCGGTCGTTAGCTTAGCAGCAAGCAGCAGTTGCATGACGACTGATATCCACGAAGATATGTAAAACCTCACAAAACACTTATGTTCTTTATACCTGCGAATTAATTATAATTAGATTACATTGAGAATATGTCGTTAGTTAACGAGTATTTGAGGCAAAAATGTATTTTATTGCATCCATCTACAAATTGAACAACTCTAAATACTACTATCGTAAACATTTGGTAACGCTCAACAAAATATGCGTTTGTCTTAATTGCTTGTGCTATGAGCTAGCTACAAGCCATCTATAAATGCCAGTGCGATTCAAAACTTGCTTGTGATTCAATACTCGGATGTAACACATTAGCTTTATGTTAAAAAGGTCACTTGATGGTAGCCTAATTTGCAGAACATAAATCCTTAACACTAGCTTTTAAACACTAGAAGCGAGAGGTAATGTCCAAATAAATGAAAAAATAGATTCAAATCCATCGCTATTATGAGTTTAAAAAATACAGTTGATTCACGGTATGGACCCGGAACCAGACAAAAAATCAGAAAATTAGAAAAACTTAAGATTAAACTTACTAAAGAAAATAATCATGTCACGTATTTGATTAAAAAATCCAAAAAATCTAGGTTAGTTAGGTGTAAGAATTTGATATTTAGATGTAAGTAGGGTTCACTTGATAACGGGAGGAGTTTCCTTACCTCCCGAAACGTAGTGTAGTTTTAAACACTAGAAGCGATAGGTAATGTCCAAATTAATTAAAAAAATAAATTCAAATCCATCGCTATTATGAGTTTCAAAAATACAGTTGATTCACGGTATGGACCCGGAACCAGACAAAATAATCTGAAAATTAGAAAAACTTAAGATTAAACTTACTAAAGAAAATAATCATGTCACATATTTGATTAAAACATCCAAAAAAAGTAGGTTAGTTAGGTGTAAGAATTTGATATTTAGATGTAAGTAGGGTTCACTTGATAACGGGAGGAGTTTCCTTACCTCCCGAAACGTAGTGTAGTTTTAAACACTAGAAGCGATAGGTAAAGTCCAAATAAATCAAAAAAATAAATAAATAAACCTACTTTATTAATAGAATCAAAATTAGGTAAAGGAGTTTCCTGTTTGATGAAATGGAATCGTCAAGGTTTTTTAATTTATTATGAAAATGAAAAATCATTACACCGGTTTCCAGGATACAACTGTCATATCTTTAAACATTTATTATACACTACAGCGGTATAGTGGTTCTTGGTATAAAATTGTAATTTATAATTATTTATTCACAAAGCGAATATAAAAAATTAAAACAAAATAAATTCTGCTTTTGTATATTTCATTTATATCAGAAAATTTAGCTTTACTAACTAATATTAATAATTGCATACTAATAATTATATCTAGCAATTTCTAAACATTCAATCAAGTCCTAAATGACAAATGCACCTAAATGCTATACAGTTAACTTATATTATAAACAAAGTAGAAAGAAATGTGATGTATGCTAAACGCATTAAATGTTACTCCGAGGGTACATACTAGTTGTAATTTTACGTTTTCCTTTTAGAAGCGATAAAAAACTATAATGTTTAATGTACCAAAGAATAAAACCTCTAAAGCTTGCATGGTAGGAGAGTTGTGAAAACGTAAAAATTTCCACAATAAAACGGTAGTTTCGGGAGAAATGCATAAAACTGAGATCTTACACCTTCTTGAAGTCATATCTTGGATAAAATACGAATATACTGTAAGAATACTTCACTAAATCTCCACTATTATATAATATACAGTCTATTAAATTTGCTGGGTATAAATATTTATGTTTTAAAATACCTCATTCGTAGTGGCTCTTATTATTCCTCATTTTAAGTTAAGTTCATAAAGGGTAAAGTAAAAATTGTATTAAATAAGCGCTATTTGTGTTATAAATTGATAAACGTACCCATTTCATATCATTAGTCTATAAAGAAAAATAAACCTATGTAAAGGTATGTAGGTTTTGATTGAAGAGAGTTGCGGCTAAGCTCCCCTCAATCTATATTTTGGAGTCCGGGTCTGCACTCGACAGTCTTTTTAATAGACAAGACTAGGGCACTATAGCAGCACAATAAGCAAAAATAGTTGTTTGCTCCAATGTCCTAGTCTTGTCTTCTTAAACTAGATTCTCTAAAAAGTTGACTGAACAATTATTTAACTAACGTAAACATAGACTCACGTTAATGATTTACATAATGAAAGGGTATCATAAATCCCACAGAAGTTAAGAAAAAGCTCAAAACTATACGTCAAAAATAATCTATAAGTTTTTTTGGTGTAAGTGTATTTTGAATTAACAAAGTTTAAATCTCATAATTTTATGAGCAGACCAGATCGTTCGCTATGGCAGCGATCAGGGATACAATTAGACTAAGAGCGTTGTAACCAGTTTGACCCAGTTACAAATATCAAATGTCTTCTTACATTATCACACTCGCTTCTTCTATCTTTACTCTGTTTACGAATGCATTTGATGTCGGGTCTCGGGTAGTACAACCTGCACGTAAAAATAAAAATAATAAGTTTCTTCGATAAAAATCTTATTTAATAGATTTTATATGTAATACTTAGATTAGATCAGATAATAATTGTATTTAAGATGTATAATCAGGGTGTTAAAAAAAAACTTTTAGGGCTTAAGAATACGATTCATCATATAAAAATAAAGAAAAAAGGTTATGCCCTTCAAAGGTATGTCCTATGTAAAATAGGTATGTCCTAAAATGCTTAGTTTTCTCTATTTGTCTGTACGGGACTGAAGATATTAACTTCAAACTCTGAATATGTATTAAAAATAATAGAGCCATTTTGATATAGAATATCAAGTTTATACTTTGCACCGTTTAAAAATGGCGGCCATTTTTATTCATTTTTCTTGTTAAAAAAATTATCAGAATTTAAAACCTTAGACTCATGTTATAACTATTACTCAAGGATCAAACATCAAATTGCTTTCACACAACATAAGCTTAAGTTTCTTAAAAGGAAACCTTCCTATGTAGGAATTCAATATTATAATTTATTGCCATTCAATATTTCAATAATTGAACATATTAAAATTGTTAAGAGAGAATTAAATAAATGGCAGATGCCAAAACAACTTTATTAACATAGTTATTTCTTATTTTAAAGGATTTATATACTTAGTATACTTTATTTTGTTTAGGTTATCATACATTTGATTTATTTTAGTGTTTTAATTAATTACGCCATTCTTGCACAACATGTGTACTCTTATATGGATAAAGAATGTTTGACTATTGACTATAGTAACTACCATACACCTTTTTCTTTAGGAGCTTTAGACAATAACGTCACAAATACAGCTAGCAATAAAATATATGAAAATTCATCACGAACTAATTATATTAATCCAGAAGCTTTATGAGCCAGATTTAATGTGCTCATTTTAGACATAGTTAATTTGATAAACCTGCTGCGGCTAAGCGTGCCACTGACGGATATCATAACTTCCATGTGCAAACAGTTATGTATCAAAACAACTGAATGGATCATATACGTGCTTACCTTTACATCATTGAGGTTGCTAATTACATTAAATCATACACACAATAATCCAGCAATATAATAATAATAATAATAATAAGTATCATACAATATAGTATCTCCATTTAAAATACACCAACAAGAAAACAAAATGGTCACGGACCGTCTGTTTTTGGACCGTCTGAAAAAAATTTGAACAATTTTAGGTATGTCACCCCAGACTAGCTGTAGAGATGCTTTCAGACAACTTGGTCTTCTCACAGTCTCCTCTCTTTTCATCTTTGAATCAGTTTGCTGCATAAAAACTCAGAATATATAACCAATTTTCACGGACCATGCTTATAATACCCGAAAAAAGCAGTTCAACATAGACTAACCACCTTCGAACATAAGCCCAAAAACATTGGCTTGAAATTGTTTCAGGTCTTGCCAGAAAAATTACTTGGGATAAAAAAAAAAAAAAATTCAAATTAGAAGTAAAAAAAATCAGGTGGAGTCAATTTGTTATAACATTAACAGTTTACTCAATGGTAATAACGTAGATTAAGTACCCATAGTTTAAGTTATTCTATGCTAAGATAAACCTGTCCTGTCCAATTCCTTGCCACAAAGGACTACGGACGGAGACATGATGTATCATTTGTATACGTATATATGTTAGCACCAGTGTCTATCGAAGAGAATAATACATAAAATCGGCACTGAAAATTCTACTTTGAATTAACTGACAAATTAAAAAAGAAGCTACTTTGGAAAGGAAATTATGATTAAAAAAACTAAATATAACAAAATTACTGTACTCTAGAAGCCTAAGAAAAGAAACATAAATGGGTACATAAATATATAGATAAATAAATAAAATAGTAAGATTATATTTAGTGTACAAAACAGTAAATGACTCTCAGTTAATCATTAAATAATACTAGAATGTAAAATCAATAATTTTAAATTTTTACATTATTTAAATTTGCAATAATTTTTTCCATTTTATTTCCTTATCTTTTTATGGTTCTACGATAAAAACTATACACATTTTAATGTAATGTATACCTTTGATATAGACAGTTTTTAATGTCTTAAACGAAACGAATTAAAAAATACGTAATGTCGCAGAACATTATCTGTTGGTTCGACCCCAACTATTGTTTTACTCATCTTTCAACGATTGGTCACTGTCCGATTGCTTAAGACAGTCTATTAGATTATATATTAAGATGATCTCGTGTTGGTCTAAAATCCTTATATTCTATAAGTTACAGCAATATATTTTCATCGCATATTTTTCCTGGAATTTATTTAAATGATACACTGGCCCAGTAAGATATCCAGCATTAATCTTTTGAGTAGGAACTCTTACGATTAGGAATGCGATCAGACGTAACTTGTACTCGTAAAACACGTGAAGTATCTGGATTCATACGTATTAGGTGTAAGCTGTTTAGAAAAATATGAACTGAAACTGTTTTCCTGTAATTTTGTCATGGTCCTGCAGATTAGCAATAATATTAGCTCAAAATATTTACATATAAAGTTGTTTGAGACCTCTCAAAATGTGTTTAGGGGGTCGCGTAAGGAACTTCTGTAGTCCTGGGTTTAAGTTTAACCGTGCCGGTCATGCTAACAGTTCAATTCTCCATGGGAAATTCACAAAAAATATGTAAGAGTTCAGTGGAATGATTTTCATCTTACTAAATGAAATGAACCATTAAGGGCTCATTATAATGATGGTTAACTCAAGTTATAAAAGAAGCTAATTTTCGTTGTTAGTGAGAAAGAACAGAAAGCTACTACCCTGGTACTTCGTGAATCATGAGGTTTGTTTCCATTTAATTTTTCAGAGTTTTAATGGTACTAAAATATTTTGTTTTATACAATTTGACAGTCACAGCTACATAAAAAGGTATACTGGTACGGATAATCCTAAAAATTAATAGCAGTAAACTTAAATATTACTTCTAAAAAAGTTCCCTGATAAGTCAGGGTTTAAGACTTAAAAGTACATATATGTTAGAGACATAATCTAAAATATGGAAAATAAAAGGTTTTCGGAAAAGACGATAGGCCTCTATCCAAATTAGAAAGCACTCGGATCCCATACACTGGGAGGAAAGTCCTTAAGTGCATCCATAAATCTAGGACTAAGATAATATTTTGCTTTAACACGTAACGCCTATTTAAATATTATTGTTATTTGGCGGATTAGGAAACCCCAGCTTTGTTGCTAGTCACCTCTTCCACAAGCGGGAATATTGCGAAGGTTACCGGAAAGATAGGATATAGCAGGAAAGAAAAGGGTGGGAAGGGACGGCAGCCAAATCGACCCCTCAGAGGGCCAATTCCCGTGCCCCTGTGACAGCTGGGTTGAGGCTCTCAACAGGGGACCCTCATTTTGCCCTCCAACAGGTCATCTCAACTGACGGGGTATCCATGTACAACAGCCAGGGACCATTCATTCTCAGGTTGACAGGAGGAACCAAACCCGGAGACTCCGTCCCTAGCCGCTGAAAATGGAGGGACCAAAGGTGAAAGGGAACTGTATTTTTGAAACTCATAATAGCGATGGATTTGAATTTATTTTTTAGGTAAAGTCAAAGGGAAGTTAGTCATAATGGACAGCCAAAAGACTTATCATATGTAATGACAACCTCATTTGCTGTACCCTATGTCAGCCTCAAAACTGGTAATGCTTTGGTATAGCTAACTGGTATACAAACTGGACCAGTCTTAAGGTAGTCCTGGGACATATTTAAATATTATTTATTGTATATATCATATCTAGGAAAACGGAATGAAATTTGAATACATGTTTTGGCCGGTAATCATACAAAATATTAGGTCTAAAATTATATCATCTAAATGTAAAATGTCTCACACTGAATAACAAAATTATCAAATATTACACGTTTTAACGACTGGTTTATAACAGTACACCACGTAAGAATTAGCAGGTATAACATGGTTATCTTACAAGCACAAACGTTTGTTAAGATGAATATTTTTTTATAGACAATATTTCATAAAGTCTATACAAATATTAGATATAAAACATAATTTAACTTAATTTTAATAATTGATTGCTGATTAACACAGATGTTTCTCTCTTTATAATTAGAATTATGACATATATTTGATAATCGCACTGCTTGTTAACACGTAGCGACTCCTGAGTTAGGTTTAAATCCAGCAATTAATCCAACACGGCCTGAGCCCTACTGCGACCAGCCATACAGAGATCAGACGATATAATGAATACTCTTATTATCATGGGCACTGATCTGTGCTACTGTGACTATTTCCTCAATTATAGAAGAAATAGTGATTAAATAATTTAAAGTACAGTATTTTACACTTTTTTGCTACAATTTAATACACTGTGTTTAATAAAGTGTACGAACATTGCTACACACTGTATACAATTGCTACACTGTAAGAATATTGTAATTTGCTGTGTGACATATTATACTCGTTTGACTTAAGATGGAATTTATTTTCTCATTGATTATTTTTAAACCAATGTCATATTTTGTTGTTTCCGTGCAGTGTGCCTGTGGCCCACGTCGATCGCTGGGTGGTATATCAGTTGGGTAAGTTACGTTAACCTTTTGGGACCGAACCGGGCAGCCGGAAAGTGGCCCTATATACATAAAATGTTGTCGATTTTATTAATATGATGAAAAACAGGAATGAAAGAAACATTGATTAAAAAAACAATACTATTTGTTAAAAAGTAAGACGAAAACGAAATGTATCATTGAATCTTTTTGGTAAAGTTAATAGCATTAGTTTTATGAAAATATTTATTAATACTCATAGTACTCTCACCCTATGGAATCACTGTTTTCTTACTTTAAGGGCTCGCCAATAAATGTCTATACTATTTATTTTACTGATCCCAATACAGTCAATATCAGTTCTCTAATACATTCTTTAGTATTTACTAACTGCTTGTCACTACCTTGCCCGCATGAAATAAAAAGTATCATTATTTACTCTGTACAAATTATTGACAGGATGTTTCCACTGTAACATAATGTTTACAAACCATCCTCACTCTACAACCTCTATTAAATGGATTTACTTTTTCGTAGCTATTTTTTTACAACAAATGACCTATAAAGTTATTAAAAAATAAATTTAATATTTTTGCGACGGCTGCTAGACTTCTTCAAGATCAAAACTGAAACTAAATGTGTAAAAACTAAAATTGTATTTGAAAATTACTGCATCAACATAACCTTCTATTAAAAAATGGCCTTAACTTGAATAGAGGAATCATGAAAATCGCGAGTGGTTAAGTCAGATTCTTTAGATAAAAACAAAACAACAGTCTATTTTAATATATTGGATCAATAATGTCGTCTAGTTTAAGAACTGGTATAATGTTATTTTCTTAAAACGACCTCCTCAGTACCTGCGGATCTTTGAATGGGTAAAATATTAAGATTGACTCTATCAAATGGTTTTAAAATATAAACAGTTTATTTTATTTGTATTAAAATGCATTTAGTAAAATGTCGAGAAGAACGAGAACGAAGAAGAAGAGCCAGTGTTGAGAATATAATAATTATGTTAAATTATACAATTATTATAATGCAATAACTTAACCAAGTTATGCAAACCTAAATAGCTCCATCCTTCGATTAGATAATAAGCTGACTTAACGTAATTGGTGGAGACGAAGAACAATGCAAACAAAGTTAACACTAGTTAAATTAAGTGACCAGTTGCATCTCAAAATAATGAATTTTTATGATTACATTAAGGGCTATTTTCGTCCAGAACATCTTGCTCCGTTGCCTTATTCAGAAATTAATAGCTATAGATATTAACCGTAGCATAACACAATTAATCCTTCAACCCTTCAATGTAAGGAAACCAAAAGGAAGAGCCCTTTAATCACAACTGGTAAAAAATCGTACAACTACTGCATTAAGTGGGACATAGTTATTTAACACATCAGATATTATTTAAATTGATCATACATACTATAAAACTAAAAGTATACGTGTTATAAGTGCCAAAGGCTGAATTAAACTAAGCCACCTAAGGTGTAAAGACACGTTTATGTGTACTAATTTACCTTTTAGAACTTACAATGATTATTGTAAAATATGTGTTGTATAAAGGTCACAATAGTGGTTTGACCAGTTTGCAGTCGAGTTTCACCAATAAGCCTCAAAGCGGATACCTGTATTCCAACCACTGACCACGATGTTTGATTTGTGATTGTGGGTTTCGCTTTCCACGTTAGCTTGTAACCAACTAGACCTGTGATGGAATAATTTATTGAGTTTCAATTTTATTGGGATTTATCATCAGTCCGGTTGTTTACCGTTGTTAAGGGAATAAGTTAGTATGAACCTTTTTTTACATATTTTATAAACAACTGGCATTACATGTTAAGGCAGCTAAACATTAAATACTAACTATATAATGCATATTTAACAGCTTTTAACTGCATTTCTGCAAACGGCCATATAAATGTATCCTTCTAATATGGTTGCTTAGCTACCTAAATGTAGCTAAAGTTTGCTAATATGATTTAACGGTCCTATAAAACCGCACTTTTACATTCTTAGACTCTGATGCAAATAAATACCACTAGTCATTCTAGTAATCAGGACCAGTTACTGTATTAATTCTTCCATTTATGTATTATATTTTGGAATATAATTTACCACAATATTTAGTTGTACAAACTGTGTGCGTAACATTACCTTACTTGATTAACCCATAATGCTGTAATTAATTAGTATAACATTTCAAGACCATTTATTGTACAACAAAACTTATCCATTTTACCAGAGCTGAAACTGATCTTGTGTAACTGGACAATGGTCTAAACAATAGAAAGAAAACGAATTATAAATTTATATTAGAAATATCTATATTTACATTGTTTTATTCTAATCTTAATGTCAATTGGATGCATTATCTGCATCCAATGACACTCAACATTGTTTCAAAAGTTGTTGAATGATCATTTAATAATAAACAATATCCTACACAACAAATTATGCAATATACATTTAATAGTAAACCTATAACATTTAAGAAATGGTTAAAGATATTGATGGCAATTTCACCAAAACAAACGGAATGCAGAAGGAGTCTTGAGAATTTCTATTAGCACAATTCTATGAGGGAAGGGCCCAATAACTCAGCAAGGAACAGCGTTCCACCGATTTTCATTCTCACTAAATTTTTCACCGAGCATCTCCAGTGAAATTATTTTCTCTGAATAAGTGGTTATTAGAAAACCTGTCCTACCTTAAACAGTAATATTGTTTGAGCCCCATTCAATTTCGAAGTAATTTGGTATACATGCCAAGGTACTATAAGGGTCGCTTATGAACTTAAAACTTATAAAACAGTGACATACACAATTCTTACTGAAACGAATATGTTTGATAACCTATGTATTCCATAGGGCTTAGTTTCCAAAAGTATTTTCATCCGACACTTTTAGTAGTGTAGGTTTTCAGAAGTGGTTAGGTTCAAAAACTAAATAAAACTGATTTTTTCATAAAAACCCTTCTCAAAATGTATTAAACTTTTCATGAGTACAAAGAGCACAAATTATGTTTTAGAGACTATCGTTAAGCTAGATTAACAATTGTTTAGATGTGTATTTATTCATTGAAATTTCTCTCAGGTAAACATTACAATTTGAATGTAGCCATAAACGCAGTTGTGTGTGGTGGTGCATTCTACATCTTTATTCTGCTTAGTCCATTGAATATTAATAAATATATTTTCAAATTTTTTTGAAACCTCTACACAAATTTACGATTTTATATCCTAATTTGACTAGGCTATTCGATAAAATGCAAGCCAACGCAGGGGCAAAATATTGACCGAATGATTTACCTGATTTTATAAGTGTAATACTAGAACAATCTTTATCATTGATTTACTAAATAAATATTCCAATTTTAGGTTTAGACATAATTACCATTGTATTTTACCCTAAACACTTTTAAACTATTGCAATCAATTAATCCACACAACAATTCACATTACAACATTACACATTTCATGAATTTAAGATACTTCATTTACTAATATTACTATTAATGTTTCAACAATGTTATTTTCTGAGATACAAATAGTTATTGACCGTTACTTACCCATGTTCACATGTATAGTTTATATTTTTATTATAATGTCCGTTGCCTTTGGTTGTAAACGTAATTGGTGGTCCAAAGACAGTTTGAGGGCAAACAATTTGTGACTACTCGGAAAATGTGGGAGTATCATAACAGCCACCTGGGATCGAAACGCCTGACCACGTCTGGTCCCAGTGAGAGTATCATAACAGCCACCTGGGATCGAAACGCCTGACCACGTCTGTTCCCAGTCCTCTAATTCTAAAATACCGGCAGTAGTAATCACGTTTTCATTGCAATCAGCTATAATTTATCATTTTCGTATTCTTTAATATGGTATTTCATAAAATTGGTTACTAAAATTTACATAAAATAATGTTGAATATTTAAACTTTGAAATACAATTCTTATTGAAAATAAATCACATCTTTTCAAGTATGGGAATGTTAATTTGCTAAAAACCATTGTAATTATCAAACATTTAAATAAAATGCTGATTTGAATGCCCTTTTAATATTGAAAATTCCAGATATATATCAAGAATGAAATAACAGATGGTTCCTTAACACAAATTATCAAAATAACGCTCAGTGCACTAAAACAATAGCGGAATATGTTTTTTTCCATAGAAATAAAATAATTTGGTAATTGTTCGTAAACTTCAGCAATAAAAACACTTCAAAAAATACCAGATGCATCGTACAGTGGCCAGGTGAATTTGGCATTACCTCCGCATTTTGGTACACCAAAGGCGAAGAGACAATAATCCTATCGTCATCACAGCATCACTAACTATGATTCTAGTTCTCAAGTGGTTTAGGTACTAGAAACAAAATTTTAAAAATATATTGACAACTTAACCTAGAAATACTTTGTATGTATTTAGTTTTTTGCAATTATTAAACCATGAAAATAGTAATTAGTTTGTTTTGTTTTATTAATGACAAACTATTTTATCAATTATATTTCTTGAAACCAATATCCAGCGTATTAGAGAGTGTATTCAAACTTCGTCACAACACCTTTGCCTTACACTAGTTTTTAATTCAATACAGTTCAAATAACAAAACCTTCCATTTCTATAAGAATCTTATATTATCCATAACAATAAAATATTAAATAACATATAAAGAGCGAACCATTAATGACTAAGGTAGTAATTTTATTATATTCGTAATAACCTACAACAGGATCCGATTAGTGCTGCACTCTAGTAGCAAAATCTGTAACTTATGACTGCGGGCATCTACGGCTCTCTCCACTAGAGACGCAGAGTAACTATATATTTTATAACGCCTCTAGAACACTGGTAGAAATAGCCATGGGGGCTGAATAATGGAAATACCTTGGTCATGTGTTCTTACGAAGTTCGTGGGTTTGATTTCTGCTCAGCCAAAACCGACCAGTCGTGCTTCTCTCATTGAATTAATCAATATGTGGTAGCGTTGGTGGGAAGGCCCAAGTAAAATAAACGGTGGCAGGCTTGCTTGGACGTAGACGGAATTGGGTATTTTTTTTAAATTGCACATTAAAACAGCGGAAAATTAAGGTCAAGGTAAAATAAATTTAAAAAGGTTGGTGACCAACCAACATTTTTTTAAATGATGTGAAAATACGTTTAGAATAAAATGGCAACACCGCCAGTGGGTTGGAGCCCTAAGGTTGAAATAGGAAGGTATCCATTTTAGGGGAATATTTCAAGAGTTATAGATTTGTGTAACAAATCTAACAATCCATCTTACGGCAAATTTGGACGTCGATAAATTATATTGTTCGCCAATGGGGTGATGCTCAAAATCAATTTTGAGGAACCCCTAAACCATACGGATAACATGTTTTCTTATTAAAAATTGCACGGTAACCTTACAGACCAATGGAGCTGAGCGCTGAGGTCTTAACATTATATAACATATGTTGGTCTCCACCAACCGGGTAAGCCGTTTATGAAATTACATGAAGACACACTCACAAATAATCACTCTACTTTATTACTAGAGTACCATTTGTAACCATTTGTGGCTTAAACAAATTATTAAATAACTTCGTACATAAATTCGATCAAGAAAACATATTTATAGCAGTTTAGCAGTTTTAATAATTTTTTATTCGCCACAAAACTTATTTTTTCTATATTTTCATCAACACAGAGGAAATTTGGACGTAACCTAATACATACTGGAAGTTTAATTATTTAAAAAAGGAACGTTGGTTTCAACGAGAAAAAAAATTATTTTACTCAAACTAAATGTAAGTATCAGCGGTATTGTTTCAATAGCTAACATATTTAATGAATATGACGGGGAAACAAAACTTAACTGCCTTATTTTTTTATTTGCATTGTCTTTTGAAATTGCAGGACCCAACCCTATGATAAATATAACTTGGCCATTTTAATAAAAGTGTTACAAGGTTTAGTTTAAACCAAAATTGTATGTTTTAAATTAACTTTGTACGAATGTTGGTGGAACTGTAAGTTGATAAGCAATACTTGAACTTGACAAACGAGTAATAAGATAGTAGTTAAAGTGTTTTAACATTTACTAATCTTTACTGTGCTTATACTATTATTTGGTGCTTACTTACGGTTATAAACGCATCAATGGTTTGCTGCAAGGGTTAGTTTGCTAGATACAAATGATAAACTTGGAAAATATGTATACATTTAAAATTATACAGCTAATAAAATATGTTAATGATTAATAAATGAAAATTTTGTGTTTCAGAAAACAGGAATTGATAATGAAACCATGTAATTTGTTAACTTTCTGGCATTTAAAAAAAAATCGATTTCGTATTTTTTCAATTCTTTATAATTGGACTATTGACTAAATATAAGGTTAAGTTGTGTTTTATACCACAGAGTTCATGTTTTTCCACGGGAATTATTAGTTGATATTGCTTGATCTATACAATAAAAAATCACCCATTGCAGCAAACCGGCATACTCAACGAATTTCCAATGAATATATAACATAACACATTAAACCACTTTACAGGATTCATAAGAAATTTATGCACAAACAATGATATTTAAAATATTAATTGTTCTCCATAAGAATAACATTGGGGAAGAGTATGCAGGTTTGCTGTAACAAGGAACAAAAAATAACGGGTTTTTATGCAAATATCAATTGAACTCATCTTATTGAAGTCACATACTAATCTTCACCCATTTACATTCATAAATCAGCGATATATAAAATTTTAATTTTTTCCTTAAGATGGGGACCGAGTACCTAGGTTTGCTGCTACGGGAACCGTAGGCGAAAAGTTTTGCTTTTGTGCAAACAACAATAAACCACAACCATATGAAGCCACGTACCAAATTTTGTCAGTTTATGTTCATTAATAAGCAAAATATCATTTTTTTCTTTTACTCCTTAAGAATAACACTAGGTATACGCTCCTATGTCCTATAGGATGAAGCGAGGATTTGTAATACCACCATAATAGGCAGTATAGGTGTCGGATTAATGAATTAAAAGTAACTTACCTAACCTCACCTAGGCCCACATTAATATTTCGACCAACCTACCACATTCCAGTTTACTGTTGAATCTAGTAGGCCTATATTAGGTGAAGAACCAAAATTTATTCGCCCCAAAAAAGAACTACTTACCCCATAAACATTTCTCTCAGAATAGTCATTGTGTAAACAATTTGTCTTTGAATTCTGTATTGTTAATTTGAAGTGGATATAAATAGGCTATAGGCAATAAGCATATATTTGAACAAGTCTTTAAAGCCCACCTACTTCTGGCCTACTAATGCACAACTTCAATCAATGTCACTTTTTATAACCAGGCAATAATTTTTGGGTCAAATTATTGCCAAGGAAAAAGCTACTACAGTATCCGGTAAGACCTAAGCCAAATGTGAAAGTATTCTTGTTGGTTGAAATCCAAACGAACATTATCATATTTGAAACGTGTCACAGATTAATTGACTCCAAGTAACTTACCAAACCTCATCTAGGCCCACATATAATACTGCAACTGGTGTACACATCGCAGTTCGTTGTAGAGTCTAGTAAATTAGGTGAATAACAAAAATGTTTACACCCTGAAAAAGAACTACTTACAACATATAATCATACCTCTCATAATAATCATTGTTTAAAATTTGTCTTTGATTAGACTTAAGTTTAAGAGAATATAATAAGGATTATAATAGGCTATCAGAATTTGTCAAAGCTGTAGATCTATTGAACCATAGTTTACATCGTACCGTACCTTACACAGGTTAAAGTCATAAGCGAGTGGACACAGACAATGTGTAGCCTTTCCATATGGTCTACAACTTCAATTACATTGTATAGGTAATTTCACTATAATACTGAATACATAATTTTGATTGTTTTAAACGAATAAATGTGGAATGATTCTATTAAAAATTCTTGATTCAAAACTCATTTATTCGCAAACGCCATTAACTGAACTACTGAACACTGAGCTGACCGGCCAGGAAACCACAGACTACAGACGACATATCAGTTGTTTTGTTTTGGTTAGCTGCTATACATCCGGCCGTAGTCTGTTTGACTGCAAAATCAGTTGAACGACTGTTTGCTTATCACCTACTACCCAACCCAAGACACATCTGAATATTTCCGGAAAATTAAAAATACATAAATATACCAAAATAATAGTCCAATTATAGTTTATTACCACCCTTTTTATGATTAAGAGCAACCCTGAAAATTACAAAGCAATTCATAAAACCGTTAAAAAAGAGGTAGCGTAACAAGAGAGTGACTTACATGAGCATGAAGGATTCAACTCGCTTTGCTCCCTTCATCCAATTATACAACGTATTGTGATTATTTAATACAATTTATATTTTGCTATTTATCATATAAATTAATTACGAGAAGAGGCCTAAGCTTGATTAATGTATTTAATTATACAATATTAAAATCCAACAAAAGTAATTGACCATATAGCTTTTATCAAGGATATATATTAAAGTATTCTTATAGTATTCTCGTATTGTATCTAAGATATGACTGCAAGGAGGTGTAAGATCTTAGTTTTATTCATCCCTCCAGAAACACCCGTTTTACTGTGGAGATTTTACCTCTACTAAACCCTCTAACTCTGCAAGCTTTAGATGCTTTCCTCTTTGGCGCATTAAAGATTATGATATTTTAATATTTAAAATACAAAATGTAAATATAACAAGTAGTATGTACATACATCTTAGCAATCACAAGTATTTAGCATATATCGCACTTATAATTCAAAACTTTATTGAATTCTAGTGTACACTTTATTTATGAGCTGATTAAATAAATTATTTCTACAAATATCTTTGTAATATGTGGTTATTAAAATTAGTTAAAGATAATGGCTTAGTCTTAATTAGTTTAAGATTAATGTTAAACAACAAATTACAAAGAAGCATTTAATTTTTTATTTTTATTCATGTTATAAATTGGAGAAAAATATATGTAAATTTCAGGATAATTTAAGGTTTTATACCATGCATCCTTAAACCGTTTAAATATAAATGGCGTTGAAATATGTATGACTTCCTCTTCGTACATCTTCCAAAGATAGCATCTACTGAAAGCCTTATTTGTTTAATTTCGTTGTGTTTCTCTCTACAAAACGAGTATTTTTAAATACATCATCATTTCTAGTCTTTTAAAACACAACGTGTAAGATTCTTAACGTAATCACATGTCAAAATAATCCCCAGTGCTATTGGCTAATGCAGAATAACAGTGAGTAATCGGATGGAAATGAGCGTTAATATCTCTTTGATGACGATGTTTATTTAGTACCGGCAGGGTTTTCTCACCTACCTCCAGAATCACTCAACATAAATACATGATTAAACTTACTTTTAAAATAATTTATACATGTATAATGTCTGTTAAAGCTCCATCAGCTTAGAATCAAACATTTGAAAAAAGTTAATCTTTACTGTTATGTATAACACAACACATTTAGACATTATGTCCACCATTTTCAAACATGGCGGCAACAGCTTACCTGACCCTCAGTAGAAAACTTTATATTTTAATAAAATACTTTAGTCGAAAGTTTTTAACCAAAAAGAATTTCTTTACAAAAGATATTAACTATTATTAACTATTTATGTTATAAAGATTTATAACATATTATTTATTGAAATATTTATATTGTTTTATTGCATTACATTCCATTTACTTTGAGAACCAAACACATTTTAATAAAATAGTTAAGATAATCATTAATTTATAGTGTTTTATTTATGAATGTTTAAGTTATAAGAATACCATAAAACAGACTGATGAATCAATCATACTTATGTTGTACTCGTAAATAACCATTAATGACTACTTATTATAGTGATCAGAGATTGTAAATAGTTTGACGCATGCACACAGTATTCCAGTGGACTCCAAAAGCACCACACTTAGTGACGTCAGCGCGATTACTGCAGCTCTACCGGCAAATAGAATAGCGTTCAGTGAACCGGTCGTTAGCTTAGCAGCAAGCAGCAGTTGCATGACGACTGAAATCCACGAAGATATGTAAAACCTCACAAAACACTTATGTTCTTTATACCTGCGGATTAATTATAATTAGATTACATTGAAAATATGTCGTTAGTTAACGAGTATTTGTAGCAAAAATGTATTTTATTGCATCCATCTACAAATTGAACATCTCTAAATACTACTATCGTTAACATTTGATAACGCTCAAGAAAATAAGCGTTTGTCTTAATTGATTGTGCTATGAGCTAGCTTCAAGCCATCTATAAATGCAAGTGCGATTTAAAATACTTGGATATTACACATTAGCTTTACGTTAAAGATAACACTTGATGGTCATCTAATTTGTATAACATAAGTTCTAAATCCACTTTATTAATAAGACCAAAATCAGGTAAAGGGCTTTCCTGTTTAAAAAATGGAATCGTCAAGGTTTTTTCATTTGTTATTAAAATGAAAAAGCATTACATTGGTGTCCAGGATACAATTGTCATATTTTTAAAATTATTATTATACACTACATTTGTATAATGATTCTTGGTATATGATTATAAAATATAGTTTTTTATTCACATAGCGAAAATAAAAAATTAAAACAAAATAGAATCTGCTTTTATATATCTAATTTATATCATAAAATTTTGCTTTACTAAATAATATCAATAATCACATACTAATAATTATTTCTAGCGATTTCTAAATTTTGAATCAACTTCTAAATGACAAATGCACCTAAATGCAATACAGTTTCAACTTATATTATAAACAAAGTAGAAAGAAATTTGATGTATGCTAAACGCATTAAATGTTAAGATGAGTGTACATAAAAGTTGTTATTTTACATTTTCCTTTTACAAGCTGTAACACAACTATAGCGTTTAATGTACCAAAGAAGAAAACATCTAAAGCTTGCAGAGTAGGAGAGTTGAGTATGGGTAAACATTTCCACAGTAAAACGGGAGTTTCGGGAGAAATACATAAAACTGAGATCTTACACCTTCTTGCAGTCATATGTTAGATAAAATACGAAAATACTGTAAGAATACTTCACTAAATTTCCAATATTAAATTATAAACGGTCAACTAAATTTGTTGGGTATAAATATTTCGGTTTTAAAATACCTTATTCATAGTGGCTCTTATTATTCCTCATTATAAGTTCAGTTCTTAAAGGGTAAAGAATAGTATTAAATAAGTGCTATTTGTGTTATAAATTGTAAAACATACCCATTTTATATCATTAGTCTATAAAGAAAAATAAACCAATGTAAATGGTATATAGATTTTTATTGAAGGGAGCTGCGGCGAGATTTGGGAGTCCGGGCCTGCGCTCGACAGTCTTTTTAGTTGACAAAACTACGGCACTGTAGCAGCATAATAAGCCAAAATTGTTGTGCTGCTCCAATGTCCTAGTCTTGTCTTCCTAAACTAGATCCTCTAATAAGCTCAAGTAGTAGTTTGACAGTTGTTGGGCATTTTGATGAACTTACTTTGGAGTTTCCAGAGACCCTTCCCATTCTTTCTTCATATGCCTCACATTAAAATATGTTGTGGACGGCAGATTCATCGAACTGCCTACATACCCGACTGAAAGCATCTCGGCCAAGGTTTTAAACAATATTATAGGTCAGGAATCATGAATTATTTATATATATATATATATATAAAATTTATATTTATATGTATATATATATATATATATTATTTATATATATTAAAGACATCATTTATAGATTGACTGAAAAATTCAACTAACGTAAACATAGCCTCAAGTTAATGATTTACATAGTGAAAGGGTTTCATAAAGTTAAATGGATCTCAATAGTCACAGCTCTTTAAACTACATAAATACCACAGAAGTTAAGAAAATGCTCAAAACTATACATGAAAAATTATCTATAAGATTGTTTTTGGCGTAATTGTTTTTTTAATTAACAAAGTTTAAATCTCATAATGTTATGAGCAGTCAAAATCGTTCGCTATGGCAGCGATCAGGGATACAATCAGGCTAAGAGCGTTGTAACCAGTTTGACCCAGTTACAAATATCAAATGTCTTCTTACATTATCACACTCGCTTCTTCTATCTTTACTCTGTTTACGAATGCATTTTATGTCGGGTGGTACGTGTGGTACAACCTACACGTAAATTATAAGAATTATAAGTTACTTTTATAAAAACCTTTTTAACAACTTTTAGATGTAATACTTTGATTAGATGGATCAGATAATGATTGCATTTAAGATATATAATCATAAAGGGTGTTAAAAAACCTTTTAGGACTTTAGGATGCGATTCCTCATACAAAAAGAAAGAAATAGTTCATATCAGGGTATGTCCTAACACGCTTTGTTTTCTGTCTATCTGCCTGTACGTAACTTTACTTAATACTTTATATCTTAGGAATATCTGAAGATTATAACATCAAACTTTTAACACGTATTACAACTACTAGAATATCAAGTTTCTACTTTGCACCATTAAAAATGGCGGCCATTTTGTTTTTCAAAGCTAAATAGCTTAAAAACCGTAATATTTATGAAATTACTGTAAGAATCAAAAATGTTGTGTAATTTTGTTCTAAAAATAAATATATTAATATTTTGAGTATATAATAATAAATCATTGAACAGTTGTGGTTTTATAAGTTAAAACAAAATACACATTTTGCCATTTCTGGACAAAAGTTCTAAATTATAGTAAATACGATTTCTCAGTAATTAATAACTCTATTGTTACAATCTTCGTATTATTGTTTTAAGGACAAAACGACACAACTTTTTTCTTACAGTCTTTACGTCTTAATAGATTTAATACATGTACCAAGTTTGAAGATGATATCTTTAGATGTTACTAATAGCATTAACTTGTGATTTTATTAATTAAAAATCACGTACAGACAGATAGACGGAAAACCAAACGTTTTAGTACATACTTTTACATGAATTTGTTCTTTTTCGAATGAGGAATCATATCCCAAAGTCCTGAAAGGTTTCTTTAACACCCTAAAAAAACACCCATATTCTTTTTTTGTGTGTACTTAAAAATCCATGGGAATATTATTTTGTATGTATATACTCAACACTTAGAATTAATTATGTTTTATAATCCCTAAAAAAACCTATTTCCTATCGTTGAGGATAATCAATGATTTACATACGCAATGGATTTACAATGCACATATACGTGCCTCACTAGCACATAAAGCCATTTACCAAACATCTTAAAAATGAATTCATAAATAAGTAATATATAACATTTAATTTATTCCTCATGAGAATAACATTAGGCCTGAGTACGCTGGTTTTCTGCAAGAAGAAATGTTTGTTATGCAATTTGTAATGTCACTCAACCAGATGAAGATTCGTTCGACGTTTTATTAATTAAGGTTCTTAATCAAGGAAGATATGCAACTTTATCTATCCTCCATAAGAACAAAATTAGGGCCAAGTATGTAGGTTTGCTGCAAAGTGAACAATAATATATATTTGTTTGTGCAAATATGAATAGACCCCAGTTAGATCAAGCCACGTGCTAAGTTTCATCAATATACATTCATAAATAATAGATATATCGAATTGTACTTATTTAGAATTGGGCTATTCTCCCTAAGAATAACATTGGACAACGTACTGTGTTTGGAATTTTGGATATATTTGCAATGGTTGGACATATAGACAAACACTTTAAACACCAAAGTGATTTGTTTAGGTGAACTTATTGGCAAAACGTTTTCATAAAATTAATTGAGGAAAAGCTAAAAACCTATTTTCCATAATATTAACATGGGACATTTTATAATTAAGTTTTTTTTGTATTTTCTCCGCAACCACTTAACCTAGGTTAATAATTAAAAATGCTTAATTTATTTTCCAACCAAGTTCTATAAAATTATTGAAACAAACATTGTGTGGTATTTTGTACCAGAATTTTGTATAATTTTAAACTTCCATAAAACCCCATTCCCATGGTCCAATCTTCATACTTTTCAAACTTAATCACATTTTACTTCTCACATTTATGACAAATTTAACCGAAATCGTACCGGTTGTTTAAAGTTATTGCGTTCAAGGACACATACATTATATAATGTTGTATAGATATATATATATATAAATTTAAAAAATAGTGTTTTTGGCATCTCAGGATCTCAAAATAAAAAGTTATCATGTTCTCGGGCTTTAGTCTTACCACGCTACCTACGATAGGCTACTTCCCTAGAGAATTAATTCACAAAACAAATTATTTAAATATATTGTTCACGAGTATATTAAATGTATTATATAATGCGTATTTCGTCATAATGTAGTGTTATATTTTGTTCTATCATGTCCCTTAAGGTCATGAAATGTATACGATAATTCTTATTTCGATTTATACATTTGTTAATAATTTAGTTTCACTTTAGAACTTAGTTAGGAAGGCATTCAAGAATCATAAAATGTCAAATGTGAATTGTTTTTTATTTAACTTAAAATGCAGGGATGGCTTTAAAATATTAAAACGTAATTATAAGGTTAAAATTTGTCGTATTTTAGAGTTTTAGAAAAGTATTTTCAATGAAAATTGTTTTACTAAGACCTTCAACGTTTCCACACGGTAAGTGCATGTTTTATGAGTTGGGACTATGTATACAGGTAACTTCCTCTATGTTGCTTCTTTATAAAATAATTTAAGATTTATGGATTTTTCTTACGATATATTATTCTTAACACTTTATTTTAGAGTGGCCTACCAACACTTTGGTCAAAGTGTATTACAATTATAATATATGTCAACATAAAATGTTACAAATGTTTAATAAAGTTATCTCTTTAGTCAAATAAACCAACAAAAGGGTTTGCGTGGATATTTATTTTTATATACAAGCTACCGTACTTTATGTTGTATACTTAGTATATTTATAAAAAAATTTGTTGCTTACAATTTGGCTAAGAGAGAGCAAGTACGTGTCAGTTTCCAGATACCGCTAATGTATTACTACTGTAAACTATGTCATTGACATTTATAAAAGTACATGCACTAGGAATAGTTACGTTATTTCCATTCAATTGAATTTACTGTAAATTACAATAATATACCGGGTGTTCCGTATTAGTCCCCCCATCCTTAATTTTTGAAAGTCTGTAAATTTTCAAACAATCTTTGGTAAATGTTACTAGCTTAAGTCAAAGTATTGTTTTATGTGGTTAAGAGTTTCAACCCTCACCCCTAAATTGGGGTTGCTGGGGGTAGTATTTTTTGGTTTTTCAAATAGCAACCTCTATCAAGTTACATATCATTTGAAATAGGATAAGAAAAGAAAATTAATGTCGCAAACTAGACCTCTCTATGTTTATTTAATCTAATGTTATAGCCAGCAAAATATGTATTAATTTTGTTATTTACACTGCTAAAATTACCCTCCTTACCATAAATCAGATTCAAAGTGGGAAAATCCAACTTTAACTTGATCAGACCTGTAAACAAAGACTATTGTAAGTGCAATAAAGTCATTTTAAAACCTTCTTTATTTTTTCCAAGGATTCCATTCATCTCTCCAAGAGGTTTAAAAATTTAAAGTCGTTCACAAATTAAGAGGTTGGGACTATTATGGACACCCGGTATATTTAGACTTGTGATTTGTTAAGGTTAACATTATACCTTTCAATAGATCAAATTGTTTAATAAAATAGTATTTTTCAGTGGGATAAAGGTTTCCTGATTTTACTGAGCACTGTTCTACCTACAAATTAATTCCTTTAAAATAACTGAAATAACTAAAAACTCGCTCTTGTTAAAGCGAGACATCTTGCCAATTACGTGCACCTTTATTGCCATCAGCTGTTATAATTGACTCGACAGCGGCAAAGTTTTTGCTCAGACTGCTTTGAACCTCTATGTCCTATATTTCATAAATATAAGTACATATGAAGTTGCTGGAAAAAAACTAAAACTTAAAAAAAAACAGTTGCGTTTTATATTTTATAATGATTTATTTGAATTAAAACCAATGGTACACTAGTATTTATTTTATATTCCTCTGGTCTTTGTGTAATAGAGGTATGATTACTAGCTTTCGTTATAAATTATATCGTCATTGTTGTTGTATTGCAGCAACTGACTACTTTTATTCTCCTAATTTTGATTCAAGTATGATTACATTTTAAATGTGCAATCAAAATTTAAATAATATGTTATGTGTCTCTTTGGTATAAATAATCCTCTAAATATTGTGGAAGTCAGTGATATAACCCATTATAAGTAGTGAAATCCAATATGAATGTATTATAATTTCCTATTCTTAGATATTTAACAACAAATTACGAACGGTATAAATGCCCAGTACAAACACATTGTAATTATGTAAAACTTGTTTATTAAAAGAAGAAAAAATATTGGCATAAGGGAAATAAGTATAATGTGTTCTATAATTCACTTTAAACTTGGGCTGAGTTTTGTAGTAGGACTATGTAACAATTTCTTATACTACTGAATTTTGGTTATTATTTTTATTTTGTAGCTTTAGACTATTACTAAAAAAAATATAAAAACTTTGTTTTGCTAACCTAATAATCTAAATAAATAAATAAAGTTTATAAATCATTGATGGGGAAAATATTTTGATTATAATAACAGTATTACTGTGGGTATAGTGGGACTACAATGGGCTGTCTAAAGGTTTTCCATAGAATGACTCTGCTTTAGGGTGGTTATCCTCTAAAATCCAATATTAAATCAAATATATCTAATATATTGGGAGTTTGATTAGTAAGTTCAGTGATTGAAATCGATTTAATTTGATAATTTCGGTAAGACTATACAATAGGCATCAAGATTTATCTTGCAAACATTTATAATAAAAAAAAACTTGAAAATTCAATATTATAATACTAATAAAAATACTTTATTCCCAAACTATATCATATGTCTTTAACTTATCTTGTTCATATTTATGTTTCCGCTACTATTGAATCCGGTAAACTTAAAAACCGTAAACAAAATAAGATATTATTAACTGAAAAACATTTTTCAATTTTGACAAATAAATAGGAGTATTGCTTTTTTGTACAATATTTAACTGAGTATTCATAAAAAGTGTGAATAAATCTAATCCTGTTATTTTGGCACGGGTTTTAAAATAGAGTACTTGCTTTGAAAAATTACTTATTTTAACACAAAATAAGGAATGAAATGTCATTGTTATTATTAATAATGATTTCTTCTTTAAACCTGATATTTGTAAAATTATTCCGAAATTAATATACATTGAAATATTTAAATCAAGTAATTAAAATAGCCACAATAAACTGTAAAAATAAATAAATTAAGATAGGTCATGCGAATAATACATAAACGAATGCGAATAATATTTTGCAGAGCTTTCAGTGAATTCTAAAATTTGTGTATTTATAAATTAAATATAAATATGCAACAGAATTAAACAGCCGGATAAAGTTTTTAAAAGGACATATATTTTACGATTTGGAAACTTTTTAAAGTGTGAATACCAAATTTGGAACTCTGTCCCATGATTAGAACACTATACACACTGTGAAACAGTACAATAATTAGTACAGCTTTTAGACACGTACAATACAATAATTTTGTTTGACTTTTAATTAAATTTATAACATTTGACAGTTATTTATGTAAACATTTTTAAGAGTGGATTTAAGAATCATAGACTCCATTATTCGAGGGCCATTAACACAGACGAGCAATCTTTGAAAACATTTACACTCCCACCTAATCAGGGTACCGTTAGTGGTTTACTTGTGTGTTATATACCATTCACGAAATGTAAATTTAACTTTACTGACTGACGATGACGCCTTGTCATGAACAAGCGTTATCGCAAAATTCCAGGCACCATAAATATCACTACTTCAATGTACTATGAATCATATATCCCCGGGGTCTTTGCAGCACTATCCCGATACATGAAAGCTTCTCCGAGTTACTTTTGTTGCAACCTGTGATATAACGATGTTATTTACATCCCTAAATCAAGTAAACTTAACATCAATATGCACTAAGTTAATTAAATAAAATAACGCTGTTTATTCCAAGTGAAACAATTTAAACCCCTTTATTGGCCACAAAAACCTCCTTTGGATGCAATATTAGAATTTTGCTTCAATATGAAGCAATTGGTATTACCTATTGGATATTTTTGTTTCAGCAGTAACAATTAGTGACAGCTATATTTGTAAACAATTCAGTTATCCAACTGGTGTCGAAATACGAGCAGTATCTGTAGTGGTATATAATACATACATGATGGTATGTTCTATGTATAAGGCTCGTTATAAATTACCTCTGGTGCCTCTGACTCTTAGGCCTAAATTATGAACCAAAGGAAACTACGTGGTCGTTGGATTTCACTTCCGGTACCGCATAGAGTTCAATACTTTTCCCGAATCTCTGGAACGTCGCTTGGCTTATGACAACCTCCTAAAATCTTAGATGGCAGGAGATACAGTTTTCGTTGAGAAGGCCTACGACGTTGCAGGTCTTATTGCTGCATGCACCGTTAAGATGGCTTATCTAAAGCTTAGCCAAGTCAAATAGCAGATCACGGTCTCTCACTCACTATGAGAAAAACGGCGATCATGATGTTAACGAATAGGTGGATTGGCACCATTGTGTTGTTCCGCTACAAGTGGTGTGGTTGTCATCCAGACTGGTGCCAAGTACTGTGGAGTATTGGTGGATTTTGATAAACCTATTTGGAGGGACCAACTTTTTTTGCGGCTGAGAAGGCTTCTAAGAATTTCGTGTTTCTCATTAAGCTGATGGCCTTTATTAGAGGTACCAGATCCAGGAGAAGACGTTTGTTGATGTCTGGAGCTGTAGTAAATGCAGTCGCGCTACAAAAGGAGGTGTACACGTTGCTGCTCACTCGAATGCAACGTCAAACGACGTACAAAATCGTATCGGTTTACCGTACATCGACCTTACAGATCATTCTGTTTATAATTGGAGTCACTAGTATTACATTCTTGGCAGCGGGTTGGGAGCGGTTTACCAGATGCAAGACGAGATTGACAAAGAATCGGCAAAAGCCATTGGGCATGCTGCACGTAAAAGATAGGCCGAAGAGCTGGGGACACGATACTTGAGGACTTCGGCATGAAGGACTCATTCCGAATGTGGAACGGTGGCTCGGAGAGTTCGATTACTACCTCACTCAATTGGTATCTGGTTACGGCTATTTTCCATCGTATCTGTACGCGTTGGGTAGACCAGTTTACCGACTGCACATATTTCCCGGGTACTTCCGGAACACACTTTCTTCCGCTACCTACGTTATTAAAGGAGGCCTGGAGGTCACAACACTGCTTAGTGAACACGGTCTGTATGAAGTTGATGGAATGTAGGGTGAACTAGTATTGCGGACACAACTAGTCCATGGCAGCATCCGTGCAAAAAAGGGAGACTTAGACCGGGACGCAGATGAGGTCTTAACACGTTTCTGTTGACCACAAAGAGTAAGGTCTGAAGGTGCTTAAAGTAGGTTTAAATTTGACTACAGTAGTTCTTTTTTAAAGTAGACTAAAGTAGGGTTAGTCTAATGCAATGTGTTAAATAGTTCCAAGGTTAGAATTCGAAAGAGAAGAGGGGAAACTTTTGGTGGATAACCCACGTCTTTAGTTCCACACTTCAGGCCGGCCACATTTGTGTACAGCGCATTTTAATGCCTGTCCTTAAAAAAAATTGATTTGTGGTGGTTTACTGCATTGACATTGTGTAGAAAGATATAAAAATAATGATGCAAAAATTAGAAACAATTTCACTTACAAAGAATCTTAACATGTACGCCAAAACAATTAAAAATGAATATAAAGTTAACAGATAACTTTCCATACTATTGGTTTCATACTTTTCACGTGGTTTTAACATACCTACTGGAAGTAGATTGTATATTTTTTTATTTGTTATTTTTTTTGTAACAATGTTAAGGCCAACATACTGCATGAAATTTTATTTGAGGTTTGTTGGGTTTCTATTACTCAAATTTTCGCAGTTCTAAATATTTGGGTAAATTGTGTTAAACGCATTAGTTTCCAGCAATCAATTAATTAATTTATTAATTTATTTGTTTTTCATAAAACTCGTCTTTAACGAAATACACTATTACAGCTCCGATTTGTGTAAAACACCAATAGAATCTAGCTCCTTTTAATCTGCCTTGGCTCTAGACTACTGGATTTACAGTTTATAAAATGGACTGTAGGAGGTCGTATTTAATTAAATCTTAGAATAGATATAAATTACCAATGGTATGTAAACATATGTTCGTTGTTTTATTAACATAACAATAAGATGAAATATGTATATTTCGTTGTATTTGGAACATTTATGTAGGATAACATACATTTTTGGTTAAGGAAAGTTAAATCACATTCGTGATGAAAAATAAATACAAATGGAGTTATACGCCAATGAGCAATCGCTCTTATTGTTTGGGGTTTTGGTTTGGATAAATGTTTGAAAATATTATGGAATATATAAGTTTAACGCAAGTTTATTAAACATAAATAGGCTTTGTAAAGTGTAAACTATATCCATCTGAAACTATTTCAACTATTATACATCATATCTCACATCGTATTATACATCACTGTTATAAAAATCATTCTAATTAATATGTTTTCATAATCTAGAGTTTAAAATTCTGCATTACAAATTTATAAAACTTTGTCTACAATTAACTCAATACATGATTTTCACGTCGTGTACCGTAATTTATGTTGATATTTAATACCCCTTCCAAAGATTTATTCACAAAACGTGTTAATGAATGGTTCCTCAGGTTTGGTAAGGGCAAGGCCGAAATTAATTTTTGTGGCATATTATTTGCGGACCTGAACTTGACCCTTGCACGTTCAACCCCGGCCCTGCCAGCATGTGTGACAATTTCAGCTACTTCGTACGTTTGCATTCACACTAATATCCACTTTCATTTATTTTTCATTCATATTTATCTTACAACTTTTATCTCATTATTTTCTTGTGCAACTTTTTCCTTCGTGTTCATTTACATATTAGTTGTCTGATTTATTTTCCTTTTGAACGCATTTCAAAGCCGATACACAGGGTATATTGCACATGTCTATATAATCCCATGACCTTTCTATGAATTTTTCATGATACAAATAAATCCTGTAACCTTATTTTTCAATAGAATATTTAATATTTTTTTTAATTCTGTACCGTGTTTTAAATTCTATTACCATATTCTGTATTAAGACTTTTCTTTATTTTGATGGAATAAACACAACAGTTGTTCGTTCATAAACAACAACAAAAATAACTCACCTTTCGTTGTTTTAATATATTTGTTGCCAAAAAGTTATTGTTAAATTATTATAAATCATTGTGGGATAATGGTGGAAAAGTGCTCATTACTGAGAATCTGTTTATCGAGGTTTAATGCATTATAACAAAGCTGTTGGATCGTTTTAGAATTAAGTTTTTTTTTGTTTGTTTTTTTCTGTAAATTTCAATGTATTTATTATTTGGTTTGAATATTAGATTATATATCTGAGTCCATTACTTACCATTTTTACAATAAAAGAGGATAATATCTCCATAAATACCACATAAGAATATATTACCCTAAATATGTAATATTCTAAAATTAACAGTAATAACCCCAATTTAAATATCTGGCGTTTACTACTATTATTTAAATAACACATTTGAAATTGGGGATCCTATTAGAGAAAACGAGTTCGCACGCAGCACGCTGACGTGAGGGAAGTGAATTTCGACATAAAAAACTATAAAAACTCAAAATCAGTTAAAAACATACAATTATTCCAATTTGTATTCAAATCTGAAAACACTGAATTTTTTGGCTGTTCTGATACTCCTGGTTCTATTTACCTGCAATACTGGAAATACAATTTTGAGCATTATAAGGTTAGGAGAAGCTCCAGTCAGGCTTTAATGTAAGCGTGAGGTTGATGGGGATGATAAAAGTACACCAAAAATGATTAACAGGTTTTTCTAATGTAAAACCCCCATAATACAACGTACTGTGTTTGGTCAATACACATTTCCTTTAATAACTCGGTAAATATATATGCTAGAATGACGAAAGAGAGCTTAATAGTTTCGCCACACTAATTTCCATCTTTTCTAATTCGTTAATTTCACATCAGGGTCTTTTCTGACCCTTTTTGGGCCCGAAAACTCGAAATTTGAAAGATTAATCCCCAAAAAAGGGGTTTAAAGTTTTCCGATTGTTTTGCCCAACGAACTTGTTCAACTGATTATAGAAAGGAACGTCCCTACCATATTTGAAGTAAATCGGACAAAAAATGCGTCCGCTAGAGTGCCTTCACATATATATGTGTCTATATATATATATATATATATATATATATATATATATATATATATATATATATATATATATATATATATACATTTTGAACGAACCCCCAAAACGTGTTCAGGGGGTCACGTTAGGAACTTCTATGGTGGTCCCGGGCTTAAGTTTCACCGTGCGGGTCATGCTAATAGTTCACTTTCCATAGGAAATTCACTAATGAAAAGTTATAAAAGTGGATGTATAGAGAACGCATAAAACAAACTGACATTTTTCTCGTAATATTATATTGTTTTATGTCTTGTCTACCTGAGGGGCATTTTCTTTAGTTAACAGAGATTGTCACTGTAAAAGGTTTTAGCTGGCAAGATAAAGTTATTGTAATAAACGGTATCAGGAAACTGACACATACTTTCTCCCTTTTAGCCAAACTTTAATGACAAAAATATTTGTTATTTACTAAATATAGAATATGAAGTATAGATAAATGTACAGAAAATTGTCTAAAATAGTTGATTTCAGAAATATCCACCCAAATCCCTTTTTGGCAGGCACCATAGAGTCCGTTGCTACACACAGTGGTTTTGAGAGGGGAAATGCCCCCTTGCTCCCCCCAGGGTTAAATAGCAACACATTTCGAACATCATCTGTTGGTCAATGCTAACTTGACCTGCATATCAAATTTTAATGAAATTGATAAGTAAATAAGAGAGAAATAGTTATTTTTGTATTCCCCATAAGAATAAGATTGGACAACGTACTGTGTTTACCGCTAAATGAAAATTTCAATTTTCTCCGCAACTAGCAATCGTAGAATAGTAATTTAAAATACTAATTTATTTAGTTTTTTGAGCTCTTTTTAATGATGAATAGTAATCTATTTTAACATTTTGGTTTATGCTCAAAATGGTTGTTTAATCTTAGTTGTCAGCTGTTTATTAAAACATTATAATTTTAATTAAAATTATGTAATATAAATAACGCTTAACTATTTATACAGGAGCGACTCATAACCAAGTAACCGGCGTCACTTAATTATACAATTTTCATACGTTTTTAAGGTTCCTAAAAATTTAGGAAGACAAGTCAAATGGTATGACTCATTTATACTTAGAATAGGGATGGGTTTACAGATATATTTCACCGTTAATAATAATAGTGAAATATATTTTGCATCCTACTAAGAAGTTAATAAAGCCTTGGAGGACTAAAACTAATTCTAATATGCTACTTCCACATAACGGCTCGTAGTTCTAATAAATACTTAATAAGCTACAAAACCGAAACGAAGCTATATGAGTAGGAACCGTGTACTGAATGCCCAGTTAAGATTCTCCTGTGTTCTGACTAAGCTGTCCCCATCTCTCCTGTAGCTGATCCATGAGTAGGAACCGTGTACTGAATGCCCAGTTAAGATTCTCCTGTGTTCTGACTAAGCTGTCCCAATCTCTCCTGTAGCTGATCCATGAGTAGGAACCGTGTACTGAATGCCCAGTTAAGATTCTCCTGTGTTCTGACTAAGCTGTCCCCATCTCTCCTGTAGCTGATCCATGAGTAGGAACCGTGTACTGAATGCCCAGTTAAGATTCTCCTGTGTTCTGACTAAGCTGTCCCCATCTCTCCTGTAGCTGATCCATGAGTAGGAACCGTGTACTGAATGCCCAGTTAAGATTCTCCTGTGTTCTGACTAAGCTGTCCCCATCTCTCCTGTAGCTGATCCATGAGTAGGAACCTTGTACTGAATGCCCAGTTAAGATTCTCCTGTGTTCTGACTAATCTGTTCCCATCTCTTCTGTAGCTGATCCATGAGTAGGAACCGTGTACTGAATGCCCAGTTAAGATTCTCCTGTTTTATGATTAAGCTGTCCCCATCTCTTCTGTAGCTGCTTGTTCTGGGTAAAAATACGACAGCTAAGTTTGTTCAATGAAGCAAAATGTAATGTTTCGGATATTAAAAAGTCTGAGTTAATTGCGTTTTGCAAACAGTGCCAATGGTTTGGTTACTTCAGTAGATAAGTTCAAGATTTGTGATCAATATATAAATCTATTTAGATTTAGATTAATTTAAAAATAAATAATTTTATTAGAAAAAATACCTTTCTCAGGGTATCCCTTTTACATTTTACATGCACATCACGCGTCGGTGGTATTTAGTTTTCAAGTGTAAAAGTAAATCACTGGAAAATAATATAGTTGCTTAATCAAGTGGTGGATCAAAAACTTATAAAACAGCATAATCTGACTGTTGTTCTTAATTTAATACTACGTATCTACCACGATCTACCAAGATAGTCATATGTGGTGGAATTTGAATATAGTAAAACACCACTTATTCTCATATTTTTATCGGTTTCACCTTGTGTATAAACCAGTGATAATCCATCCTTCTAACAATTGCCACCAAGATCTCTAACTAAGATATGCTATTTATGGTTTTTTATTAATATATTTTTTTATATGAATATTAATTAATCAGTAAATTCAGATCTATCGCTAATATGAGTTTGAAAAATAGACTATATATGATGTAACCTAAAATATATTATCAAATAAAACAAATAGAAATCATTTTAGCGAATTTCCCTATACGGAAGAGGCTTTTACCGTATGAGGTAAGGTAAGGCTAAAGCCCCATATTAGGACAATATTATGTTTCAAGAGACCAATATGTTCTGTGGAGATTCATTGGTGCTAGGAACCATGTACTGAATGCCCAGTTAAGATTCTCCTGTTTTATGATTAAGCTGTCCCCATCTCTTCTGTAGCTGATCCATGAGTAGGAACCGTGTACTGAATGCCCTGTTAAGATTCTCCTGTGTTCTGATTAAGCTGTCCCCATCCCTCCTGTAGCTGATCCATGAGTAGGAACCATGTACTGAATGCCCAGTTAAGATTCTCCTGTGTTCTGATTGAGCTGTCCCCATCCCAACTGTAGCTGATCCATGAGTAGGAACCTAGTACTGAATGCCCAGCTAAGATTCTCCTGTGTTCTGACTAAGCTGTCCCCATCCCTCCTGTAGCTGATCCATGAGTAGGAACCATGTACTGAATGCCCAGTTAAGATTCTCCTGTGTTCTGATTGAGCTGTCCCCATCCCAACTGTAGCTGATCCATGAGTAGGAACCTAGTACTGAATGCCCAGCTAAGATTCCCCTGTGTTCTGACTAAGCTGTCCCCATCTCTCCTGTAGCTGATCCATGAGTAGGAACCGTGTACTGAATGCCCAGTTAAGATTCTCCTGTGTTCTGATTAAGCTGTCCCCATCTCTCCTGTAGCTGATCCATGAGTAGGAACCTTGTACTGAATGCCCAATTAAGATTCTCCTGTGTTCTGACTAATCTGTTCCCATCTCTTCTGTAGCTGATCCATGAGTAGGAACTGTGTACTGAATGCCCAGTTAAGATTCTCCTGTTTTATGATTAAGCTGTCCCCATCTCTTCTGTGGCTGATCCATGAGTAGAATCTGTGTACTGAATGCCCAGTTAAGATTCTCCTGTGTTCTGATTAAGCTGTCCCCATCTCTTCTGTAGCTGATCCATGAGTAGGAACCGTGTACTGAATGCCCAGTTAAGATTCTCCTGTGTTCTGACTCAGCTGTCCCCATCTCTTCTGTAGCTGATCCATGAGTAGGAACCGTGTACTGAATGCCCAATTAAGATTCTCCTGTGTTCTGATTAAGCTGTCCCCATCTCTTCTGTAGCTGATCCATTAGTAGGAACCTTGTACTGAATGCCCAGCTAAGATTCTCCTGTGTTCTGATTAAGCTGTCCCCATCTCTTATGTAGCTGATCCATTAGTAGGAACCTTGTACTGAATGCCCAGTTAAGATTCTCCTGTGTTCTGATTAAGCTGTCCCCATCTCTTATGTAGCTGATCCATTAGTCGAAACCTTGTACTGAATGCCCAGTTAAGATTCTCCTGTGTTCTGGTTAAGCTGTCCCCATCTCTTCTGTAGCTGATCCATGAGTAGGAATCGTGTTCTGACTGCCCAGTTAAGATTCTCCTGTTTTCTCATTAAGCTGTCCCCATCTCTTCTGTAGCTGATCCATTAGTAGGAACCTTGTACTGAATGCCCATTTAAGATTCTCCTGTGTTCTGATTAAGCTGTCCCCATCTCTTCTGTAGCTGATCCATGAGTAGGAACCTTGTACTGAATGCCCAGTTAAGATTCTCCTGTGTTCTAACTAAGCTGTCCCCATCTCTCCTGTAACTGATCCATGAGTAGGAACCGTGTACTGAATGCCCAGTTAAGATTCCCCTGTCTTCTGACTAAGCTGTCCCCATCTCTCCTGTAGCTGATCCATGAGTAGGAACCTTGTACTGAAAGCCCAGTTAAGATTCTCCTGTGTTCTGATTAAGCTGTTCCCATCTCTACTGTAGCTGATCCATGAGTAGGAACCGTGTACCGAATGCCCAGTTAAGATTCTCCTGTGTTCTGATTAAGATGTCCCTATATCTTCTGTAGCTGATCCATGAGTAGGAACCGTCTACTGAATGCCCAGTTAAGAATCTCCTGTGTTCTGACTCAGCTGTCCCCATTTCTTCTGTAGCTGATCCATGAGTAGGAACCGTGTATTGAATGCCCAGTTAAGATTCTCCTGTGATCTGACTAAGCTGTCCCCATCTCTTCTGTAGCTGATCCATGAGTAGGAACCGTGTACTGAATGCCCAGTTAAGATTCTCCTGTATTCTGATTAAGCTGTCCCCATCTCTCCTGTAGCTGATCCATGAGTAGGAACCTTGTACTGAATGCCCAGTTAAGATTCTCCTGTCTTCTGACTAAGCTGTCCCCATCTGTCCTGTAGCTGATCCATGAGTAGGAACCGTGTACTGATTGCCCAGTTAAAATTCTCCTGTGTTCTGATTAGGCTGTCCCCATCTCTCCTGTAGCTGATCCATGAGTAGGAACCTTGTACTGAAAGCCCAGTTAAGACTCTCCTGTCTTCTGACTAAGCTGTCCCCATCTCTCCTGTAGCTGATCCATGAGTAGGAACCTTGTACTGAATGCCCAGTTAAGATTCTCCTGTGTTCTCACTAAGCTGTCCCCATCTCTTCTGTAGCTGATCCATGAGTAGGAACCGTGTACTAAATGCCCAGCTAAGATTCTCCTGTGTTCTGATTAAGCTGTCCCCATCTCTTATGTAGCTGATCCATTAGTAGGAACCTTGTACTGAATGCGCAGTTAAGATTCTCCTGTGTTCTGATTAAGCTGTCCCCATCTCTTATGTAGCTGATCCATTAGTCGAAACCTTGTACTGAATGCCCAGTTAAGATTCTCCTGTGTTCTGGTTAAGCTGTCCCCATCTCTTTTGTAGCTGATCCATGAGTAGGAATCGTGTTCTGACTGCCCAGTTAAGATTCTCCTGTCTTCTGATTAAGCTGTCCCCATCTCTTCTGTAGCTGATCCATTAGTAGGAACCTTGTACTGAATGCCCAGTTAAGATTCTCCTGTCTTCTGATTAAGCTGTCCCCATCTCTTCTGTAGCTGATCCATGAGTAGGAACCTTGTACTGAATGCCCAGTTAAGATTCTCCTGTGTTCTAACTAAGCTGTCCCCATCTCTCCTGTAACTGATCCATGAGTAGGAACCGTGTACTGAATGCCTAGTTAAGATTCCCCTGTCTTCTGACTAAGCTGTCCCCATCTCTCCTGTAGCTGATCCATGAGTAGGAACCTTGTACTGAAAGCCCAGTTAAGATTCTCCTGTGTTCTGATTAAGCTGTTCCCATCTCTCCTGTAGCTGATCCATTAGTAGGAACCGTGTACCGAATGCCCAGTTAAGATTTTCCTGTGTTCTGATTAAGATGTCCCCGTCTCTCCTGTAGCTGATCCATGAGTAGGAACCTTGTACTGAATGCACAGTTAAGATTCTCCTGTGTTCTGACTAAGCTGTCCCCATCTCTCCTGTAGCTGATCCATGAGTAGGAACCTTGTACTAAATGCCCAGTTAAGATTATCCTGTGTTCTGACTAAGCTGTCCCCATCTCTTCTGTAGCTGATCCATGAGTAGGAACCTTGTACTGAATGCCCAGCTAAGATTCTCCTGTGTTCTGATTAAGCTGTCCCCATCTCTTATGTAGCTGATCCATTAGTAGGAACCTTGTACTGAATGCCCAGTTAAGATTCTCCTGTGTTCTGATTAAGCTGTCCCCATCTCTTATGTAGCTGATCCATTAGTCGAAACCTTGTACTGAATGCCCAGTTAAGATTCTCCTGTGTTCTGGTTAAGCTGTCCCCATCTCTTCTGTAGCTGATCCATGAGTAGGAATCGTGTTCTGACTGCCCAGTTAAGATTCTCCTGTTTTCTCATTAAGCTGTCCCCATCTCTTCTGTAGCTGATCCATTAGTAGGAACCTTGTACTGAATGCCCATTTAAGATTCTCCTGTGTTCTGATTAAGCTGTCCCCATCTCTTCTGTAGCTGATCCATGAGTAGGAACCTTGTACTGAATGCCCAGTTAAGATTCTCCTGTGTTCTAACTAAGCTGTCCCCATCTCTCCTGTAACTGATCCATGAGTAGGAACCGTGTACTGAATGCCCAGTTAAGATTCCCCTGTCTTCTGACTAAGCTGTCCCCATCTCTCCTGTAGCTGATCCATGAGTAGGAACCTTGTACTGAAAGCCCAGTTAAGATTCTCCTGTGTTCTGATTAAGCTGTTCCCATCTCTACTGTAGCTGATCCATGAGTAGGAACCGTGTACCGAATGCCCAGTTAAGATTCTCCTGTGTTCTGATTAAGATGTCCCTATATCTTCTGTAGCTGATCCATGAGTAGGAACCGTGTACTGAATGCCCAGTTAAGAATCTCCTGTGTTCTGACTCAGCTGTCCCCATTTCTTCTGTAGCTGATCCATGAGTAGGAACCGTGTATTGAATGCCCAGTTAAGATTCTCCTGTGATCTGACTAAGCTGTCCCCATCTCTTCTGTAGCTGATCCATGAGTAGGAACCGTGTACTGAATGCCCAGTTAAGATTCTCCTGTATTCTGATTAAGCTGTCCCCATCTCTCCTGTAGCTGATCCATGAGTAGGAACCTTGTACTGAATGCCCAGTTAAGATTCTCCTGTCTTCTGACTAAGCTGTCCCCATCTGTCCTGTAGCTGATCCATGAGTAGGAACCGTGTACTGATTGCCCAGTTAAAATTCTCCTGTGTTCTGATTAGGCTGTCCCCATCTCTCCTGTAGCTGATCCATGAGTAGGAACCTTGTACTGAAAGCCCAGTTAAGACTCTCCTGTCTTCTGACTAAGCTGTCCCCATCTCTCCTGTAGCTGATCCATGAGTAGGAACCTTGTACTGAATGCCCAGTTAAGATTCTCCTGTGTTCTCACTAAGCTGTCCCCATCTCTTCTGTAGCTGATCCATGAGTAGGAACCGTGGACTAAATGCCCAGCTAAGATTCTCCTGTGTTCTGATTAAGCTGTCCCCATCTCTTATGTAGCTGATCCATTAGTAGGAACCTTGTACTGAATGCGCAGTTAAGATTCTCCTGTGTTCTGATTAAGCTGTCCCCATCTCTTATGTAGCTGATCCATTAGTCGAAACCTTGTACTGAATGCCCAGTTAAGATTCTCCTGTGTTCTGGTTAAGCTGTCCCCATCTCTTTTGTAGCTGATCCATGAGTAGGAATCGTGTTCTGACTGCCCAGTTAAGATTCTCCTGTCTTCTGATTAAGCTGTCCCCATCTCTTCTGTAGCTGATCCATTAGTAGGAACCTTGTACTGAATGCCCAGTTAAGATTCTCCTGTGTTCTGATTAAGCTGTCCCCATCTCTTCTGTAGCTGATCCATGAGTAGGAACCTTGTACTGAATGCCCAGTTAAGATTCTCCTGTGTTCTAACTAAGCTGTCCCCATCTCTCCTGTAACTGATCCATGAGTAGGAACCGTGTACTGAATGCCTAGTTAAGATTCCCCTGTCTTCTGACTAAGCTGTCCCCATCTCTCCTGTAGCTGATCCATGAGTAGGAACCTTGTACTGAAAGCCCAGTTAAGATTCTCCTGTGTTCTGATTAAGCTGTTCCCATCTCTCCTGTAGCTGATCCATTAGTAGGAACCGTGTACCGAATGCCCAGTTAAGATTTTCCTGTGTTCTGATTAAGATGTCCCCGTCTCTCCTGTAGCTGATCCATGAGTAGGAACCTTGTACTGAATGCACAGTTAAGATTCTCCTGTGTTCTGACTAAGCTGTCCCCATCTCTCCTGTAGCTGATCCATGAGTAGGAACCTTGTACTAAATGCCCAGTTAAGATTATCCTGTGTTCTGACTAAGCTGTCCCCATCTCTTCTGTAGCTGATCCATGAGTAGGAACCTTGTACTGAATGCCCATTTAAGATTCCCCTGTCTTCTGACTAAGCTATCCCCATCTCTCCTGTAGCTGATCCATGAGTAAGAACCGTGTACTGAATGACCAGTTGAGATTCTCCTGTATTCTGACTCAGCTTTCCCCATCTCTGCTCCCATGTGGAAAACTTTTCTGGCCCAGTACTGGTCCAGTACTGGATTAGTACTGGTCTAGTACTGGGCCAGTATTGGCCAGTTCTGGGCCAGTACCGGCCAGTTATGGGCCAGTACCGGCCAGTTCTGGGCCAGTACCGGCCAGTTCTGGGCTAGTACCGGACAGTACTCGGCCAGAACCGGCCAGTACCGGGCAGTACTGTGCCAGAACGGGCCAGAACTGAGCCAGTATCGGGCAGATCTGGGCCAGAATCGGCCTGTACTGGGTCAAACCCGGCCAGTACTGGACCAGAACCGGCCAGTACTGGGCCAGAACCGGCCAGTTCTGGGCCAGTACCAGACAGTTGCGGCCAGTTCTGGGTCTGTGCTGGCCAGTTCTGGGCCAGTACCCTCAGTTCTGGGCCAGAACCAGCCAGTACTGGGCCAGAACCAGCCAGTACTTGGCCAGAACCGGCCAGTACCAGACAGTTCCGACCAGTTCTAGCCCAGTACCGGCCAGTACTGCGCCAGTTCTGGACCAAAAATATAATTTAAACTTGTTTTAAATCATGTAATTCATGTTCCCGTCACCATACCTGCTTCATTCTCAGTTTGACAGAAAGTTAGTTTAGTCGTACCTTAGCTCATGATTATAGGGATGGACGGGTTCCGAAATTTCGGGAAATTTTCAGGAAAAATAATCACGTTTTTTGGTAGGATTTTTTTATCCTGGGATTATATCACCAAACCGGTCACCTGTGGTGCAATCGTCTTTTAATATTTTTAATACTTTTTGGACCAAGGTAGGTTGTATAAATTATATTAAGTTATATTCATATTATTATCTTAATTCAGTACAAAGATTTAAAAGTTTACAAATGCAGTTATAATTATTTTAATATTAATTAATTACCTTAATTATATATATATATATATATATATATATATATATATATATAATATTATTAACATTATATTTTTAATGATTATTAAAATTTAAATTAAATAGGCCTGTATACTAATCTGCTAGCAGTTTTATCATAACTCACAACAACAACATGGCAAGAAAATAGATACTTATAAATCAAATGATCAAGTGATTTTTCCAGCTTTTATTACTTTTATTCCAGTGATGTGCATGAGTATAGATTCACTTCGAAAAATCAAACTAAAGTATCATCCAGGCGTATAGGTGAATACTATTGGTAATTAATATACCCCACTCCATCCTGACGTTTTCAAGAGTCAGAACGGCCGCGAGGGTTAAGGCGTGTGTCTAGTAAGTCAAAGATCGTGGGTTCGAGACCCGACCTGGTCATGATATTTTTGCAACTAGAATCCTTTTTAAAAATTTGTATTATTGGTTATCAAACTATTCAATTAAAAAAAATCATAATTTAAAACAATTAAAATAATTATTTAAATAAAAAATTATAGTTCTGGCCCAGTACTAGGCCGGTACTGGCCAGTACTGGCCCAGTACTGGCCAGTACTTGCCAATTTTGGAAGTATCCCAGAATCTGGGCCAGTACTGGCCCAGTAAATTTTTTTCCATATGGGGTAGCTAATCCATGAGTAGGAACCTTGTACTGAATGCCCAGTTAAGATTCTCCTGTGTTCTGACTAAGCTGTCCCCATCCCTCCTGTAGCTGATCCATGAGTAGGATCCGTGTACTAAATGACCAGTTGAGATTCTCCTGTGTTCTGACTCAGCTGTCCCCATCTCTTCTGTAGCTGATCCATGAGTAGGAACCGTGTACTGAATGCCCGGTTAAGATTCTCCTGTGTTCTGACTAAGCTGTCCCCATCTCTTCTGTAGCTGATCCATGAGTAGGAACCGTGTACTAAATGACCAGTTGAGATTCTCCTGTGTTCTGATTTAGCTGTCCCCATCTCTTCTGTAGCTGATCCATGAGTAGGAACCGTGTACTAAATGACCAGTTGAGATTCTCCTGTGTTCTGATTAAGCTGTCCCAATCTCTTCTGTAGCTGATCCATGAGTAGGAACCTTGTACTGAATGCCCAGTTAAGATTCTCCTATGTTCTGACTAAGCCGTCCCCATCTCTCCAGTAACTGATCCATGAGTAGGAACCTTGTACTGAATGTCCAGTTAAGATTCTCCTGTGTTCTGACTAAGCTGTCCCAATCTCTTCTGTAGCTGATCCATGAGTAGGAACCTTGTACTGAATGCCCAGTTAAGATTCTCCTATGTTCTGACTAAGCCGTCCCCATCTCTCCAGTAGCTGATCCATGAGTAGGAACCTTGTACTGAATGCCCAGTTAAGATTCTCCTGTGTTCTGACTAAGCTGTCCCCATCTCTTCTGTAGCTGGTCCATGAGTAGGAACCGTGTACTGAATGACCAGTTGAGATTCTCCTGTGTTCTGACTCAGCTGTCCCCATCTCTTCTGTAGCTGATCCATGAGTAGGAACCGTGTACTAAATGACCAGTTGAGATTCTCCTGTGTTCTGATTAAACTGTCCCCATCTCTTCTGTAGCTGATCCATGAGTAGGAACCTTGTACTGAATGCCCAGTTAAGATTCTCCTGTGTTCTGACTAAGCTGTCCCCATCTCTCCTGTAGCTGATCCATGAGTAGAAACCTTGTACTTAATGCCCAGTTAAGATTCTCCTGTGTTCTAAGCTGTCCCCATCTCTTCTGTAGCTGATCCATGAGTAGGAACCGTGCACTGAATGACCAGTTGAGATTCTCCTGTGTTCTGCCTCAGCTGTCCCCATCTCTCCTGTAGCTGATCCATCATTAGGAACCTTGTACTGAATGCCCAGTTAAGATTCTCCTGTCTTCTGACTAAGCTGTCCCCATCTCTCCTGTAGCTGATCCATGAGTAGGAACCTTGTACTGAATGCCCAGTTAAGATTCTCCTGTGTTCTGACTAAGCTTTCCCTATCTCTTCTGTAGCTGATCCATGAGTAGGAACCGTGTACTGAATGCCCAGTTAAGATTCTCCTGCGTTCTGACTAAGCTGTCCTCATACCTCCTGTAGCTGATCCATGAGTAGGAACCTTGTACTGAATGCCCAGTTAAGATTCTCCTGTGTTCTGACTAAGCTGTCCCCATCTCTCCTGTAGCTGATCCATGACTAGGAACCTTGTACTGAATGCCCAGTTAGGATTCTCCTGTCTTTTGACTAAGCTGTCCCCATCTCTCCTGAAGCTGATCTATGAGCTTGTAGTACATTTCTTCCATCTCCTTGTCTAGTTCCCCCTCTTCGGTTTTAATTTCTATTAATTTTTGGACGGAGTTGATCTGTCTCAATAGTCTTCCAACATACTTATTATGTCTTAACTGCATCTTTTGATAGGTTTTCTAGGTTCCCTAACAGTCTATCAGCCTTAGTTAACTGTAATTTTGCCACTGCTCTGATTTTATATAAACCAGATATAGTTTTAATGTGATCACTTTCACTAATTATGAAAAATAACATTTATAATTAAAATGTAATTAAATTAAAAATACTCAAGAAAAATACTTTGCCTTGCCGCAAACTAAGAAATACTTTACAATTTTTAATGTAGTTACATTGCTTTATTTCAAATCTTTAAGTAAACAAAAACCGAAACAATCAAAATATTTGATAACAGATTCAGCCGATCAGCTGTTTTATAATTATTATGAATTTACAAAATATGCGGTGAGGTTTTGGTCCTCGCAACGTATTCACAACTATTAGTTGGATTAAACTAAGCTAGTTGAAATGTTCTCTTAATTCAATTTATATTTATCGGAACTTTGTTACTAAGGGAGATATTAGTCGTAATGAAAATTCTACCTCAGCTAAAGCTAAGGTAATGCAGTTCTCATGTAAACCCTTTGCCTGTAACCGGTTTAACTGACACTGTATTTTAGAAAGGCTTTGACCATCAAACATATCCTTGAGTGTAATAAGTACTTGATTTAGTTTTATAAATATTTAGCAATCGACAAAGTAACTCTGTTTTTAATCATGTATTTAATTAATTAAATATTTATCATTTGGTAGTTGAAATTAGGGTCCAAAAGTCAACTTCGGTCCATGTAAAATTATTTCTTTTCATTCAAGTTAATTCGATTTCTAAAAAGTCATCCCACTTTTAGGGGTCTGGTTTACTTATTGCGTTTTTAAATCCAATTAAGTCCGGTAAAAATTATAAATATCGCTACACGAATGAGACCCTTTTATAAATTTTGCACCGTTAAATATACTATTTTGAAACTTGGCATACTTCTTGCCTATTATTAATGAGTTTTGGTATTGAATCTGAAGTTTCTATCTTTCACCGTTTCGAAATAGCGTTCATTTTTGTTTTTTAATGCTAAAAATCTTAATAACCTTATAATTTATGAAAACACAATAAGGATACAAAATTTTCGTCAAAAAGTAATGATACGAAAATATTAACTGTATGATTATAAACAACTGATTTGTTGTGATTTTTATAACATGACGTTTCATCCCATAAATGGCAAAAAAGTATCTTTTAACTTATAAAAATCACAACAAGTAAATTTTTTATCCGGTAATCAAAATCTTTATAAATTTTTTTTTGATTTTTATTTGAGACAACACTTTTTAAATTCTTACAAGTTTCGCTAATTATTAAGGCTTAGCAAAACTTTTTCAACATTTGTTTAGTAGAACAAACAAATCCCCAGGCCTGGTTTTAACCAGGCTTGATAACAGTTATGGAGAAATGTTATTCATTGAAAATGCAAAATACTATTCACAGATTTACAACTTTAATTTATTCATTAGCAGAAAGCGATTTATTAATATATTGTTACTAGCTGTTACCCGCAGGCTTCACCCCGCAAATTATTTATACAAACTATTATGGTATTGTGTCTGCATTCTGTGGTTAGCCTGTGAAACTACTACTAATCAAGATCAGCTGTTTGTATTTTCATCAGCTCAAACAAAAATGAATGTCCATCAGGAATACATGGGAACTTTGAACCCCCGTGGGGCATAGCCCTACAGGATTTTCACAACTTTAATATGCCTATATCTTACTCAAGACTATCAAGTACCTGTCTGCAAAATTTCAGCTCAATCGGTCTTGTATTTTTTACGTGACGGAACTTCAGAGCTACGCACAAACATCCATACTTACACATTTATAATAATAGAATGATTACGTCTTCAATAACTATTTAGGAATATGTAAAAACTTAATGGAATATCTTGTTTTCGACATCCTTTTGATAACAGAAATACAAAGTTGATGATTAAGAATAGGTTTTAATATTAAACCTTGTTAAAATGCCGTATTTTAACACCAAGTCGAGAGGCCTGCTCATAAAATAAGTTTGCTACTTCATCTGGAAAAGTCTGACTAGTTTGAAACTTAAGTTTAACTCAAAAAAGTTGCTCTCTCAAGAGAAACTCAATCCGGTTTCTTTATTCATGGTATATTCATAAAACTGACATTCCTTTTGTAACAACTGATATAAGATTGAAAAACAAATAAAGAAACATTGTCATTCATGTGAGGCTCAATATCTTTACCATTTACCACACAACTAATTACACATTGAGTAGGCCTATTGAAAATATATTAAAATAAAATGGTACCCGTTGAAGTTTTGTTCGATCATATCATAGTCGGTGTAAAAATGGTCATTTAACCTCTTCTGCTGATCTCTCAGCCTAGTTCCTGCGAAACGCGTATAGAATAGCTTAAATTTATTTAATGGATTGCTAATAATTGACGCTAAGTCACATATTTACATAAAAATTAACAAATGTGGTTCATATCGTTATTGCATTTGGCCTAACTAAGAATATACCGTGATAATATTTTCGTAACATGTTATCATGATTCATAATTATCATTTGTAGTGTTAAATACTCAGTGCACTAATTTATGCAACAAGTTTTATAAACCAACTCCTTCCTTCAAGAGGATTCAATAATACCCTTGGACTGATTATTTTGAGATGTCAGTAATGTTATTTATCTATTGTAAATCCATTTTGGGATTATTTGTATTATAACGATCAAACGTTATGCTTATGTCGTTAATTAAGATTGGTTTGAAATACATATATAGCTGCTCAATCAATGATGACAAATAAATCATTTAAATTAATTTTCCAATTTATACAATTTATTTACTGTCCTTGATCTGTGATTTGTAAAAGGTGAAAATCAGCGGGGTAATCTTGGATTGGTGTAGGGGGTAGTGATATAACATATAAAATGTTTTAAGACAAGAAAGGCTTTACGTTATAAAGAAAATTTAAAAAGAGTGCCTACTAATTGCATATAGAAAATTAGATAAACCTTGAAAATACTCTATTATTTAACAAAACTATTACTTTGTTCCTCGTAGGAAGAAAATTGCAAACAAATTTGTTTAGTGCAAAGCCTGAATGTGTTTGAACAATTTTCAAATTTAATAGTTTTATTATTTTTGTAATTTAAAATATATTTTATATATAATAATGACACAATCTAAATATATTTTCAAAAATCTCTCACAGTATTAGTAGGGGGCAATGGCCGATACAAAACCAACACAGGCGAGTGAGGAGGAACGAGGAATCACCCCCCCCGTGACGTCAGCCCCCCCCGACCTGCCCCATAGCCAAGCTCGACCCCCCCCGTAACGTCAGCCCCCCCGTGACGTCACCCCCCGTGACGTCACCCCCCGTGACGTCAGCCCCCCCGTGACGTCAGCCCCCCCCGTGACGTCAGCGCCCCCCCCCGTGACGTCAGCCCCCCCCGCCACGTGACCCGACATAAACCTAACATAAGCTTCACCTATCTGTTTTTTTATTATTATATATTTGTTTTGTTTTTTTGTTTATTAATTTAATATAATATTATAAAATACGAATATAATAGTACAAATATGAATATAATAGATTATTGAAGCTGAACCCTTCGATAGCTTACGACAGCCGTGAAACCATTGGAGAGGAAGCCGTTAACCCTCTCTTTTACTAGGCCCAGCTCCACCGGCACATTGGCGGTGAACCAACGGGGGAAAAAGCGTATTCTTCCGTCTTCCTCTACCCAGCCGAGGCGGAGGATTATTAATCCATGATAAATTTCATCTTCTATCTTTTGAAACGCAACGGCCACAGTGCAGGGGCAGCACAAGACGTACATGGTGTCCGACATGGTGTTCCGTTGACCGTCGACTGGAGAATGAGGGTTCGGCTAACAAACAAGCTATTACCACGTCGTAAACAAGTGGAACGTTGTCATCCTCCGCCTACGTGACCGCCACAGTCGGTGGAAAGTCCCTCGACGCCAACAACTAGTTTACTTCTGCGCACCACCCTCCCGGACCGCTCAGTGTCTAGTGGCAGTTCGTACAGTGAGGACGTAGGTGCCTTCCGCGGTGACTATTTGTACGACTGTGTGAAGTGTTCTCTTCAGATATCATAAAACGTAAGTAACATGTAATTCACTTTTGATTTTGTTTCATCAGCAAGTTTACCAATGCTCTAAAATCTTATTAGCTAAAATTAATATTTAATGTTTTGCATATCTCGGTACACTGAGTCTTGTCCTTGTCTCTTTTCAGATGGAGATGAGTGAAACCGTAATGACCTTGGAACAGTTGTGTTTTCTAACGATTAAAGTTAACGAACCAAATTTAAAAAGCAAAATAGACTCGCTTCCACTCCTTTTTAAAAACGTTTTGAGTGAAATAAAATTTGGTTTCGCTTTTAAATCGAAATTTCAAGTGCCTAGCGGAATTACAGACGAGGGCGAAATCGCTATGTGTGAGCGTAACAAAGACAAAGACGTGTACCAGTGTTGGGAATGTCATAGGAGCGATTCATGCCATCTATTTCTATCCAACATTATTAAAAGGGTTAGACTCGCCTCGTTCCCAGGGGTATCACCACCAAAGTGTTTCTGCTGTGGCAACTGTGCCTTTGTAGCGGACGGGGAATATAGATACCCGATGTTTTTGTAGATGGCTGGTCCCCGCATGTGTGTGGTCTGCGGCCGCGTGTTCGCAAACGCCGGAAACCTGACCCGCCACATGGCAGCCGCCCACAGCGACCGCCATTTTGACTGCGACGTCTGCGGGAGACGCTTCGGGTGAAGCGACAACCTGCGACGCCACCTCGCATCAGTTCATCCTCTCACTCCTCACGACCAAGCGCCAGGTACGGTTTTAGGTTAAATAGGAAACCACCAGTAGATCTGTTAAGCACGCTTTCTTCTCCGATATCCTCATCCAGTTCCTCACCCTTGTATTACTGGACCTAAACTGACGATCGAGATGAGGAAGAGGTCGCCAGTCCTCTGTACAGTTCCTCACGATCAAGCGTCAGGTACGGTTTTTATGTTAAACAGGAAAGGGGGCTGCCAGCCTCTGTGTAATTCCTCACCCTTGTATTTACTGAACCCAGGTAAACTGGCGATTGAGATGAGGAAGAGGTCGCCAGTCCTCTGTACAGTTCCTCACCCTTCCTCACGATCAAGCGCCAGGCATGGTTTTATGTTAAACAAGAAACCACCAGTACTAATGACCTGTTTTTTCGAGAGAGTAAACGGCTTTAGCCGAGTAAACAGATTCAAGTAGTAAACAAGGGGCTGCCAGCCTCTGTGCAATTCCTCACTCTTGTATTATCGGGCCCGGGTAAACTGGCGATCGAGATGAGGAAGAGGTTGCCAGTCTTATGTGCAATTCCTCACCCTCGTATTTACTGGGCTCAAACTGGCGATCGAGATGAGGAAGAGGTCGCCAGTTCCTCACCCTCGTGTTTATCGGGGTCACTAATAGGACTTGTTTTCCTGTTCGCAGGCCGTCCGTGCCCGTTGTGCTCCGTCGCCCCGGCGGGTCCCGAGGATCTTCGCCACCATATGGAAGCGGTCCACGGTGCGAGCCCGTCGGCTTCGACCTCCTCCTCCTCCTCCGCCGCAACGCCACCCGTCAGAGACCCACGGCCCGAGTGCGACGCGTGCGGGCGGCGATTCTCCCACGAGGACCTGCTCCGGCGTCACGTGCAGCTGGTGCACGCCAACGAGGTCGGCTGTCCCGATTGCGGCGCCCTTTTCCACAGGGCCGCTTATCTCCAGCGGCACATGGAGAGCGCCCACCGCGGTATGAGGTTCGCGTGCGCCTACTGCGACCGAGGCTTCACCCGGCGCTACAACCGGGACCGGCACGAGGCCCACAACTGCCCCGTCGTGAGGAACCTCGTTGTGGACGAGATGCCGCGCCTGCCCGTCCTGTCACCCGAGCCACGGCCCAGCCGCGAGCCCCAGCCCGGACCCAGCCACGAGCCCCAGCCCGGACCCAGCCACGAGCCCCAGCCCGGACCCAGCACGGCACCCGACGGGATGGTGGGTGGCGGCGGCGGATTGCCCGAGTTCCGCACCGTCCAACGGGGGTTCCGCGGACGGCTCCTGACCTTCGGCCTGTCCCGGCCCATGGAGGACTTCTTGGCCGTGGAGGACGCGCTGGTGCTGCTGTTCGACAGCGTTCTGGAACTGCTGGCCGAATTCAGGACCCAACACCCGAACATCAAGGTCAACATGTTCCTGGAATGCGAATTCGCCAACGTCCACGGGGCCACCTGTCTGCGGGCCTTCAAGACGAAGAACGTGCCTCTAACCGACGCGTCCAACTTGGAGGACTTCCTGTCGGCGTCCTTCCACAAGCTGGAGGAAGAGAAGGAGCACTGTCTGCTAGTGGGCAGCGGGTGGAGCTATCTCCGGATACGCGACCTGGAGATCCGCGTCAACCTCTACACCCCGTTGGGAGAACGCGGAGCCCGGTTCGTCCAGCTTCCCAGGTCCATTTGCGAGACGCGCGCCGTTATCAACGTGCAAAACGTCGATGACATGTGCTTCGCGTACGCTGTCCTGGCCAAGTTCGTCGCGCAACACCCGGAGAGGCCCGCATCGTACACACCAGACGTCATGGCACGCTACGACTGGGACATCAAAGTCTTCGAGAGGAGGAACCCCATCAGCGTCAACGTGTACGGGATCGAGCGCGCCATGGTGGGGAGACGCCCCGACGGATCGCCAAAGTTCCAGGACCGCGTGTTCCCGCTGAAGATCTGCAAGCGGGAGATGGAGGATCACCGGGACCTGCTGTACGTGACCACCGGCGGGGACAGTCACTACGCCTACATCACGAACGTCAGCAGGCTGGTGCGACCCCAGCTGACGTCTCACGGCCACGCAATCCACGTGTGTAAGCGATGCTTCGCTTACTTCGACAACCGGCCCAACAAGCTGCAACTGTCCGGTGCCGAGCATCTGGAGGAGCACATGCGATACTGCACCGCCAAGGCCCCCCTCCGCTTGGACATGTCTCAGAAGCAGCAGATCCGCTTCGCCCACCCCGAGTACACTCGGCGCGAGCGCTTTTGCGTCTACGCGGACTTTGAGTGTGCTCTGCAGCCCGTCACTGTTGACCCGGTAGAAGCACCGCCCGGCACGAGGCCTCTGCAAATGCACGTCCCGTACGCCTTCGCCTACCAGATCGTGGACTCGCTCGGCCTGGAGGAGTTTGAGCCCCGCGTCTACTTCGGGGCCGAGGCGTCCAAGGTGTTTATGGAGAGGCTCAAGATGGACGTGCTGAGCCTGTGGGAGTTCCTGTTCAGCACAAGAGCTCTGCACCCTTCTCTGACCTGGCTGGAGATGGACGAGTATCTCGCAGCGACCCACTGCTACCTCTGCGGGAAGGAGTTCACGGACCAGGACGTCAAGGTGCGGGACCACAACCACGCCCCGCCTTACGAGTTCCGAGGAGCCGCTCATCGCTTGTGTAACCTCAGGTACCGGGAGCAGCGACACATCAACTGCTACTTCCACAACCTGTCCAACTACGACGCTCACTTCGTAGTGCGGGAGCTGGCCATCGACCCCGGCGACGTGGACGTGTTGGCACAAACGGAGGAGCGGTACATCGCTTTTACCAAGCGATTCCACTTTGGCCAACCCGGAGACAACCAACGACAGAGCAGTTTCGCGGTGCGGTTCCTCGACACGTACAGGTTCTTGTCCATGAGCCTGGCCAACCTGGCTGCTGGACTTCCCACGGACAGGATGCGCGAGACGAGGAAGCGCTTCCCCGACGACCGGCTGTTCGACCTGGTGCGCAGAAAGGGCGTGTTCCCCTACGACTTCGTGACGTCCTACGACACGTTGTAAAGGACCAGGGAGCTGCCGCCCAAGGAGGCGTTCAGGAACTCCATGACCCTGGAGGATATCAAGGACGAGGAGTACGAGCACGCCCTCAACGTGTGGTGAGCCTTCGAGTGTTGGCACCTCAAGGACTACGCGGACAAGTACCTGCGATGCGACATCGCCCTGCTCACCGATGTCTTTGAGCAGTTCCGCGACACCTCGCTGGCCGAGTACGGGCTGGACCCCGCCCACTACTACACCCTGCCATCCTACGCTTGGGACGTCATGCTCAAGACCTGTGACGTGGAGCTGGACACGCTGCAGGACTTCGACATGTACCTGTTCGTGGAGCAGGGGATCCGGGGAGGGATCTCACAGGCCATCACCCGCTACGCCAAGGCCAACCACGACAGGTGCCCGGACTACCGCCCGGACGAGCCCACGCGCTTCCTCCTGTACCTGGGCGCCAACAACCTGTACGGCTGGGCCATTTCCCAGCGCCTACCGACCGGAGACTTCCAGTGGCTCAGCCGTGAGGAAATCCAGGCGTTGGACGTCGCGGCGCTGGACGCGGAGGCTGAACGAGGCTACATCTTGGAGGTGAACCTCCACTACCCCGCGCGCCTACACGACCTGCTCAAGGACCTTCCCTACTGCTGCGAGACGAAGCGTCCGCCGACAGGGAAGTTCCCCAAACTGTTGACGACCCTGGACGACAAGACGCACTACATCTGTCACTACAGGGTCTTGCAGCAGGCGCTGCAAAACGGATTGGAGCTGGTCGCGGTGCATCGGGCGATCTCGTTTCACCAGTCGCGGTGGTTGGAACCGTACATCTTGATGAACACGGAGCTGCGGAAGAGGGCCAGGACAAAGTTCGAACAGGACTTCTTCAAGCTCATGAACAACGCGGTCTTCGGCAAGACCATCGAGAATGTACGGAAGCGCCTCAACGTGAAGCTGGTGTGCACCCCGGAGAAGTTTTCCAAGTACGTCACCAGATCAAACTTCCTGGACCGGACGTACTACACGGAGGACGTGGCCCTGTTGCATCTGTCCAAGGTCAACATCGTGTTGGACAAGCCCGTCTACGTAGGCATGTCAGTCCTGGAGCTGAGCAAGTGGCTCATGTACGAGTTCCTGCGCAAGATGAAGGAGCGCTACGGTGACCACCTCACCGTGGACTACATGGGCACGGACAGCTTCGTCTTTGACATCGTGTCCCAGGACGTCTACGCCGAGATGAAGGAACACCTGGACGACTTTGACACCAGCGGCTATCCGAGGTCCCACCCGTGCTACAGCCCCGTCAACGCCAAGGTCATCGGAAAGTTTAAGGACGAGTGCAACGGCCTGTCCTTATACGAGTACCTCGGCCTGCGGTCCAAGCTGTACTTCATGGACATCGAGGACGCGGCGACAGGCGGCAGCAAGGCTCTCAAGCGAGCCAAGGGGGTGGCGAAGGGCGTTGTAAAGAACGTCCTCACCCCCGACGACTACAGAGAGTGCCTGTTTGACGGGGTCCGGAAGCACACCACCAACGTCCGCTTCCAGTCCCACTTGCACCGGGTCTACACCGTGGAAGTGGACAAGCTGAGCCTCAGCCCGACCGACGACAAGCGGTGCGTCCTCCCCGACGGCATCCACACTCTGCCGTGGGGACACAAGGACGTCCCACCGCTACCGCCAGCCAGGAGGAGAGGAGATCAACCACAGCGGATGGAAGTGGACGGCGAGGAGGAGGGACAGCGCCAGGACGAAGAAGAGGACGAAGAGGAATTCCCGGTCTAGTTATATTATTAATTTTAAGAAAAATTGTAAATAGTATTTGTAAGAAAATATAATATCTTTATGTACAGCATGAACCCGAGTTGTTTATTTCCTCCCTTTGCTCACTCAAAAGTCACAAGCCGTTAGGCTCGGAAAGGCGTTATGGGCCATTTGACCCGAGCCGTGCAGCTTAAAAAGCCCCCACCAACCGGGAGCGGTTGGCGGCTTGTGTCGGGGACGACCCTGAAGGAGTTGCCCAAGAAGGAGTTGCTTAGTGGTTTGCTGATGTCCGAGGGGTCAACCTCGAATTACTCAGCGGCTTGCTGATGTCTGAGGGGTATCGTGGCGCGCCCTCTTTGGCGGCCTTCACTGCCGCTTGGCGGGGGCTCAGCCAGTGACACGCGCCGCTGGTATATAAACCTCAGGTCCAGCCCCGCTGCCTCAGTTTTGCTAATTTTTTTAAAATTTAGTAAGGAGAAAGGAGAAATGAAAACACAAGCTTTATCATTATGAGGCATGTATTGTACAGTGGTGAGGAACTGGCGACCTCTTCCTCATCTCGATCGCCAGTTTGAGCCCAGTAAATACGAGGGTGAGGAATTGCACATAAGACTGGCAACCTCTTCCTCATCTCGATCGCCAGTTTAACCGGGCCCGGTAAGTACAAGAGTGAGGAATATCACAGAGGGATGGCGACCTCTTCCTCATCTCGATCGCCAGTTTGAGCCCGGTAAATACAAGGGTGAGGAATTGTACAGAGGCCTGGCGACCTTTTCCTCATCTCGAGCGCCAGTTTACCCGGGCCCGGTAATACAAGAGTGAGGAATTGCACAGAGGCTGGCAGCCCCTTGTTTACTACTTGAATCTGCTTACTCGACCAAAGCCGTTTACTCTCTCGAAAACAGGTCATTAGTACTGGCGGTTTCTTGTTTAACATAAAAACCATGCCTGACGCTTGATCGTGAGGATAGGTGAGGAACTGTACAGAGGACTAGCGACCTCTTCCTCATCTCAATCGCCAGTTTACCTTTCCTCCCTTTGCTCACTCAAAAGTCACAAGCCATTAGGCTCGGAAAGGCGTTATGGGCCATTTGACCCGAGCCGTGCAGCTTAAAAAGCCCCCGCCAACCGGGAACGGTTGGCGGCGCGTGTCGGGGACGACCCTGAAGGAGTTGCCCAGGAAGGAGTTGCTTAGTGGTTTGCTGATGTCCGAAGGGTCACCCTCGAATTACTCAGCGGCTTGCTGATGTCCGAGGGGTCTCGTGGCGCGCCCTCTTTGGCGGCCTTCACTGCCGCTTGGCGGGGGCTCAGCCAGTGACACGCGCCGCTGGTATATAAACCTGAGGTCCAGCCCCGCTGCCTCAGTTTTGCTAATTTTTTTAAATTTAGTAAGGAGAAAGGAGAAATGAAAACACAAGCTTTATCATTATGAGGCATGTATTGTACAGTAATAAGGTTACATACACATACTACAAAAAACCTTACAAACTAGTTTTAAGCGAATATGGAGTGGAAGAGCCTGCGGACCAGAGCGTCGTTGGTGGCGGGAGCGGCAGGGTCGAAGAGCTGGACGTAGTCGCTGAGTGACGTGCGGAGAACAGCCCGGCAGTACAGGTAAGTGAGGCAGTAGTAGCCGCAAACAGAAGTATCGTAGCCCTGGAGCCGATACCTATTGTAGACGTAGTGGCGGTGATGAGGATTGCGCCTCAGGAACATTTGAAAGTCGGCATGGTATGGTGGCCTTCCGTAGCTGTCCAGGTACTCGAGTCTGTCCTCTTCCGAGCAGTAAAACGCCACCCAGTGTTCGCCTCCCTCGGTGTGTGCTACCGTGTTGGACACGATGGCGGTGAGAGGCTTGACCGGCACGTCCGGTAGTTGGTCAGAGGTGTAGACCGCAACGTTCCTCAGTCCGGGGATCCTCACCAGGCATTCTCTGATCTGGACGGTATTCATCGTGGGCGGAAGCAGCACAGGCAGCTTGAGACGGACGGGTCTGGCCTGTCGTTAGCCACGAGCCAGTCCCGCAATACTATGCAGTTATGAAGGGCGCAACGGTTGTGGGAGCTCTTATGGTGGCGACAGCGTAGGGTCTGGTAGGTGGGCGGACCGTTGAGCGACCCGCAGCCCAGATCCTCCATGTCCTGAGCGGTGGTGGCGGCGGGCTCGTTTATGAGGTGGCGTTGTACAAAGTCCCTCTTATGCTATCCTTTGACGTAGACCAAGGGGCGGTGGATGAGGCAGGAGCGCAGCTTGTCCAGCAGGGCGACGTACGCGATGTCCCCCTGGTCCCACTCCAAGCCGTGGCAGTGGCGAGTGACCCAGACGCTCTCGCGCTGTTTCTCGGGAGTCAGGAGGTCCTTACTGAAGGGTGGGCGGGCAATGTGATGTAGGAGCAGCGTGCCAGTAGTCACGTCCACCACGCAAACCTCTTTCAGTAGAAAGTCATTATCACTGTCTTTAAAACACTGCATATCCTTCACCACGCTTCCGTGATGACAGCTCGCTGGCGGTGGCTCGTTGTAGATTGGTGGCGGCACGTCCATCCCGTACGGCTGACAGAACTCGACTGAGTGCGCTGCTGTCGGGCGACCTTGGACTAGCGCGCATGCGCACCATCACCTAACGGTCCGCACGGTGGCCTTGAGAGCGCGGCAACTCGTGTACCCGCCAAAGTCCACCATCACCTAACGGTCCTCACGGTGGCCTTGAGCGCAGCAACTCCTTTACCCACCAAAGTCCACAGTCACGTTGCGATGACGGTCCACCTCCACGACGTTGTCCAACTCGGCGTACACTATGCAGTTGAACGCCTCCGCCAAGGCTTCGGAGAATCCAATCTCTATGCGCAGGTTACCGTTGCGCACCAGGTTCCAGTGGCTGGATTGAGAGGCCGCCATATCGGGTGTCAGATCAAACGCCATCTGGCAGTATCCGTAGGGGTATTCGTTGCGACTGACTTCGTTACCACAGTCTGAGAAATTGATGCCGGTGCCGGTGTACAGCGTGTGGTAGGCGAGCAGCACAACTCCCGACCGAACGTGTAATCCGGTTGAAGCGGCTTACATGGCACTTGCTCACCATCTATGTACAGCGCGAAGAAGTTCACGAGGCTGTGGGTGAAGTTGAACGGGTTATTCTTGTAGTCCCCGTTGAACGCCTGATTGCTGACCAGGCCAACTATAACGCGTTTCGGCAGTTGACCCAGAAACACACTGTCCAGAGTCTTGCTGCTGATACCGGAGGGTAGCGTGAAGGATTTCACTTCCACGCGCGTAATGGGATATTTGGCTGTGCCCGACTCCAGCGTCCTGCTGTGAGCCAACAGCACGCTCGAGTTAATCTTACAGCGACGCATAACCAGGTTGACTTCGGCGATGTCCATTTGTAGTCTGTCACGGTTTTGGACATGATGGAGAACGAGTTCTTTGACCTGATCAGACGAAAGCGCATCTCCACACCGTTTAACATGAACTTCTCCTGGTTGCACAGGTCGACGTGCAGATGTCCAACCATGTCCTCGTACCAGCTGCCCTTGATAAACTCCCTCCTTTTCTTGAGCCCGGTATAATTATCCTCCTCAGTATTGTCCATGTACCCGGCATAGTCCTCATAGAACAACTCCGCGGTGAGGTGCGATGTCTTGGCATCACCGCCATAGGACAAAAGGTTCTCCAGGTAGGCGCGATAGGCGTACGTGTTGTTCTGAGGAGACACCAGTTTGTTGTTCAGGTACAGGTCCACTTGACTGAACAGTGAGTGCAGCCAGTTGTTAATCGGACCCATCTCTTTTATCGCTTGATCGCCCGTTACAGCATCTCCGTTAGCCGATCTAAAGGTAGCCTTCACATGCAGTAGCGTCTGTGACAGATCCGTGTACTCGTCCCCATGACCCGGAACTATGAACTCCACGGGCGAGTCGTCTGTCAGGAAGGAGATGGGCTTGTACTGCACCCATTTACCGCTCTCTATACTGGTCTGCGTGGGCGGTAGCGAGAACAGGTCCAACTCAGTCTTGACACACTCGCACGACTTCTGATGTAGAAACGCCATTATCCAAAAATGTCCTTCACGGTACTCTTGCTCTTCTTACGTCGTACAACGGTCTTGTTTCTCCTCTTCTTAGCGACACGTTTTGCGGGCTTCCTTTTCCTCTTGGGCGCAGCGCTCTTCTTCCTCGCTCCGAGGAGTTTCGCCAGAGACTGAGGAGTGACCTGCTGTACACGCCTCCTCTTATAGGTGCCACCACCGCTCAGCACGCGATCCAGTTTTTCATCAGCCCTGCGTTTCAGCGACCCGGTAAACTCTCTGAGCCAAGTGTTGGCCGCGACTCGGGGGTCGGCTGTGCCCGCCGCCACGTCGCCCAAGAAGCCCACACCGGACCTCAGCGCCTCCTTGCCCAGCGCCGATGCGCCAGATCTGATCAACGGGACCACTGTATGCATCAGTCCGCTTAGGAAACTGCCGATGCCGTGACCGCGTTGGAAAGCGGTTCCTCTGAATACCGTGGACACTCCGTGCCCAGACTGCTGTTGGCGGTAGTACGCCAGATAGGGGTCGTTCGGGTTCATTGCTGCTGCTGCTCTCTGCGCAGGTAAAGCTTCATGCACGTAGTCCCGAAGTGGAATGGCAGGTGGCGCCCGACGCTATCCCTTAAATCGATTTCCACACTATCGTAGGAGCTCTTCATCAGCGGCACGTAGTGAGGGTCGGTGAAGTGCACGGTGATACTCGCGCTGTAGATGTAGTTTTTTGCGTCGATGTTCACAATCTTTAACAAGGGCGCTACAGTGTCACCTACTAGCTGAGGTTCCACCAGGTCACAATACACGTACATGTGCGAAGGGATCCCGGCCAGTAAGTTGGGCGGTCTTATAGCTTTTCTAGGTTTGATCAAATCCACATTGTGCACGTCGTATCCCAACTGTAACGCTAGGGTGGGGCTAAATTCCAGTTGCACCACAGTCTGGTCTATCGAGATCAATTCTACCTTCCCAATCTCTTTGTCGTACTCAAACTGGCATTGGTATAAGTCCAATTTTGGAATGGCGTTGATGGCGTTGACCAATTCATCGATGTCTTTAGAGTTTCCGGCTTCCACCTTTACAGCGGTCAGTTCAGGCTTGTCGGTGTCATCCTTAGTGTAGAGATATACGCGAGCGTCCTCCCCCACTGTGACAAACGAGCACGGGTAATAGACCTCGACTAAAGCGACTTCCCATTCACCATCGCCACCCAATCGCACGACTGACGGTAGATGGGTGATGTAGTTAGCCACGGTGTTGTTCGGATAATAGTCCATTGAGCTGTTGCTGGGCAACGTCAGGTACAGCTGTCTGCGCTTTGTCGTCATAGCAGCTGTTGCACTTCAGATGCGGGTACCCACGAGTTGAAGTCCTCTCCGTAACCGACCCACTTGACCAAGTAGCGCTTACTGCGGCCTCGCTCTTTGGTGTCCAGTATTTTATCTATTTGGTACAGGCGGTCCGGGGCGACCGTTACCTTTTGCATCTCATGCTCGTAGAAGCGCCCTTCCAGCGGCGTCCCGTTCAGGTCGCGCAGCAAGTACAATGGCAGAGGATGCGACCCGTATACGTGGTCCACCACAAACAGCTCCTTACTCCAGTTGGTCTCATAACCTTTGGCAAACGTGCCCTTCTCCTTGGCTATGCGCACCGTGTCGCCCGGCTCAAACCTGGGCTTGCGCCACCGGATCGCCTTTCCGTACATGTGACGCCACACCTTGTACACCGTTTTTCCATCGCCACTGTCCGCGTCCACGGGTCGCAGACCACCACCCAGGCTCTTGTGCGGGCTGCAGTTGTAGGCGTCCACAAGCCTGTCCAACACGTCCACGTAGCGATACGTGTTCTTGTAGGTCAGGTAGCGCCACATGCGGGTCTTGAGCGTGCGGTTGACTCGCTCCACCACCGCCGCCTTCACGTCGGGGTTCTGCGTGGTGACGTATGTGACACCGTGACTCTTGAACACTCGCTTGGTCGCGGTCCCTGTGAACTCCGTCCCATTGTTGGTCTGTAGACAACGAGGAGTCGCCTCAGCGAACATTCCCTCGAACGCAGCAGCCACCTCAGGCCCGCTTTTCCTCTTCAGTGGTACCGCGAACAGCCGCTTGCTGAACACGTCTATCACAGTCAGCAGGTAGTTGACTCCGTCGTTGTACCGGCTCAGGCCGCACATGTCGTTCAGGTCCGCCTGCCACAGCTCCCGGGGCCCGAACACGACGTAGCGGTTGCGAGGAAACCGCTTGCGCGCCGGCTTGTGCAACGTGTAGGTGTCCTGGGCGCGCAGCCAGTCGGCTACCCGACGTTTCGGTAGGCGCACGGCTCTGGCCAGGGCGGCCACCCCGCCGAGGGAACCGGGCTGGCTTGGGTCGTAGTACAACTTCTCCATTACGGTGAGAACGGCTCCCAGTTGTCCAATGACGATTCCCGGTCGGGTTCCTCGGTTATTATCCTTCTCCTGGCCGCTGGAGGTCGCGGTCTCAGGCGGTCCAGTATCGGTGACAACCTCGGTGAGAGGGGTGTCGACGAGGCTGTCGAGTCTCTCCAGGGGCTCGATGCCGAGTCCAGCCCCACGCCTAAGTAACGCAACGCCGTGGGATTGCTCACGTATTCTTTGGGCACGTTCATGTCCTTCAAGGCGGCCATCACTTTATGCCAGCCGGTAGGCAATCGGTTCGCCCTTCGTGCTCTCACTATGCTGTGCTCGATGTCCACTATATTGGAATCGGGGATCTTCACCTTTTCCACGTACACCGTCCCACTGGCGACCCAGGCGATGGGGCTGCCTTGCCGGGTCATGAATCGCAACAAGTTGCGCGCCACCGACCTGTAGATTTTTGAGAACGATTCCACAATGTCCTCCTCCGCCGAGGCTCTAGACTCGCGCTTCATCTGACTCGGACCTCCCGTCGCTTCCTCCTCCCTCTCCTCGCCCTCGATGATTGGCAGACCTATGGGTTGACGTTTAACCACGGAAAAGTGCAGGAACCGCTGTAACACCTGCTGATATTGTTTCCATTTCTCCGTATCGTCCAGCCGCTTGTCACTCAATATACGATGCATCTCAGCGTCCAGGCTGGCTGGCTTATTGGCGCTACCTGCTCCTCCTCTTGGTCCTGGTCCCAGTCCTGGTCCCGGTCCTTCTCGCAATCTTTCGATGAGCTCCTGCGGTACAACCACCATTTCCTAGCGTACTCCATGTTCGATTAGCTTCTGCGCTAGAACGGGCAGAACAGCGTTCAACAGCAGAGGTAGGAGGATCCCTCCGCCCTATTGGACGAGGTAGTGTCGCTTCTTGGCCCAACCCTCGCCGCGTTTCACCAGCCGTCTGAGCGCCTGTTTGTGTTTGCTCAATTTGCGTTTGAGGCAGGGAGAAAGCGGTACGTTTCCGCGTAGCACGTTATACGCGCACTCGCACAATGACTTGATGCGACTCTTGTCGCACGCTTTTAACAGGGCCTTGCATTCTTTGGGCCCTCAGCAGCGCTGCGTCTTTCTTCACGTGGTGTGACATGATGACTGACACTGGCGTGCGCTCGGCCTATTTATCACTTCTTCTTGGGCATGTACACGTAGTTCACCGGGTCGTCTGGGAAAATGACCGAACGTACGCGCATCTCTTCAGGCGTGGACTGTTTCAAGTCTATGAGCAGGTAGGCGTGCGGATCAAGGTTCTTTTTCTTGCTTCCTTTTTTATTTAATTTACTTTTACGTTTCAATTTTGAAATGAAATAAGGGAATAGGAAATACCGTTTATTTAAACAAATTCCAGGAAAGGAAGTTTGCTGCCAGGAGGGCCGCTCCTCTTTACAAGGCTCGTCCTCGGCCCCACGCCAACGTTGTACTGGGAGATGGCGTTGTCGTCCAGGACCGTGAGGTACCGCCGAGGCATGTAAATCCGGATCGGGTCGTCGCCGACAAGACCCTCCAAGGTGGCCATAACCGCCTCGCCGTATGGTGTGTCCACCCGCTCGAACGAGCGAATCGGGTACACCGCGTTGTCCCGCAGATCTGCGATGCGAGTGTAACCCGCGGCCTTGCAGCTGTTGAGGGCTGTCCTGAGGTCCATCTTCTGGTCCGTGTTGAGCATGGCGCAGCGGCTGGATGCAGAATGACCGGCTCTCGCCACCCAGTCGCCTTTTATTAGCGGTGTCTACGTGCCGACTCACGCGTATCAACAACATGATGACATAGTTACTCGCTCTATTCCAGGAAGGGTGATGTAAGTGAAAGCTTTACTGCGTAAACAAGTGGATTGTTCTAGAAGCGTCTCGGTTATCAACTGCTTAGTGGAAGTTTCCACGCTCAATTCCAGGAAGAGTAAAGTAATGGAAAGCTTTACTACGTAAACAAGTGGATTGTTCTAGAAGCATCTCGGTTATCAACTGCTTAGTGGAAGTTTCCACGCTCTCTCGTTTACTGGACAGCGCGCCTGGAGTGTGCGCTCCTCTTGGTTTTCCCTGAGATGACGCAATCTGTCTTTCGCCAGGTGGGTAGAGGAGTAGCGGTCCTAGTGATCCCACCGTATCGTGACTCTCCTGTCTCGCTATTTGCCAACCATAGGTTTTGCAATTTGGATAGCAGGTCCTCTAGACATATGCAGATTTCATTGTTTCGCTCCTCGTCCAAGTACAAGCCGCAACTGAACGTGGGGCGACCTCCTTTGAACACGTTCATCTTCAACAGTACGTTACCGCTGTTGGTAGGGTTCTTCACGGTGTACTGATATCCGCCAGCGGACCAGCACAGTGTCGGAGAATCGATAGGCACTACCTTCCTCTTTACAGTCTACCCATCGAGCTTTTTCTTCTTTGACGCACATCGCTGCTGTACTGGCGGTGCGTTAGCGTTCTCCTCTATTGCGTTCAGCTCCTCTAGGAAGGAGCGGATCGTTTGGTCCAATTCGGCTGCACTGACTCCGCTTCCGTTCATGGTGACGTCTCAAACAACACTGAGGTCGCGCGCGCGGCTTTGCCTCGGTTTTATAGCCGAGTCGCACGCTCCAGCGGACCTTCTAGAAGCTTCCGGAAACGTGAAGCTCCTCACCTGCATGCTGAATCCAGTGGGCCCTCACTCCACCCTTGCTAGTTTTATTGGGGTGGGATGGGAATAGGGTTATGGGTTGGGGTAGGACAGAGGGTTATGTGGTAGGACAGAGGGTCTTGGGTCTTTGGGTTGGGGTAACAGTAACCGGTTTGGGGTTTAACCGATTACTGTCCAGGCCTTCTATAGTTTTCCTGGACGTCCAACACCGCCATGCCGCCTTGGTTCAGAGTTAACTGCAGCACTTGCTGAACCTCGTCCCACTGCGCCGGGTCCCCCGGGTCGTAACGACGGGAGGACATCACGGGACTGGCTGGACTCCACCGCCCCGGCCTGAGGAAGAAGTGGCCGCCTCTCCTCATCGCCTCCTCGACCCGAGTCCTTGTGGGAGTAAGGTACTCCGGTCCGAGCAGGAGGTACCGGCTGATGTTGGGAACGTTGACAAAGACTTCCACAGTAAGGGCGTCCATTATGGAAGCAGCTCTGGTCAAGACTGACTCGAACACCGCTTTCACCCGCTGTTGTTGACACCTCTGCTTGTTGACTATGCAGAAGGTCGGGGGGGTGGGGGGGCTTGGCTATGGGGAAGGTTGGGGGTCGAGCTTGGTCGTGAGGAAGGTCGGGGGTCGTGCTTGGCTGTACCAGTCACTTCGCTTTGGGGACCCACTCGTTGGAACTTTCCGAGACGGAGAACGTTCTACGATTCCACGGATTACCGCTTTCACCCCGGGGGTTGTTGACTACTCTGGAGTCTAAATATCACCGCTTTCACCTGCTGTTGTGCACACCTCTGGGGTCGGGTCGTCATTCCTTCCCTGACCGCCGAACCACCACCACCATGTTCCCCTGCCCGCACTGCCCTTCCACCTTCAACCGAAAGGATCACCTGCTCCGCCACCTCCACTCCACGCATGGGGAAGGAGGTGAATCCTTCCATTGTCCCATCTGCGGAATTCCTTTCCGCAGATGGGACAAGTTGAGGATTCACCTCATTACCCATGCCTCCTCCACCACCACCGACCCATCAACTATTCAATCCACCTCTTCCGCCCTCAACCACCCACCTCCACCTCCACCTCCACCTCGACCCAAACCGCCATCGAAGATACATCGGTGGCCATCCGAGTCGAGGTGGAAACAGAAGACAAAACCACCCAGACGCCAGTCGTGGAGCGTCCCGTATGTAAGTATCGTAGGGACGGGTTAGGGCCTTAATGGTTCACGCTCTAGACGGTATTACTAATTACTGACTTCTCCCTTACAGGCATAGTCCACCCTCATATACACGACAACCAGCGATGGCTGCAAGAAGAGGTGCGGCAGCTGCAGCGGGACCAGCAGCAGCGGGAGGCTAGAAGGCGGGAGCGAGAAGAGGCCCGCCAACGCCTCCTGCAGGAGCTGGAGGAAGAAGCGCAGCGGCGACGTCAGGAAGCTGAGGAGGCCGCTGCCAACAACGACTCCGGCTCCGACGTGGAGCTGCTATCTGATGACGACGATGGGTGGGATTAGTCCAATAAAGACTGAAAAAACCTCTCCCTCCACATCCTTATCACACCTTTATATTTTTGTAATATTAATGTAAATAAAGAAAAGAAAAAAAACAAAAAAAAACAAAACAAACAAATATAATAAAACAGATAGGTGAAGCTTATGTTAGGTTTATGTCGGGTCACGTGACGGGGGGGGTCGAGCTTGGCTATGGGGCAGGTCGGGGGGGCTGACGTCACGGGGGGGGCTGACGTCACGGGGGGGGCTGACGTCACGTGGGGGCTGACGTCACGGGGGGGGGCTGACGTCACGGGGGGGGGTGATTCCTCGTTCCTCCTCACTCGCCTGTGCTGGTTTTGTATCGGCCATTGCCCCCTACTAGTATTAAATTTCATCAAACCCCCTTAATTCTGGTATTCCTTCATAAAAAACCCGTGTTAAAAATTAGTGTAAGCATTGTTTGTTCTGAACAAGTAAATCACACTATAATAGCAATCAAATAGTTTGTCTAACTGTAAACGAGAAACGTGTTTATCGGTTTATACTTATAAAGCCCAACAAATAATTATATTGATAAATGCAAAATGTCCTCAATAAATGTACTAAGAATTGATATATGTTTTTATCATTCTGCACGAAATCCACCTGTTTTTTGTTCTCTAAATAGTACACAAAACGTCACTTTATTGTCCTAGGACCTAAAAAATCAGCTGTGATCATTTTAAGTTCTAGGACTAAAACGTCAGCTGCTTTCTTTATCTATACATGATAGAAGCGTTCCTTATCACATGTTATAAAAAGGATTGTTTGTAAATAACAGAAATGTAAACGCTGTATATTATATACTTTGTAAACATAACCTCAAAAATACAACATTTTAGTTAAAACTTTCGATTAAAAGTCTAATTCTGCATTACAATAAAAAACGTTTCGCATCACTCGGAGCAAAAGTGAGTAGTGGCGAAAGGGGGCTGCTGGCTCACTTGATTTATGGCTTCCGGTCACGTGACTGGAAGCGCTGCGTCATGAAACACGTCATCTGAGGCTGAGCCAGTGACGTAGGCGGTTTTGTGACGTAATGAGGGAAAGGTTAAAGTTCAAGGTCACGGGGAGGGTGTTTTAAAAAAGTACTACCTCGCACGCGTAAAATCCGATTGTGATTCGATAGTTTTCATTCGATAAAAATATCGAATGAAAACAATCGAATGAAGCAATCGAACGATACGAGTGCGAGGTAGTACTATTTCATTTATTACTTTAATGTTTACATTTCTTTTTATTTACAATAAGTTATGTTTACAATAATTTATGTTTACAATAGTTCCCCGTTGTTTGTCGTCATCGATGTTGTTGATCCGGAGTCGCGGCCATCACTTCGTTTTCTGATGAAAGGCGGTAGATACTTTGACCCCTGCGCAGAGTCTATGTTGTTTGTTGCGATCAGTTCTAAAGATAAACTGTAGCCAATCGCTAGGAGAAGTCGTAACTCCTCTTTAAAAACCTCCAGGTCCGTAGAAGTTGATAGATAAATAGAGTCATAATAAATACATCGAATCTTGAGTGACATGATAATGTTATTTTGTGAAGAGCGCGGAGAGAGGATGATGTTCACCAGTCGAGAGCTGGAGGTGTACTGACTATTCACAAGCTAGCGTTGCAATCGTACCAAATGGTGGGGGTAAAAGTGTGGTGGGGCGGAGCAGATGGCGGACGGCAGATGGTAGGTGGCAGATGGCAGGCGGCAGGTGGCAGGTGACAAGTGCGCGGCAGATGGCAGCTGACGTGGGGAGGAAGACTTTGAACAAAATATCCATTAGTTACCCATCAAAATATTTGTGGTTCCATGTGCACCACGCAAAAGTTGGTTTCTCGTTGAAGTTCCTCCTCTAGTTTAGTAACCAGCCGAAAATCCGCTTCCATTTCATCCTCCTGCTCTGGACATTGCGGCTGCGCACACCACCTCTTGCAAGCATAATCATACGCGTTCTTATATTCCTCCAGGACTTGTTCATATGTCCTAGGCTGCTGGGATACAGTTTGCATCGCCGCTCCTTGCTTAACCTCGGTAGTCTCAAGAGTTACCACCAACTCATTCTCACTAATCACACCTCCCCAAATAATGTTACTGCCACGGCTTATGATGTTGCTTGTTGGCTGCTGAGATGTAGTTTGCTCAACCTCGGTAGCGTCAAGAGTTGCAATCAACTCCTCCTCACAAACCGCATCTCCCCAAATATTGTCGTTGACGCTGCTCATGGTGTTGTCTGTTCCAATGATTGTATAGTAATGCAGCGTTTGAGTGTAATTTAGGTACTCGTCCCTTCCCCACCACATCACTCCCCCCACCACACCACTTCCCCCACCAAGTTTTTACATCGCGCACTAACTAGCGTACACGCATTAGTTAGGGTCTGACTCTTACACTGTCAAGACCGTGGCTCCTTAACTGAAAACTTCAATTAATTTGTCTCAACACTATATGTGTATAAATATTACAGTCACTATGATCTAAACTAGTGCATGTTTCCATGTGTTGCTTCTTGTGCAGCAGACAACTGGCTAAGAGTGTTTCAACCTTGGCTATTCTACGATGGAACCGCTCATTGTCCGCTAAAAGCGTAGACATTCTATCTTCATCGTCGGAGAAGTAGAAGGTGGTGGCAAGCGAACTACTGAAGGACACCTTACTCATATTCCTGTAAAACTGTGACATGTTCAGACGTTAACACAAACTATATAGGTAGATGTTCATCCGACAAGAGCTGGAAGTATAATGATGTACCGCTAGCGAGTAGGATAGACACCTATCCCCACCACAACGTTACCTTGTCCTTCAAACAGTTGTTTTTCGCTACAGTTGCTATACCCTTGGTCGGATCTGAAGTCTGTTTGCACTAACTTGTTCGTCTGATCAATCCGCGTAGTTTGAGTACCCACTTGATATATTTTAAACCGCAAATAAAGAAGTTATGTAGGTTTGACCTCTAAAATAGCTGTTTTTTAGCTATTACTGCTATACCCTAGGTCGGATCTGAATTTTGTTTGCACCACCTTGTTTGTCTGATCAATCCGCGTAATTTGAATACCCACTTGATATATTTTAATCCGTAAATAAAGAAGTTATTTAGGTTTGACCTCCAAAATAGTTCTTTTTAGCTATTACTGCTATACCCTTGGTCGGATCTGAATTCCGTTTGCACCAACTTGTTCGTCTGATTAATCCGCGTAATTTGAGTACCCACTTGATATATTTTAATCCGTAAATAAAGAAGTTATTTAGGTTTAACCTCCAAAATAGTTGTTTTTAGCTATTACTGCTATACCCTTGGTCGGATTTGAATTCTGTTTGCACCAACTTGTTCGTCTGATCATTTCGCGTAATTCGAGTACCCACATGACATACTTTACACAAACTTTGTACCCCCCCCCAAAATGGGTCATGTTCAAGGTCAACCCCAAGGTCAAGGACCTTAGGACTTAGAAATTTTCACAAAGTGGGCTGCACACAAACATGAGACTAACAGTCTCCTGCCTATGTACAGGCCAAGTCCCTAACTTGAAATGCTTAGGGTGGTCCTGAAAAGGACCGTTTGTGTTTGAAGGAGATGGTGGATAAGGAGCGGTGGACAGTGATTACTTTATTTCTTCGTAACCCACTTTACTTGACCTTTCTGCCGTACCAAAAACAAGTCGCACTCGGTCTCAGGAGGTGGCAGAGTGGACCTTGGAAGGTGAACCTTGACGTAACGGCCGCCAAAGAGGTGTTGGAGTAGGTACTCGTTGCCGATCTTCCCCACAAATAAATATTCCACGTTCAACTTCAACTGGGCAAACTTGACGGTGACAGACTCCAGCGGCGATACCAACTCGGTAAGTTTCACCGTAGCCGTCCTCTTCATTATTTCCTCAACAGTTGGAGGTGGCGATGAAGGTCGAGGCGCTGAAGGGCGAGGCGGTGTCGATGGCGGAGATGCAGAAGACGTCGAAGGCCGTTGATCAAAGTAAAGTGGGTGGTTCCGAAAATTTCTTTGTATACAAGACTTAAAAGAACTAGGTCTTTTGAAACCGCTCCTTTTTTCCGAAGACTTCTTCAAAGTCTCCTTCAAACGTTGCAGTTTCTCGGGTGTGATGGGAGAAGACATAGCGCAGAGGTGTATACAGTTCGCAAGGCAAAGCTGGAATGAGGTACCAGACGGAGCAAAGCGGGTCGCCAAGTGTAACCGTGACATTTCCATATACGGGTAGAAAGCTAAAGACCGGTCTACATCCTGTTCCCCTTCCACCGTGACGACACAACCCCCCCCCTGACGTCACGGGGTGGAGCCCCCCCCCCTGACGTCACGGGGCGGACCCCCCCCTTGACGGAACCCCCCCCCGATTTGGGTCATGTTCAAGGTCACCCCCCCCTCGACTTCCCCCTTCCGCTTCGGTGACGTCACTTTGCCTTTATAAGCGGGAGCAGCCCGCAGTCTCGTCGCAGTAGCTTGCCGCCCGCTGTTTGGATATACGTCCCAGTGGGTTGCACTCTGCTGCAGCGTAGGTCTGTTAAGTGTGCGTTGGGCCCGACGCGCAATTAAGAGATCCGCGCCCTTGCATGTTTAGTTAGTTTGTTTAAGCATGTTAGATAACGCTTGTAGTTTGCTGCTAGGTAATGTAGTTAGTCTAATATATATGTTAGTGTTTGGTATTGGTTTGAAGTGTTTTATTTACTAATAACATATGTACTCCCGGCCCTACAGGTCCCTCAACAACCTTGGTCAAAACTTGGGTTCGCAGCAGCCTGACGCCGGGTGTTTGGGTCTACGTCCCACCGGGTTTCAGTGATACTGTTGACCTTTGCAAAACCGACCTCGGCTGTTTTTGTAAAAATAACGTTAACTGATTAATTTGTTTCTTTTACATAGTTGCTGGTAAAGTCTTTATTTTCAAAGTAATGTATCTTGTTTCTCATCCTTTTCCTAACCCCCTGACAATAAGGTTCGGCCCTGAAAACCGGCCTTGTCAATAAGATCAATACGGCCATGCAAACCGGTTGACACCACCTGTCTCACCCATGAGAAACGTTTGTGAAATATAAAATCAGTCTCTTGTTTAAAATCAGTCTCTTGTTTAAAATCAGTCTCTTGTTTGTTGTCTTTTGTCCCCTTCCCTAATACAGAGCGGGGAATAGAGCAGTATGTTATGCTCTATTCCCCGCTTTGGCATTATGTCAGATGACCTTGACCTACTGACGGGACTTAGAAAAACCTTCGTTTGATCAAATATTGGAAGAAATATACTTTTAAAATAACCTTTCTCAATCACCTCCACTCCCACCACTTACATCTCCCCACCATTTACATCTCCCACCACTTACATTGGGTATAAAAGAGGTTCCCCATCACTGGTAAAACATTCTGCTGTTTGTGTTTAACCATGGCGCATATCAGGAAGCAGACCAAGCCTAAGAAGATGGTCGTAGCAAAACCAGCTCTTGTAACACCTACTACCTCTTCTACTTCTTCATCATCTACACCAACTACTTCTGCACCGTCTCTACTCCGCCAGGTTTTATCTTCGCCAGCTTCTTCATCGCCTGCTTCTTCATCATCCGGTCCTGCATCCATACTCCGCCACGCATTACTGATGTCCTTGATAATCCCGGAAGAGTCGCAACCAAGGTCTCCATCTTCTCCACCACCAAGACCCTAGTCACCAACAAAATCATCTTTATCTTCCCCATCACCAAGGTCAAGGACAAGGTCTTCTTCGTCATCTTCTTCGTCATCTTCGAGCTCGAGGTCCTCTTCTTCTTCATCTTCGAGCTCGGGATCATCATCACCGAGTTCAAGATCTTCAACACCCACTATACCGCAGATCATTTCTCCAATCATCACTCCACCTTCCACAAGTTTTCGTCCGTCAGTAATCTGCATAAATGATCAAACTCCTTCAGAGAAATTTAATGAATTAAAATCCTTGAGAAGGAAGTGCTTACTTCCTGCACAACAATGTAAATACAGTTTTAAAAAAGGTGCAAGGAAAGGGGAACGTTGTGCTAAATCTTGTGTCTTAGATGAAGAATTATGCAGTTTTTATTTAAGACAAAAACACAAGGGTACCGTTTCTCTTTCCACACCACATCCAACAGTGAAACCAGCCAAAACTCGGATTAATAGGCTTTGTAAAAACAAACAATACTTCTTTGTCAAAATAATGGGTTTCTTAAAGGTCATGTTAAAATGTGGAGACCAACTCTACATTTTAAGATTACCTAAAGCCATGCGCCATCCCTACAAACCCACGAAAAAGCACTATCTAATCAGAGGCAATTCAGGAACCACTGTGTGGAAAAAATTGTAATAACCTTTTTCCAAATTAAATCAAGTCTTTCTTTTTCCAAATTAAAAAAAAAAGTGTGGACAACCTATTTACATTTTATAGCATATGCTGCAGAGTGTAAATAGGTTGTCCACACTTTTTTTTACAATGTTACAACGACCTTGACCTAGATAACGGACTTAGAAACACTTCGCTCTGTTTAAATTCCTTTTCAAACCAAAACATTGACCTGTTCACCAACCTTTTAGGTGGGGGTAGGCGGGTATATAAGCATTGCGTCGTAGAACATATTCATTAGTCAGCTATGGAGACTCCAGCAGGTTCATCCAACTCATCAGCTACTGATATGGAAGTAATCTGGAAACGTAGAGCGAAACAAAATAGTGCACGTTCGCGAAGAAACGAAAATAAAGTAAGGGAAGGATTCAAAAGATTACAAGTCGCTGTACCATTTGCTAATCCTAGTGATTCTAGGATTTCAAAAATTTGACAGGCAGTACAATATATTAAGTTCCTTCAAACACAGCTTCAAGAACCTTGTATAAAAGCTGAACTGCCTGAGGAACCGCTGCCCCCCTCAATCTTACAAAAAGAATTAGGGAACGTTTTTGTCGAACCTCCGACCCTTAAAAAAGAAGATGACTAAACAATGAGAGGGGTTAAAAAAAAAAAAAAAAAAAACAAAGCGGGGAATAGATCAGTTTGTGGTCAAAGTGAGAATCACTAACTGCTCTATTCCCCGTTTTGGCAATATGTTCAGACGACCTTGACCCACTAAAAAGACTTAGAATATTCGTGTATAGTAGTGACTTACACTCCGTGTGGTAAAATAATGGAAGATATATTTATTTCTTAACACGATATACCCCTTCCCTAACCCTTGTACTCCCACCACTAACCCCCACCATTTAAACGTAGTATAAAAGGGGTTCCCTATCACTGGTAAAATCATTCTGCTGAAAATGAGTACACCCGCTCTCCCTATCGCTGCAGCAACACTAGTAGTAAGCAGAAAGGTTGAAAATCACGATCAGTTAATTGTCTTAAGAAGATTACTGCACAGGTTCTTCGAAAAGGAGTCTTCCCCTACGATTACATCGATGGACTTCATAGATTTAATGAAACATCACTTCCTCCACCAGAACAATTTAACAACAAACTTAATGATTCGGAGATTTCACTTGAAGACTATCAACACGCATGTCGAGTATGGAACGAGTTGGATATGAAGACTTTAGGAGAATACTCAGACTTTTATGTAAAACTTGACGTGACTCTTCTCTGCGATGTTATGGAAGAATTCCGAAGAACCTGTTTTGCAGCATACGGTTTAGACCCTCTACATTCATATACATCTCCAGGACTAGCTTGGCAAGCAATGCTGAAAGAAACAAAATGCAAACTCCAGCTGTTAACAGATATAGATATGGTTTTAATGGTTGAGTCGGGTGTTAGAGGTGGATTAACTCAAAGCGTGACGAGACATGTTAAAGCCAACAACAAATATCTACCTGACCATGATCAAGAGAAACCTTCAACGTACTTGGGATATTTCGACGCGAATAATCTGTATGGATGGGCCATGTCGAACCCACTTCCATTTGACAACTTTAAATGGGTTGATCCCGACTGTATTGGCGATATTTCACAAATTCCAAAACAAGGAGATACCGGATATATTTTGGATTGTGACTTTGAATATCCAGAACATTTACACGATCTTCATTATGACCTTCCACTCCTTGCAAGAACAGAAATTTCACCAACTGGAAAACACCCCAAATTAATGATGACCCTAAACAATAAACAACGATACGTAGCTCACTATTGGGTTGTTCAACAAGCTATCGAATTAGGTTTACGTCTTACTAAAATTAATAGAGCTGTAGAATTTTCCCAATCGTGCTGGTTGAAACCGTACATAGACTCGAATACTACCAGAAGAGCAGCCGCTACATCAGCCTTTCAAAAAGACTTTTTTAAATTGATGAACAATGCGATATTCGGTAAAACATTTGAAAACAAAAGAAGACATAAAAATGTTAAACTTGTTACAGATCCGAACAAACTACAAAAACTCGTACAACAGCCAAACTTTGGAACATATATAGTTATTAACGAAAATCTTGTAGCTGTATCTATGAAGAAAACAAGTGTGAAGATGGATCGTCCTTTGTATATAGGTATGACAATCCTGGATATCTCCAAGACTCATATGTACGATTTTCATTACAAGAAGATGGTCACCTTTTATGGACGAGAAAACATCGGCATCTCCTACATGGATACAGACGCTTTTATATATTGGATAATTACTAACGATATGTATGAAGACCTTCGGACATTTGATTACAAAAACGACTTTGACTTTTCCGACTTTCCAAAAGATCATCCAAACTACGACAATGACAGAAACAAAAAAGTGCTTGGCAAATTTAAAGATGAAGCCAATGGTGTTATACTTCAAGAAATTGTTGCACTAATGTCAAAATTATATTCTTTACAACTAAATGAAAACCAAGTCATTAAGAAAGCTAAAGGAATAAAAAGTTTGTATTTAAAGAAGAATGTGCATTTTAATCACTATAAGAAATGTTTATTTGAAGATCAAGATATAACAGCAAAATTCAACACAATCAGAAGTTTCAACCATCAGCTGTACAGCGTGACGGAAGTAAAAAAAGCTCTCTCTTCAAATGATGATAAACGACACATCCTTGCAGACAACATCCACACTCTACCATTCGGCCACTATTCCCTCAACCCTATTGACGAGTAACCCTTTCATCGTCCTACATTACTTTTCCTTTTCCTTTCCGTATAAAAGGGGGAACACAGCAGTATTTTGCTGTGTTCCCCCTTTTATACATTAGTTTAGAATGACCTTGACCTATATAAGCAGATTTATACAAAAGAATATTTAATATCATATCAGCTGTCTTCGTGAAACCATCATGTTAGACCTGAAGGAGAAGATTATTAATGAACTGCACAAACCTGCAAGAATAAAGTTTCCAAGAAGAAATACTGTTATAAAAGGGATAAATGATCTATATCAAGCGGATTTAATTGAAATGCGACCGCATAGCAGAATAAACAAAGGATTTAAATATATACTCACAATTATTAATTGTTTTACAAAAGTTGCAGACGCTTTGCCTCTAAAGGACAAGACTGGTAAAAGCGTAACAGAAGCCATGGAAATAGCCATAAAAAGAGATAAAAACAAAATTAAACATTTACAAACTGATGATGGAACAGAATACTTTAATGCAAACTTTGCACAGTTAATGAATAAATATAAAATAAATCATTATTCTACAAATTCAGAGAAAAAAGCAGCTATTGTAGAAAGATTCAATAGAACCTTAAAAGGAGCACTGTATAAACAATTTTCAAAAAGAGGTTCTTACGTATAGTATGATGTTTTACCACAATTAATAAATGATTATAACAACAGGTTTCATAGAACTATTGGTATGAAACCTAACAAAGTAAATAGAAGAAATGCAAAAGATGTATTAAAACGCATTAAGAAAAATACAAAGCCTAAAGTAGAAAAAATGCAGCCAAGAAAATTTAATGTAAGTGATAAAGTACGGATTAGTAAATATAAGGGAGTGTTTACCAAGAAATACCTTCCCAATTGGACGAATGAAGTTTTTACAGTGTATAAAGTGCAACCGACTGTACCTGAAACGTATATCTTAAAAGATAACAAAGGAGATTTGTTGCAAGGTGCATTTTATGGACATGAAATGTTAAAGTCAACAGTAGGTGATGTATATCTTGTTGAAAAAGTGTTACAAAGAAAAAAGGACGCAGTTAAAGTGCGGTGGTTAGGGTTTAACAAAACTGAGGATTCATGGATACCTATAAAGGACTTGGTTTAATGCAAGCAACTCATTTCATCGTTAACCTTTGAGCAGGATGGAGATTATTAACCATAAAGATCGATTCAATATTAATAACATAGATGATTTAACTGTGGATAACGTTAAAATCAACAATGGTAAACACGGTAGTTTACTTCCAAACACTGTTCGATGTATAGTAAGTGGCCCCTCAAACTGCGGAAAGACCAATGTTGTCTTTATTTTGATCACTAATCCGCAGGGATTAAGGTTTAATAACCTATATATTTTTTCAAAGTCTCTACATCAACCAAAGTATCAATTGCTGGATAAAATCCTATCTGATGTGCCTGATGTTAATTTTTACAAATTTAACGCTAGTGATAGCATTATGCAACCAAACGAAGCGAAACCGTATTCTGTATTTATATTTGACGATGTATCTTGTGAAAATCAGGATACTATTAGAAACTACTTTGCCATGGGAAGACATAATAACATCGACAGCATATATATAGGACAAACCTATAGCAAAATCCCAAAACAACTTATCAGAGATAATGCAAATATTCTGATTGTATTCAAACAAGATGATACTAACCTAAAACATATATATAACGATCATGTGAATGCGGATATGCCATTTGAAAAGTTTAAGGAACTTTGCGGAAAAGCATGGGCGGAAAAGTATGGATTTTTGGTTATTATGAAAGATCATGCTATAATAGATGGTCGTTATAGAATAGGTTTTGATAAATTCGTTTTAATACACTGATTAGCGGTATTACTGTACAAGTCGTCAAGGTGTGAAGATGGTTAACCAGGAAAAGCTATTAAAGGAAATAAAATCACTTAGTGATTCTATTAGACAAAAAAACCGAGCTTTAAAATCAGGTATAAATGAAAGAGAGCAATTTTTAGAAACAACATTCAAACCTGTTACTGAACCTTTAAAGCGATTAGCACAAAATATGGAAAAACCTTCAATTCGCTTCGAAGGAGACAAAATGCTACCAATTTCCAAATATGAAGAAGAATTTCAGAATGATGAAAGTTTTGGCCAGTTACATACATCTGAAGAAAGCGACGAGTATGAAGAAAGCGGAGATATAGAGGATTTAAAGGAAAAGGATATTGCAGAAGATACAAGTACAGAAGATACAAGTGTAGAAGATACAAGAGCAGAAGAAGAGGATATTAACCCATCCAACTTAAGCAAATTAGGCACGGATATTATGTTTAAAGGAACACTTGGAAGAACATATACGTTAAAAATGTTACACGCCGCACATGCTAATCGAAGTTATCATACCTATGGAGCTAGAATAGAGGATAAAGGATTAATGATTGGAGATAGCAAGTTAGATATAAACGAAAATGATGATATAGTTATTGGAGATAAGAAATATAAAGGTACAAAAGGTTTGTTTGAACTTATCTTTAAAAATAATCCTGGTAAATATACTAAAAGGGATTTACAATTGTTTAAAAATATATTAGAGTATACAAATGCACATAGAAAAAAGTATTCCAAAGACCTACCTATTCATAGAAATCGGTCAATAAAATATACAAGTATTATATCTAGTCTTTTCCCCTCAAAATCAAAAAAAGCTCAAATTAAAAGAAGAGCTTTATCTTCTGCTGAATTAAATGTTTTGCATAAAAAGAGAAAAACAACTGATCCTACCACATCTGGAAGGGGATTATTGAAAAATTTGTATAAAACTAATATAATATATTACAACGATATAAACAAGTTAGTTGATCGAATGAGATTATTACATGAAGCCATGGAAGCCGGGCACACTGGTTTAGAAAACGAATGGGTAGCTTTGGTTGATGAACTGCGAAAACAAGGAATAATTGTTCAGTAGACGCATATATATATATATATATATATATAATAAGAACCTAAACGATAGCGATTCAGTTACATCATGAGTGTGGACAAGTTTGGACGGTATTCCGAGTTTGGAGTAAAATCTGGATATAGTGAAAAAAGAGCTGGGTTTCCGTTAACACCTGACGGAAACTATAATTTTGAAGGAAAAGTAATTCAAAATGTTGGTGATCCGCTTATGTCGTCTGATGCGGTTACGGTACAGTACATGAAAAAAAGAACCCCAACTGTACACGAAGATCATTGGGGGGTTTCCGGTAAAAGGTTAAGCGATATACAATATCCCATTTATGATGGTGAAGCAGTAAATTTAGCTACTCTAAAATTGTTAACGATTTACAAAAGGAATAAAACTGACACAAGCTATGATGTAAAAAAATTAAAATTATCAAATGTAGGTGATTGTGAGCAGGATGGAGACGCTGTAAATAAGAAAATGTTTGATATTGTACATAAGAAATGGACTACGGAATATGAAAAACATTTGGAAAGGTCTGGTGCAGCTCTATTCCATTATATCCATCGGGCTTCAGGAAGAGATGCAGCTTCAGATGTTGACAGTCACAATTATTTAGACTGGAAAAATATACACAATCCAGAGAAACCTAATCAACGAGATAAACCGTCTAAGCCTTCTAAAGTCAAGACATTAGGAAAGGAGGATAAAGTGAATGTGATTAATGAACCAACAGAAAACAATGAAGATTACATAAGAGAAAAAAGAATTTAAAATACCCCCCATGATAAGGGATAAAGCATCAGTCATATTCGAGAGACGATACAGAGAGGATGATGGAATCCAATATTACTGCGTGGAGTTTAATATCTCAAGAGCCGAGATTTCCCCAAGGAGTGTTGACAGATGGTTTTGTTCAACGGTTTGATAGATATATGGATTGGGAACAACTTTCCATACATTACCTCTTTACAATGACTATGTTAAGAATTTATTTTCACAGAGTTAACTGGATCCATATTTTACAAAGACAACAGTTTTCAGAAGACTTCCTCGTAGAGATGACATCGAATTTTAATAACTGTTGGGAAGTAATAAGTAAATATCAAAATCTCTCTGAGAATTACATTGACAATTTTAAAGATAAACTAGACTGGGATGTGTTATTCAATTATCAACGATTAAGTGGCAAGTTTCTAAGGGAACATGACAACTATTTAAAGTTTATTCATTTTACCGAAGACAACGATACCATCACCAGCGGAGAAACATCTTCAATTACACCTTATTTCTATTTTTACTACTTTTATTTAATATGTCTACATTTAATTAATAAATCCATTTCGATATAATAAATGGATTTTAAACAGTATATAATACAAGAAACCAAAACTGATATTACATTCATTGTAAAACATTTATAGAGTGCACCTACTGATTGTAAGTTTTGCTATAAATAGCCATGTCGAGGGTTAAACGCATCAGTCATAATCGAGAGAGATTACAGAGAGGAAGGGGAATAGCATCAACAGCATTTTCTCTATTGAGTAAACCGGTTGGAGCTATAGTTAACAAGGCGATTGATTTATTACCTGTGGAATTACATTTACCTGGAGGATATCAATATTGTGGTCCTGGAACCAAATTAGAGAAACGTCTTGCTAGAGGAGATCCTGGAATAAATAAGCTTGATCAGGCTTGTAAACAGCACGATATAGCGTATTCCAAATTTGGTGATACTAAAAATAGATCAATAGCGGATAAAGCACTTGCTGAGAAAGCTTGGCAAAGAGTAAAATCTAGTGACGCGAGTATTGGTGAAAAAGCAGCGTCTTTAGCAGTAACAGCAGCAATGAAAGCAAAAACTACGTTTGGAGGAGGAAAGAGAAGAAGGCGTGGGAAAAAACCCGCTAAAAAACAAGGAGGTAATATCAGAAGAAAACGTCGATCTACCAGTGGTAAAGCTAAAAAGAAACCAACAATATGGTCAATGATAAAAAAGGGAGGAGGATTATACCTAAGACCGTATCGTGTGTATTAAATAAGAAAAAGCAATTAATAATTAAAAACAAAGAATTGACCAATGAAGAACTGATTACATATGCTTCTTGTTTGAAAAACCCATTTTTTAGAGGAGTATTTATGAAAGATGAGTTACCGGTTAAAATGTGGAAAAATGAGACTGGTATTGTAAATTTGGATAATAGTGAAGGATTAGGCACTCATTGGGTGTGTTACAAGAAACTTTGTAAAACCATTTATTATTTCGACAGTTTTGGAGACCTTCCACCACCGAAAGAACTTCAACAATACTTTCGTGCGGCAGAAAATGTTTTTTACAATCATACAAGAAAACAACCTGATGATACATCCATTTGCGGTCATTTATGTTTAGACTTTTTAGCTAAAAGTGTTAGTCAACTTTAAGATGTCCTCGTATACAGTGTCATTAACCGGTAACTCATGTACTTTGCGCAGTATTCTGTTTCCAGCGCTACGTTTGCAAAAAGGAAGACTATGGGAAGCCGCATTATTGGATTTAACAACATATAACTCTATTCCAAACGTTAGTGAAGGAATTAATAACAAAATACATTATTACAAGACAAAAGATGATAAAGGAAAGTATTCAGCTTTGGAAGAAATCAGTTTACCAGCAGGAGCTTATGAAATTGATAATATAAATGAAGTTATTCAAAAACATATGGGAAAAGAAAATATAACGATAAAAGTAAATAACAATACAATGAAAGCCGAAATTACGTCTAAGTATTATATTGATTTTAGTCAAGAACATTCAATTGGTAGTTTATTGGGGTTTTCTAAGGAAACAAAAGTATTAGAACCTAATAAAACTCATTCTGGGAATAAAACTGTGACGATCATCAAAGTTAATAGCATAGACATTACATGTAACATTATACAAGGATCCTACAGAGATGGAGAGAATCGTCATATATTACACACATTCTACCCATCAGTTGCACCGGGTTTCAAGATAGTAGAAAAGCCTCAAAACCTTGTGTACCTACCGTTAAACACCAGTTTCATTTTAGACATCGTGCTGAACATAGTGGATCAAGACGGAAACCTTATTGACTTTAGAGGAGAAGCTATTACTGTACGAATACATATAAAATCATCCGCTTAGACAATGGGGTTATCATTTAAAAAGAGAGAGCCAACAAGCAAAGAGGTCAGTAGCTCATCAGCTGTAGAAGGGTTAACAAGTGACAACATTCGTTTTCTAGAAGAAATTGGATTAAAAGTCATTAACAATGGATATACTGGATATAGCGCAGGGTCCAACATTCGACGAGACCTTATGGGAAAAGGAATATCACACGCACAACCCCTACGCTTCGTCCAAATTAAACAATAACGATGAAATTAGGATTCCTATACAACAACAAGACATTTATACTCTTCCATGCGAAAGTTATTTATATATTGAAGGAAAAGTAACAAAAAATGATGGTACTGCTGGAACCACTGTTCCATTCATAAATAATCCTATGGCGTTTTTGTTTGACGAGGTTAGATATGAAATTTCAGGAGTTACAGTCGATTCAACAAAAAAGGTTGGAATTTCCAGTACATTGAAAGGATTAGCGTCTTTAACACCAAATGAGAAGAATCTGTTAGCTGTTGCAGGATGGGTTGCACCAGACAAAAGTACAATCGCTCCTGACTCTTCGGGAAACTTTGATTTCTACGTACCTTTAAGATTACTCCTAGGATTTGCTGAAGACTACAGAAGAATAATAATAAATGTAAAACAAGAACTAGTTTTATTAAGATCATCAAACGATAAAGATATTATTAAAGCAGCTACTGGAACAACTGATGCCAATTTAGACTGGAAATTAACATTAGACAAGATTGTTTGGAGAGTACCACATGTGCGACTAAATGATGAACACAGGATTACATTATTAAGAAAGTTAAAATCAGATCGAGACATTGTAATGCCATTCAGAAGCTGGGAGGTTCATGAATACCCCGTTTTACCTACAACACAACGGCATACATGGACTGTAAAAACTTCTACTCATTTGGAAAAAGCGAGATATGTAATATTTGGATTACAAACGAAGAAGAAAAGTATAATAACTGAAAATGCTGGTGAATTTGACCATTGTAAATTAACAAACTGTAAAGTGTTTCTGAATTCACAATTCTTTCCCTACGACAACTTTAATATTTCTTTTGATAAGAAAAGATACAGTGTTTTATACGACATGTACGCTAGGTTCCAAAATTCATATTACGGCAAAACAAATACACCTCTACTATCTCCCGTTCAGTTTGAATCGAAAGCTCCGATTGTTGTAATTGATTGTTCCAAACAAAATGAATCTGTAAAATCGTCTAGTGTTGATATAAAAATAGAAATGGAATTTCAAGAAAACGTACCTGCAAATACATCTGCGTATTGTTTAATTTTGCACGATAAAATTGTTACATACACACCGTTGACCGGTATTGTAAAGACAGTATTGTAAAACGCTGTACCACCACCGGCACCGCCACTGTCGCTAACCTATAAATAGCGGAGCAGCAATGCAGGTCTTCAGTTGATCGTCTATCGGCGCATGGGTAACATCTTCTACAAAATGAGTTCTCCATCTGTTGTACAAGGTGATGCAGAGGTAGCACCGTTATTGGAACGTGATAATACTAGTGAAGCAGAAATCATCAAGGAAATAACTGCATTTTTAAAGTTTGGTAAAAGAGATAGAGAGGAGGAAATGAATGCAGACCCATCAAAGGTAGTACCAAAGAGGAAGAAGAAAGTTGAAGAAAATATTCCTCCTCACATTTTAACTGAAGTTTTTCTGCGAATCTTTTACCCCATCTCAGCATGCATCAGTAAAAGTGTATCAGTTGGATTGATGAAATCATTGGATTATTCCCCTACAGTAATACTACACCATGGAACAAAAAAGGTTTTATTTTCGCAAAATGCTTGGGAGTCATTTTTGAAACATGTACATTTAATAGAATGTTATTTAACTAACAGTTTGTGTGGAAGGAAAACACATATTCGACTTTTGGATTGTGACAATGAAATCGATATTGTTAAACATCGCGGACAACTACAAGTGCGAATTAGAGACTTGACTCAACATGAAAATAAGATTCTACTGTCACGTCAAGAATTCTACGTTTTAAACTACGCAACAGAACCTATTACAAGGTACATGAGCCAGTTGGTATTTGCAAGCGCTATTATTAAAGAATATTTGGTCGATACTTTGGAAAAACAACCTGATAGCACCATCGTGTACGGACCTGTGGATACATCTATTTTTAATAGAATACCTCATGAAATTTGCATGTGGAGAAAGTTAAAGGATTTTGAACCACTTGTAGAAATCGCTACAGAAGCTACAGAAGAAACAACACAGGAAGAAGAAGAAACGGAGAAACAAGAAGAAGAAGAAAACGAAACACAAGAAGAAGAAGTTAAAAAAGACTAAAGTTTGACTTAGTAAAGAAGAACACACGTGGGGTAGGCCTATTGGGGACGGTGCCCACGTTAAATATACACCAACGCGCCTGCAACTGTACGGCCTGGTATTTAACCTACCGTGGTGTGGAAAACAGTTTAGTTGATCGCTAGGTGTCATGATGAGCGGAGGGGATGAAGAAGTGAGTGTAAAGCCTTGTGTAATAGAATTTCAAGCATTTCGAAATAATGACGATAGGTTTATTATCAAGGAATTAGTAATTTTAGACTTGCTTACATTTGTAGCCTACCCATTCACGTTTGAAGCTCCTTTTTCTTTTAACAAACTTAACACCAAAGCAAAAAGTACAAACAAATGGATAACAAACTACTTTCATCACATACATTGGTATGAAGGATTTATACGCTACAGTAATCTGCACAGTATTATGTTTAACTTTTGCAAACAATATTCACATATATACACAAGAGGATTAGAAAAAAAGAACTGGATACAAAAGTATACGCACGGTAATGTTTTCGATATAACTATCAGTAAGGACTTTAACATTAATCTCGGTAATATTTGTGTCGCTGCAAAAGATCTTAAACACGGTCAAACAAACTGTGCATTGTACAACGCATATCGTTTGGCTGCTTACTTGAAACAAACGCAGGAATGTGGTGGGGGTAGTGGAGAACAGAAATGTGGTGGGGGTAGCGGGGCCTATAAATACGAGGAGACAACACCGTTTCAGCATGAGTATTATTCGAGACTCCGAAGAGGCAACATCACAGAAGACACCACCACTGACGAAGATGGCATCACAACAATATCTACAAACATTGGTTGATCAATTCAACACTCACTCAAAATCGAACCTTCTGCTAACTAAAAAATGTTCAGAACTAAAAGAACAAAGACATTACATTATTCATAGCATCAAGAAAGTGGAAACCACACATGGAGAAGCAATTCTAGTATCATTGTGCGAAGGACCTATGACTCCAGGAGATGAGCCGAAGTTTCAAGTATTTCTTCCAAAACGATTTGTTCAACTGCTACAAAATGAAGACTTGCGAGATATTCAACCGGGGACGTTGTATTTGGTATCACACGGTGTAAGCGGCAACAACTCGACGGAACTCACTCTGCACATCATGCATCATTGTACATAATGTCTCTATTTGTTTTTCTCTGTTTGTATTTCTAGTCATCAATGTTAGACTTAAGCTTATTGTATTGTAAAATGTTTGTTTAATAAAGAAAGTAAATAAAAAAAAAGAATAACATTAAAAGGAAAAAAAAAAAAAAACAGCAACATAGCAGTATATTATTTTATATACTGCTGTGTTGCTTTTTTAAAATTCAAATGGATGACCTTGAACTTTCATTCAGGGTTAACTTATGAAGGGGTATAAAAGAGAGGGAGCAGTGAAGTTAGTCTCAGTCTTGTCTAACACACGCTGCAGCTAACATGTCGGTGCCACCGATGAACAATTTATTTTTCGATAACAATTTGAAGACATATTGTTGCGAGTTGCAATGTTTTAAAATACCAGGCGATCAAGTTGACGGGAAAGCTTGTCGTAAGTGCAGGTGTTTCAGCTATTGCATAAGTAGATGTAAAACATATCAAATGAACCGTCAAGATAAAATACAAGAATTACGGCGACGGCCTGCATTACTTTGGCGGCGAATGGAGTAGCAACCATCTGCCGCGCACTTGCCACCTGCCGCCTACCATCTGCCGCCTGCCATCTGCCGCCTGCCATCTGCCGTCCGCCATCTGCTCCGCCCCACCACACTTTTACCCCCACCATTTAGTACGATTACAACGCTAGCTTGTGAATAGGCAGTACACCTCCGGCTCTCGACCGGTGAACATCGAGCTGTTCGTCCCGACTGTGTGTTCCCTGCGGTCACATAAATAGGCGAGGAACACACAGTCGGGATGGACCGATTGGACAAACAAGCGCAGCACTTGAAAACTGCGTCTGAAGGCCGCGACTCCGGATCAACAAACATCGATGACGACAAACAACGGGGAACTATTGTAAACATAAATTATTGTAAACATAACTTATTGTAAATAAAAAGAAATGTAAACATTAAAGTAATAAATGAAATAGTACTACCTCGCACTCGTATCGTTCTATTGCTTCATTCGATTGTTTTCATTCGATATTTTTATCGAATGAAAACTATCGAATCACAATCGGATTTTACGCGTGCGAGGTAGTACTTTTTTAAAACACCCTCCCCGTTACCTTGAACTTTAACCTTTCCCTCATTACGTCACAAAACCGCCTACGTCACTGGCTCAGCCTCAGATGACGTGTTTCATGACGCAGCGCTTCCGGTCACGTGACCGGAAGCCATAAATCAAGTGAGCCAGCAGCCCCCTTTCGCCACTACTAAAGTGTCTTTTTGGTGCTTAATCGTTTTTAAAACTGGGCTGCGCCTCGCTTTTAAAACACGATTGCGCACCAAAAAGAGCCACTTTTGCCCCTAGTGATGAAAACTACTATTCACCGCTGAGTGAGACCTAAAACCCCCTGTATTCATCTGAAATATCAGAAATAAAAGCTCATATAATCTGGTAAGGCAACCTTACACTGATTTTAAATAAGTTATCATTTTTAACCTAACACAGTTTAATTCTAGAGTTTTATTACTTGCTCCAACGAGTTTGTTGAACCGATCTACTCGTTTCAAACGTTCTTCCGCTTGAAGTTAATTCCTTCTTTGTCTTTTACAATCCAAGCTTATAATCCTGAAGGCAATATTTATCTTGAAAATCAACTATATATGAAAGATTAAATTTTTTTTAATTATACAATTTTATACCTAGTACATTACTAGATAAATATCAAACATGTTAGTGTGTTTGTTACTATTTTTTGATCATAAGTATTTAAATTTAGTAATGTAGGTTTTATATTTAGAAGGTTATATTTAGGTCATTTACACGTCTTTTAGTAATTTATTAACTGTATAAATAAGCTACGTTAACATAACTCGGGCCAGGATAATTAGCTTTATAATGTTTGTTCATTATATTTTAATGACGTAAAATATTAGGTTTCCACCAAGTTGTAACTAAACTGTAATTCTAGTAATCTTCTATGTTACCTTTATCATTTAATTTTTAAAAATATATTAAAATATTTAACATAAAGAATGCTTGCTTTATTCAACAGCAATGAATTAGTTCAATGATTGCTTAACATTGTGAGATCACGTAAGAGTTAGATAGCAAGATGTCGAATGAAAAAATAATACATCTTATTGTTATCCAACAACATAACAAGTGTTTATCTTGAATTTTAAGTAGTATATTAGCATTTGAATTATAATATTCAATGAGATTTTAAAATAGATTTTAAAAATAAATTTAGAGACGTGACTAAGTAGTTGTTATGGGTGTATATTTGTACGATTTTAGTGTATCGTAGTTACAGGATTAGCTAAATATAAAATATAACACAACAACAAGCAAGTTATTGCTATTTTAATGAAAAACAATGTAACTCCCAAAAGTACCACTTTCAGACTGTTGGGTGATCTGGATAATTTTACTGTTTTACACAAAAACATATTTTAGACAACCCATAATAATTCTAGACAAACCTCAAATCTCCTTCTAGCTTAACTGTCTCGCCAGGTCCATTTACATGAATACACATCCAACATACATATTGAACGGTTGGTACCACGATTAATTTTTTATTAGACAGTACAACATTTTTACTGAACATAATTTGCCTCGTTCAAATGAAAATTCTATGACGATGAAATGTGTCTTAATTAAGAATCTTGCCTTAGTTTTTAGTACTTTTTGTTTCACGTAAAACAAAAGATAAACGAGACTACCAATGTGATTAGCAAAATTGTACAATTACCCTGTTGATTATACAGGGTGTAAATTAAGTAAGTCCCGGACCGGCTTAATATTTATGTTCTCGTTACAGATAAAGCAACAAAACTCCGCAAATCAGCAGTAGGAACATTAATCTACTTTTTGACGTAAAAATATTGTTTTTCCTCCTTTACGGGATCGACCTTCGAGGAGTTAGAAGAAATTCTTAAATAGCAGCATGGGTCGAGTTTGATATCAAATTTTAGGTATTTTTGAGTAGAATTCAATGCCTCAACTCCGATCTCAAAAGACTGACCCAAAATAAAATGGCGGCGGTTTAAAGGTACGTAATTGTCAATGTTGGATTTGTTAAAGGTGTCCAAGTAATGGTTTCCTAGCATGAATCATAACAGTAAAACTACAAAAAATCTACTTATTACCTAATGTCACTACCTGTTGTGGTAGCTATTGACTTTTAGCTATCTTATTGAAAATTATCGAATAATTACCAATAAATACTAACCATAACTTTCTGATCCTTAACAAATCCAACATTGTCAATTTCGTACCTTTAAACTACCGCCATTTCATTTTGGGTCAACATTTTGAGATCGAGTTTGCGGCTTTGAATTCTACTAATGAAGACCTATAATTTGATATCAATCTCGACCCATGTTGCTATTTAATAATGTCCTCCAACTCCTCCTGGGCCGTTCCCGCAAAGGAGGAAAAACATCATTGTTATGTCAAAAAGTAGATTAATTGTCCTACTGCTGATTTGCGGAGTTTTGTTACTTTATCTGTATTGAGAAAATAAATATTAAGCTGGTCCGGGACTTAATTTACACCCTGTATAGTAATGTAAACAACTATGTAAATCTTGATAAATAGTGGTACAATATATGAAGTGAAATCGCCCCCCTCGCAATATGAAGACAAATGAGACCCGAGAGAACGTAACACATTGTAGCACGGCATGTACAGACCTGGGCCAGTAATATTTGTTGGGGCGGATGACAAAACAATGACCATTTTTTTCATTTCAATAATTAATATCTTATTCCTAGATTGTTCTTAAATTATCACACAAAATGTATATAAAAGTTATAACCTCACGCTTTGCTACTAAAAATATTAATAAATATTAACTATCTTATGCCCGTGCTTTGAAATAGGGTAAAAATTCAGAGAATAAAAAGTAGAAACAAAACAACGACAGTTTATAGTTGGGTCCTTATAACAGCTGCTTATTTAAAATAATTTAATTTAGAAAAACCACATGTGACATAAACCAAATACAACTCTCCTATATATAAATTACATGGGGACTTAAAAGTCTTGAGGGGAAGGGTCCTAAGGACTTTTCTAAACGGCAATAGGCCTATGGCACTCCAGGGAAGTTTGATTTGTGCAAAACTTCATCAGAATTGGTCCGGTGGTTTTTGTATGATGGAACAATAGATAGACAGATAGACACCACCTTTCTATATTGGGAGTGATAATAGTAATGGTTTTCTAAAACTTACTGTTCACCCCCCTTACAAAAGTTTACAGCAACGCTCATATTTTCGATGTAATAAACAAAAGTTTAATTTGGTTATTTTAAATAAGTTGAGTACAGTACAAACTCCAAGGTTTCGTAGTTTAAATTGTTTTTGTGCTTCTGCTGTAATTAAAATATACACTCAGCTTTGGAAAACAATTACTTTTAGACGTTTTCCAAGATAATCTACATTGTAATATGCATAAATGGTGTACTTGTATGTTTTACATAAATCGTTGACCTTGACTATGTGTACTTAAATCAACTTTATTATAATTTTTAAAATATCAGTAAAGTTTTAAATTTTGTCTTTTTTGGTGGTATTAATATCTTATACACCTCATGTAAGCATATAAACAGACAATCTATAATAACGTATGAAGTCAACTCATCAACTTTTTGCAATTTCCTTTTATTCTAGTCAACCAGTTGAAAAAACTAGCAGGAAGACTCTTCAGACCATCCACTTGCAGGTAAGCTTACAATGTAGTAGGTCGAATCATTCAATCGGTATTTTGATGAAAATAGTAATATTCCAATAGTTGAACCTTTTTGATATTCATGGTCCGTTAAAAACCGTTTTTGCAGGAAACTAGTATCCACGCAATTCACCTTCAGCACAGTATAAAGTTTAAGTATATAGACGACAATTCATAAATAATACTCGACATCTATTGTGGTGACAGACCGTCGGTCATAGTATAATAACATCGCCAATTGCATAAAAAACTAAATAAATAAATCTGGTAGTTGTTATATAAGAAATCTGTAAAGTTACGTGTTATTCATTAATGGCCAATATAGTATGCATATAAACAATAGAACTTCAGTATATTTAATTCACTCGACATCTATTGTGGTAACAGTCCGCCGGTTATAGTATAATAACATCGCCAATTGCACCAACAATAAAATAAAATAAACGGTAACAGGAAACTGACACATACTTTCTCCCTTTTAGCCCAACTTTAATAAATAAATTACTTTTATTTTCTCCCCCTATACGTAGTATATGGAGAAAGTATTGTTTTCGTCAATATTTTTGAATTTGAGTTGTTAGTGGAAATTTTCGTCTTGGTGCTCCCTGAACCCAAAAAAGTGGTTTTTACGTGATGTCTGTGTGTCTGTCTGTCTGTCTGTCTATCTGTATAGATGTGTAAAGAGTTAGAGCCCTAACCAATGGTCCGATTTTTATGAAATTTGGAATGTAGGTACTAATCCACGATATCTCCAGGTGTTTTTCGCCAATTTTTGAATTTTTTATTTCTAAGGATCTATCAAAAACCGCTAAAAAACATGAAAAATCAAGATTTCTCAAAAACGGCTCTAACGATTTTGATTAAACGTTATTCGTTTGTAGAACTTTAGTTTTCCAAGAAAACGACACCACCCGCATTTCTGTATAAATCTGGGTTCATAAATTACAAGACTAAAAATTTCAAAAATTCAGTTTTTTGGATTTTTCATAAAAAAACGTAAATATAAAAATATTACTATTCACCATTAAAAAGAGCTCAAAAAATAAATAATTTAGTATTTTGAATTACCATTCTACGATTGCTGGTTGCGAAGAAAATTAAAATGTTAATTTTGCAGTAAACGCAGTACGTTGTCCAATGCTATTCTTATGGGGAATACAACAATTATTATTTCTCTCTTATTTGTTGATCAATTTCGTTCAAACTTGATATGCTTATCAAATTAGCATTGACCAACAGAGGAAATTCGAAATTTGTTTCCCCTTAACCCTGTGGGGGGAATAGGGGGGAATTTCCCCTGTTGTAACCACGTGTGTAGTGATGGATTTTGTAGTGCCTACTAAACAGGGATTTAAGTGGATATTTTTCAAAACAACTTGTTCACAAGAATTTCTGTTCATTTGACTGTGCTTTGTATTCTATATTAATTAAATGAAAAGTAATTTATTCATTAAAGTTGTGCTAAAAGGAAGAAATTATTTGTCAGTTTCCTGATACCGTTTATTTATTTACTAAATACATAAAATACAAAGCACGGTCAAATGTAAATAAAATCTTGTAAACAAGTTGTTATTAAAACACCCACCCAAATCCCTGTTTTGGAGGCACTACAGAATCCATTGCTACACACGTGGTTTTAAGAGGGGAAAAGCCCCCTATTCCCCCCCAGGTTTATTAGGGGGCAACACATTTTGAATTTCATCTGTTGGTCAATACTATATTGACAAGCATTGCAAGTTTGAACGAAATTGATCAGTAAATAAAAGAGTAAAAGTAATTTTTGTACTCCCCATTAGAATAAAATCGGACAACGTACTGCGTTTACCGCAAAATGAAAATTTTAATTTTCTCCGCAACCAGCAATAGTAGAATGGTAATTCAAAATACAACATTATTTATTTTTTGAGCTCTTTTTAATAGTGAATAGTAATACTTTTTATATTTATGTTTTCTTTTGAAAAATAAAAAACTGAATTTTTGAAATTTTTAGCCTTGTAATTTCTGAACCCAAATTTTTACAGAAATTGCGGATGATGTTATTCTGTTGTAAAACTAAAGTGCTCCAAAGGACTAAAGTTTAATAAAAATCATTTGAGCCGTTTTTGAGAAATCTTGATTTTTCTTTTTTTTGGTTTTTGGGGTACCTTTCAAAATCATAAATTCATAAAAATGAAAAAATGCCTGGAGATATCGTGGATTAGTACATACATACCAAATTTCATAAAAACCGGACCATTGGTTAGGGCTCTAGCTCTGTACACAACCATACAGACAGACAGATAGACAGACAGACAGACGACAGATAGACACACAGACATCACGTAAAAATCACTTTTTTGTGTTCAGGGAGCACCAAAACGAATATTTCCACTAACAACTCAAATTCGAAAATTTTGACGAAAACAATACTTTCTCCATATACTACGTATAAGAGGGAGAAATTAAAAATAATAAACGGTATCAGAAAACTGACACATACTTTCTCCCTTTTAGCCAAACTTTAATGACAAAAATATTTGTTATTTAATAAATCTAGAATGGGAAGTATAGATAAATGTACAGAAAATTTTCTAAAATAGTTGTTTTCAGAAATATCAACCCAAATCCCTTTTTGGGAGGCACTATAGAGTCTGTTGCTACACACAGTGGTTTTGATAGGGGAAATGCCCCCTTTCCCCCCAGGGTTAAATAGCAACATATTTTGAACATCCTCTGTTGGTCAATGCTAACTTGACCTGCATATCCAGTTTTATTGAAATTGATCAGTAAATAAGGGAGAAATAGTTATTTTTGTATTCCCCATAAGAATAACATTGGACAACGTACTGCGTTTACCGCTAAATGAAATTTTCAATTTTCTCCGCAACTAGCAATTGTAGAGTGGTAATTTAAAAATACTAATTCATTTAGTTTTTTTAGCTCTTTTAATGGTGAATAGTAATCTTTTTTAACATTCATGATTTTTTATGAAAAATCCAAAAAACTGAATTTTGGATGTTTTAAGTCCTGTAAATTCTGAACCCGAATTTTTCCAGATATGCGGGTGGTGTCATTTCGTTGGGAACCTAAAGTTCTACAAACCACTAAAGTTTAATCAAAATCTTAGAGCCGTTTTCAAGAAATTTGTATTTTACAAGTTTTTTTGGTGATTTATGGGGGATAATTACCCTTAAAAATCAAAAATACCCCCGTAGCAGCAAACCTGCGTACTTAGCGAATTTCCAATGCATATATATTTATCTTAATGCCACATAAAGCTACATACCAAGTTTCATCAATATGCATTCATAAATAAACGATTTATGACATTTTAATTATTCTCCATAAGAATAACATGGCGGCTGAGTATGCAGGTTTGCTGAAGCAAGGAACACAAAAAATGGGGTTTTATACAAATATCAATATAACTCATGTAGGTAAAGCCACATACCAAATTTCATTAATTTATTTTCATAATTAAGGGAGATAACACGTTACTTATTCTCCATAAGAATAACATGGGGCTGAGTACGCAGGTTTGCTGCTACGGGAGCCTTTGGCAAAAAATTGGTTTTTTGAGCAAATATCAATAGACCACAACCGGATGAAGCCATATACCAAGTTTCGTCAGTATACGTTCATAAATAAGCGAGATATAAAATTTTTCTTTTCCTCCATAAGAATAACATAAGACAACGTACTGTGTTTAGCACTTTCAATATCTCGGTAACCAATTGCCGTAGAGAAATGATCAAAATACCAAATTGTGTGTTTTTTTAAGCTGAATCCAATGGTGAAAACTAAAATTTGAATTTTTCAAAAATTATATGTGAAAAATTCCAAAAACCCATTTTTGGGGTACAAAACCCCCCCAAAATACCCCTTCGGATAGAGCGATCTGGCTGGTTTTCGAACTTAAAGTCATAAATGTTGCTTTACACGCTTATACAAAATTTCATCAAAATCGGATCATTTTTACGAGAGTTATCGTGCTCACGGACACATATATATATATATATATATATATATATATATATATATATATATATATATATATATATATACAGTTTCGAACGAATGGTGTTTTTGGGGTCTGGGGACCTCAAAACGAAAAGTTATCATGGTCCCGGGCCTAGGTCTTACCATGCCGACTACGGTAATAGCTTCTTCCCTATAGGGGAAATTCGCTAATACAAAAAATTCAAAAACACCTGGAGATATTGAAGATTAGTACCTACATACCAAATTCCATAAAAATCGGTCCATAGATTAGGGCTCTAGCTCTGTACACATCCACACAGACACCACACACACACACACACACACACACACACACACACACACACCCACACACACACACACACACACACACACACACACACACACACACACACACACACACACACACACACACACACACACACACACACACACACACACACACACACACACACACACACAACACAGACATCACGTAAAAACCACGTTTTTGGGTTCAGGGAGCACCAAAACGAATATTTGCAGTAACAACTCAAATTCGAAAATGTTTACGAAACCCATACGTTCTCCACATACTATGTATAGGGGGAGAAAGTAAAAATCTGCTCTGATTTATTTTACGTAGTGAAATCAGTTATAACAGCTTAATATTTACTGCTGAACCAAAACTGGTTTGACCAGAATTGAATTACGTTGCAGTTAATAAGATAAAAAATGTTTATCGCTATCACTGACACGAGGACATGTAACTCTTTTGTTATATATATATTTATAACAAACGGATACGGATATTTATATATATGAGCATTAGTCATGCAGTTACTTCGCTGCTAACAGAACAGGGACACAAGACAGGCTAAACTAACTATATATTTTTGAGTAGCTATTGTTATTGATATTCCTTCAGGTAATAATCCCAGTAATCAACCAAATATAGATAGTAGATAGTAAATACTTTTCAAATAAACAGTATCAGGAAACTGACACATACTTTCTCCCTCTTAGCCCAACTTTAATGAATAAATTACTTTTAATTACTAAATATAGAATACAAAGCACGGTCGAATGTACAGAAAATCTTGTTAACAAGTTGTTTTAAAAAACATCCACCTAAATCCCTGCTTTGGAGGTACTACAGAATCCATTGCTACACTCGTGGTTTTAAGAGGGGAAATGCCCCCTATTCACCCCCAGGTTTATTAGGGGGCAACACATTTTGAATTTCATCTGTTGGTCAATACTATATTGACAAGCATTGCAAGTTTGAACGAAATTGATCAGTAAATAAAAGAGTAAAAGTAATTTTTGTACTCCCCATTAGAATAAAATCGGACAACGTACTGCGTTTACCGCAAAATGAAAATTTTAATTTTCTCCGCAACCAGCAATAGTAGAATGGTAATTCAAAATACAACATTATTTATTTTTTGAGCTCTTTTTAATAGTGAATAGTAATACTTTTTATATTTATGTTTTCTTTTGAAAAATAAAAAACTGAATTTTTGAAATTTTTAGCCTTGTAATTTCTGAACCCAAATTTTTACAGAAATTGCGGATGATGTTATTCTGTTGTAAAACTAAAGTGCTCCAAAGGACTAAAGTTTAATAAAAATCATTTGAGCCGTTTTTGAGAAATCTTGATTTTTCTTTTTTTTTGTTTTTGGGATACCTTTCAAAATCATAAATTCATAACAATGAAAAAATGCCTGGAGATATCGTGGATTAGTACATACATACCAAATTTCATAAAAACCGGACCATTGGTTAGGGCTCTAGCTCTGTACACAACCATACAGACAGACAGATAGACAGACAGACAGACGACAGATAGACACACAGACATCACGTAAAAATCACTTTTTTGTGTTCAGGGAGCACCAAAACGAATATTTCCACTAACAACTCAAATTCGAAAATTTTGACGAAAACAATACTTTCTCCATATACTACGTATAAGAGGGAGAAATTAAAAATAATAAACGGTATCAGAAAACTGACACATACTTTCTCCCTTTTAGCCAAACTTTAATGACAAAAATATTTGTTATTTAATAAATCTAGAATGGGAAGTATAGATAAATGTACAGAACATTTTCTAAAATAGTTGTTTTCAGAAATATCAACCCAAATCCCTTTTTGGGAGGCACTATAGAGTCTGTTGCTACACACAGTGGTTTTGATAGGGGAAATGCCCCCTTTCCCCCCAGGGTTAAATAGCAACATATTTTGAACATCCTCTGTTGGTCAATGCTAACTTGACCTGCATATCCAGTTTTATTGAAATTGATCAGTAAATAAGGGAGAAATAGTTATTTTTGTATTCCCCATAAGAATAACATTGGACAACGTACTGCGTTTACCGCTAAATGAAATTTTCAATTTTCTCCGCAACTAGCAATTGTAGAGTGGTAATTTAAAAATACTAATTCATTTAGTTTTTTTAGCTCTTTTAATGGTGAATAGTAATCTTTTTTAACATTCATGATTTTTTATGAAAAATCCAAAAAACTGAATTTTGGATGTTTTAAGTCCTGTAAATTCTGAACCCGAATTTTTCCAGATATGCGGGTGGTGTCATTTCGTTGGGAACCTAAAGTTCTACAAACCACTAAAGTTTAATCAAAATCTTAGAGCCGTTTTCAAGAAATTTGTATTTTACAAGTTTTTTGGTGATTTATGGGGGATAATTACCCTTAAAAATCAAAAATACCCCCGTAGCAGCAAACCTGCGTACTTAGCGAATTTCCAATGCATATATATTTATCTTAATGCCACATAAAGCTACATACCAAGTTTCATCAATATGCATTCATAAATAAACGATTTATGACATTTTAATTATTCTCCATAAGAATAACATGGCGGCTGAGTATGCAGGTTTGCTGAAGCAAGGAACACAAAAAATGGGGTTTTATACAAATATCAATATAACTCATGTAGGTAAAGCCACATACCAAATTTCATTAATTTATTTTCATAATTAAGGGAGATAACACGTTACTTATTCTCCATAAGAATAACATGGGGCTGAGTACGCAGGTTTGCTGCTACGGGAGCCTTTGGCAAAAAATTGGTTTTTTGAGCAAATATCAATAGACCACAACCGGATGAAGCCATATACCAAGTTTCGTCAGTATACGTTCATAAATAAGCGAGATATAAAATTTTTCTTTTCCTCCATAAGAATAACATAAGACAACGTACTGTGTTTAGCACTTTCAATATCTCGGTAACCAATTGCCGTAGAGAAATGATCAAAATACCAAATTGTGTGTTTTTTTAAGCTGAATCCAATGGTGAAAACTAAAATTTGAATTTTTCAAAAATTATATGTGAAAAATTCCAAAAACCCATTTTTGGGGTACAAAACCCCCCCAAAATACCCCTTCGGATAGAGCGATCTGGCTGGTTTTCGAACTTAAAGTCATAAATGTTGCTTTACACGCTTATACAAAATTTCATCAAAATCGGATCATTTTTACGAGAGTTATCGTGCTCACGGACACATATATATATATATATATATATATATATATATATATATATATATAGATATATATATATATATATATATATATACAGTTTCGAACGAATGGTGTTTTTGGGGTCTGGGGACCTCAAAACGAAAAGTTATCATGGTCCCGGGCCTAGGTCTTACCATGCCGACTACGGTAATAGCTTCTTCCCTATAGGGGAAATTCGCTAATACAAAAAATTCAAAAACACCTGGAGATATTGAAGATTAGTACCTACATACCAAATTCCATAAAAATCGGTCCATAGATTAGGGCTCTAGCTCTGTACACATCCACACAGACACCACACACACACACACACACACACACACACACACACACACACACACACACCCACACACACACACACACACACACACACACACACACACACACACACACACACACACACACACACACACACACACACACACACACACACACACACACACACACACACACACACACACACACAAACAGACATCACGTAAAAACCACGTTTTTGGGTTCAGGGAGCACCAAAACGAATATTTGCAGTAACAACTCAAATTCGAAAATGTTTACGAAACCCATACGTTCTCCACATACTATGTATAGGGGGAGAAAGTAAAAATCTGCTCTGATTTATTTTACGTAGTGAAATCAGTTATAACAGCTTAATATTTACTGCTGAACCAAAACTGGTTTGACCAGAATTGAATTACGTTGCAGTTAATAAGATAAAAAATGTTTATCGCTATCACTGACACGAGGACATGTAACTCTTTTGTTATATATATATTTATAACAAACGGATACGGATATTTATATATATGAGCATTAGTCATGCAGTTACTTCGCTGCTAACAGAACAGGGACACAAGACAGGCTAAACTAACTATATATTTTTGAGTAGCTATTGTTATTGATATTCCTTCAGGTAATAATCCCAGTAATCAACCAAATATAGATAGTAGATAGTAAATACTTTTCAAATAAACAGTATCAGGAAACTGACACATACTTTCTCCCTCTTAGCCCAACTTTAATGAATAAATTACTTTTAATTACTAAATATAGAATACAAAGCACGGTCGAATGTACAGAAAATCTTGTTAACAAGTTGTTTTAAAAAACATCCACCTAAATCCCTGCTTTGGAGGTACTACAGAATCCATTGCTACACTCGTGGTTTTAAGAGGGGAAATGCCCCCTATTCACCCCCAGGTTTATTAGGGGGCAACACATTTTGAATTTCATCTGTTGGTCAATACTATATTGACAAGCATTGCAAGTTTGAACGAAATTGATCAGTAAATAAAAGAGTAAAAGTAATTTTTGTACTCCCCATTAGAATAAAATCGGACAACGTACTGCGTTTACCGCAAAATGAAAATTTTAATTTTCTCCGCAACCAGCAATAGTAGAATGGTAATTCAAAATACAACATTATTTATTTTTTGAGCTCTTTTTAATAGTGAATAGTAATACTTTTTATATTTATGTTTTCTTTTGAAAAATAAAAAACTGAATTTTTGAAATTTTTAGCCTTGTAATTTCTGAACCCAAATTTTTACAGAAATTGCGGATGATGTTATTCTGTTGTAAAACTAAAGTGCTCCAAAGGACTAAAGTTTAATAAAAATCATTTGAGCCGTTTTTGAGAAATCTTGATTTTTCTTTTTTTTTGTTTTTGGGGTACCTTTCAAAATCATAAATTCATAACAATGAAAAAATGCCTGGAGATATCGTGGATTAGTACATACATACCAAATTTCATAAAAACCGGACCATTGGTTAGGGCTCTAGCTCTGTACACAACCATACAGACAGACAGATAGACAGACAGACAGACGACAGATAGACACACAGACATCACGTAAAAATCACTTTTTTGTGTTCAGGGAGCACCAAAACGAATATTTCCACTAACAACTCAAATTCGAAAATTTTGACGAAAACAATACTTTCTCCATATACTACGTATAAGAGGGAGAAATTAAAAATAATAAACGGTATCAGAAAACTGACACATACTTTCTCCCTTTTAGCCAAACTTTAATGACAAAAATATTTGTTATTTAATAAATCTAGAATGGGAAGTATAGATAAATGTACAGAACATTTTCTAAAATAGTTGTTTTCAGAAATATCAACCCAAATCCCTTTTTGGGAGGCACTATAGAGTCTGTTGCTACACACAGTGGTTTTGATAGGGGAAATGCCCCCTTTCCCCCCAGGGTTAAATAGCAACATATTTTGAACATCCTCTGTTGGTCAATGCTAACTTGACCTGCATATCCAGTTTTATTGAAATTGATCAGTAAATAAGGGAGAAATAGTTATTTTTGTATTCCCCATAAGAATAACATTGGACAACGTACTGCGTTTACCGCTAAATGAAATTTTCAATTTTCTCCGCAACTAGCAATTGTAGAGTGGTAATTTAAAAATACTAATTCATTTAGTTTTTTTAGCTCTTTTTAATGGTGAATAGTAATCTTTTTTAACATTCATGATTTTTTATGAAAAATCCAAAAAACTGAATTTTGGATGTTTTAAGTCCTGTAAATTCTGAACCCGAATTTTTCCAGATATGCGGGTGGTGTCATTTCGTTGGGAACCTAAAGTTCTACAAACCACTAAAGTTTAATCAAAATCTTAGAGCCGTTTTCAAGAAATTTGTATTTTACAAGTTTTTTTGGTGATTTAAGGGGGATAATTACCCTTAAAAATCAAAAATACAAAAAATTAAAAAAACACCTGGAGATATTGAAGATTAGTACCTACATACCAAATTCCATAAAAATCGGTCCATAGATTAGGGCTCTAGCTCTGTACACATCCACACAGACACCACACACACACACACACACACACACACACACACCCCCACACACACACACACACACACACACACACACACACACACACACACACACACACACACACACACACACACACAACAGACATCACGTAAAAACCACGTTTTTGGGTTCAGGGAGCACCAAAACGAATATTTGCAGTAACAACTCAAATTCGAAAATGTTTACGAAACCCATACGTTCTCCACATACTATGTATAGGGGGAGAAAGTAAAAATCTGCTCTGATTTATTTTACGTAGTGAAATCAGTTATAACAGCTTAATATTTACTGCTGAACCAAAACTGGTTTGACCAGAATTGAATTACGTTGCAGTTAATAAGATAAAAAATGTTTATCGCTATCACTGACACGAGGACATGTAACTCTTTTGTTATATATATATTTATAACAAACGGATACGGATATTTATATATATGAGCATTAGTCATGCAGTTACTTCACTGCTAACAGAACAGGGACACAAGACAGGCTAAACTAACTATATATTTTTGAGTAGCTATTGTTATTGATATTCCCTCAGGTAATAATACCAGTAATCAACCAAATATAGATAGTAGATAGTAAATACTTTTCAAATAAACAGTATCAGGAAACTGACACATACTTTCTCCCTCTTAGGCCAACTTTAATGAATAAATTACTTTTAATTACTAAATATAGAATACAAAGCACGGTCGAATGTACAGAAAATCTTGTTAACAAGTTGTTTTAAAAAACATCCACCTAAATCCCTGCTTTGGAGGTACTACAGAATCCATTGCTACACTCGTGGTTTTAAGAGGGGAAATGCCCCCTATTCACCCCCAGGTTTATTAGGGGGCAACACATTTTGAATTTCATCTGTTGGTCAATACTATATTGACAAGCATTGCAAGTTTGAACGAAATTGATCAGTAAATAAAAGAGTAAAAGTAATTTTTGTACTCCCCATTAGAATAAAATCGGACAACGTACTGCGTTTACCGCAAAATGAAAATTTTAATTTTCTCCGCAACCAGCAATAGTAGAATGGTAATTCAAAATACAACATTATTTATTTTTTGAGCTCTTTTTAATAGTGAATAGTAATACTTTTTATATTTATGTTTTCTTTTGAAAAATAAAAAACTGAATTTTTGAAATTTTTAGCCTTGTAATTTCTGAACCCAAATTTTTACAGAAATTGCGGATGATGTTATTCTGTTGTAAAACTAAAGTGCTCCAAAGGACTAAAGTTTAATAAAAATCATTTGAGCCGTTTTTGAGAAATCTTGATTTTTCTTTTTTTTGGTTTTTGGGGTACCTTTCAAAATCATAAATTCATAAAAATGAAAAAATGCCTGGAGATATCGTGGATTAGTACATACATACCAAATTTCATAAAAACCGGACCATTGGTTAGGGCTCTAGCTCTGTACACAACCATACAGACAGACAGATAGACAGACAGACAGACGACAGATAGACACACAGACATCACGTAAAAATCACTTTTTTGTGTTCAGGGAGCACCAAAACGAATATTTCCACTAACAACTCAAATTCGAAAATTTTGACGAAAACAATACTTTCTCCATATACTACGTATAAGAGGGAGAAATTAAAAATAATAAACGGTATCAGAAAACTGACACATACTTTCTCCCTTTTAGCCAAACTTTAATGACAAAAATATTTGTTATTTAATAAATCTAGAATGGGAAGTATAGATAAATGTACAGAAAATTTTCTAAAATAGTTGTTTTCAGAAATATCAACCCAAATCCCTTTTTGGGAGGCACTATAGAGTCTGTTGCTACACACAGTGGTTTTGATAGGGGAAATGCCCCCTTTCCCCCCAGGGTTAAATAGCAACATATTTTGAACATCCTCTGTTGGTCAATGCTAACTTGACCTGCATATCCAGTTTTATTGAAATTGATCAGTAAATAAGGGAGAAATAGTTATTTTTGTATTCCCCATAAGAATAACATTGGACAACGTACTGCGTTTACCGCTAAATGAAATTTTCAATTTTCTCCGCAACTAGCAATTGTAGAGTGGTAATTTAAAAATACTAATTCATTTAGTTTTTTTAGCTCTTTTTAATGGTGAATAGTAATCTTTTTTAACATTCATGATTTTTTATGAAAAATCCAAAAAACTGAATTTTGGATGTTTTAAGTCCTGTAAATTCTGAACCCGAATTTTTCCAGATATGCGGGTGGTGTCATTTCGTTGGGAACCTAAAGTTCTACAAACCACAAAAGTTTAATCAAAATCTTAGAGCCGTTTTCAAGAAATTTGTATTTTACAAGTTTTTTTGGTGATTTATGGGGGATAATTACCCTTAAAAATCAAAAATACAAAAAATTAAAAAACACCTGGAGATATTGAAGATTAGTACCTACATACCAAATTCCATAAAAATCGGTCCATAGATTAGGGCTCTAGCTCTGTACACATCCACACAGACACCACACACACACACACACACACACACACACACACACACACACACACACACACACACACACACACACACACACACACACACACACACACACACACACACACACACACACACACACACACACACACACACACACACACACACACACACACACACACACACACACACACACACACACACACACACACACACACACACACACACACACACACACACAAACAGACATCACGTAAAAACCACGTTTTTGGGTTCAGGGAGCACCAAAACGAATATTTGCAGTAACAACTCAAATTCGAAAATGTTTACGAAACCCATACGTTCTCCACATACTATGTATAGGGGGAGAAAGTAAAAATCTGCTCTGATTTATTTTACGTAGTGAAATCAGTTATAACAGCTTAATATTTACTGCTGAACCAAAACTGGTTTGACCAGAATTGAATTACGTTGCAGTTAATAAGATAAAAAATGTTTATCGCTATCACTGACACGAGGACATGTAACTCTTTTGTTATATATATATATATTTATAACAAACGGATACGGATATTTATATATATGAGCATTAGTCATGCAGTTACTTCGCTGCTAACAGAACAGGGACACAAGACAGGCTAAACTAACTATATATTTTTGAGTAGCTATTGTTATTGATATTCCCTCAGGTAATAATCCCAGTAATCAACCAAATATAGATAGTAGATAGTAAATACTTTTCAAATAAACAGTATCAGGAAACTGACACATACTTTCTCCCTCTTAGCCCAACTTTAATGAATAAATTACTTTTAATTACTAAATATAGAATACAAAGCACGGTCGAATGTACAGAAAATCTTGTTAACAAGTTGTTTTAAAAAACATCCACCTAAATCCCTGCTTTGGAGGTAATACAGAATCCATTGCTACACTCGTGGTTTTAAGAGGGGAAATGCCCCCTATTCACCCCCAGGGTTATTAAGGGGCAACATATTTCGAGTTTCCTCTGTTGGTCAATGCTAAATTGACAAGCATATCAAGTTTGAATGAAATTGATCAGTAAATAAGAGAGAAATAGTAAGTTTTGTATTCCCCAAAACAATAACATCGGACACCGTACTGCGTTTACCACAAAATAAAAATTTCAATTTTCTCCGAAACCAGCAATCGTAGAATAGTAATTCAAAATACTAAATTATTTAGTTTTTTGAGCTCTTTTTAATGGTGAATAGTAATACCTATTTTTAATATTTATGTCTTTTTATGAAAAAAACAAAAAACTGAATTTTTGATGTTTTACGTACTGTTCTAAACCCTAATTTTTACAGGAATGCGGGTGGTGTCATTTTGGTGGAAAACTAAAGTTCTACAAATGACTTATGTTTAATCAAAATCGTTAAAGCCGTTTTTGAGAAGTTTTGATTTTGCATGTTTTTTTGTGGTTTTTGAGGGATAATAACCCTTAAAAATCAAAAATTAAAAAAATTAAAAAATGCCCGAAGATATCGTGGATTAGTACATACATACCAAATTTCATAAAAATCGGCACATTGGTTTGGGCTCTAGCTCTGTATACATCCACACAGACAGACACACACACACACACACACACACACACACACACACACACACACACACACACACACACACACACACACACACACACACACACACAACATTCACATTCACATTCACAACACACACATTCGAAAATGTTGACGAAAACAATACTTTCTCCATATACTATGTATAGAGGGAGAAAGTAAAAGGGTGTACAGGTTTGATAAGTGAATTCTTTTTAGAGATCAATTTGAAATCATAATCCAAAAAGATTTAGTCAGTAATTATAATGTAATAGATAATATATAATATTTATTTTAATATATAAGCTAATTAAATGTATATTTCTCATTTAGTTGGCAAATGCCCTCAATAAAAAAGTAGTTATAACATTTTACGGATATTTAAAACAATTAAGCGGGCAGTTTTTGGAATGAGCAACGGCCTTATAGATAGAAAATTACATAACGAAAGTAGCTATTATTCATACATATAATTACGGAGCATACTATATTATGGAGGTAACTAAAATAACACGACGGCAAATATATGTTTTGAGGCCATTAATTCTGAGCAACTAAGTAACGAAAATCTACTTTAAATAGACTAATTTTCGCAGAGTGACAGAGTATTTAGATCAATATCACCCAAACAAACAGAATGTAAGAGGTATATGAAGAATTTATAGAAGCTAAATTCTAGGAAGAGAATCCCAATATCCCAGTCTTGGAGTGCTTTAGTTATTTGTTATTCTCTAAATACCTCTCTATGCATTAATATTAAACTACAATGAATCAAATAAAACTTCTATTTTTTCAATTCTTACTGACATATATTTTACTAGAATGTAAATCATCTAATTTTGAATCATTTTTTTATTATTTCAAACCAAAAATATAATCATGTGAATTTGAATAGGCTATTGAAGTGTAACATAAGACTAACACAGTGTTATTTTTGTATTTTATTTACTATACAATCTTAGAGATACCGCATAAAGAAAGCCTCCTACAACATTTTGGCCATCATAAGGTGATCCATGCGTGATGTACAATGACTTAAGGAGTATTGTTAACAAGCAATGTCATATTTTACACTATTGAAAATCTTAATTATTTTTCAACGAAAACCTTTTATTTTCTACTGTTTATTTAATAACCTAAAATAGTATTTGTAAGTCAGACAACTTTTTAAATTGTTTCTGATTTGTTTCTGATTATATACCAAAATCAGTGAGTGCTCTTAGCTCAAATATAATATTGTTCTATCATGTAAAATAAGTAAATTGCAAGTCAGTTAAAACTAGGTTAGCTTGAAAATGTATATATAGGTCTATAACTATTTGAACACAATTTCATTATTTAAAAACAACAATTTCCAATATTCGCGCGTTGTAGCAGATGATAACCTTCAGAACTGTTGGCAATCCGATTTACGTAAGCTTCTTAACTCAAATTTGCTGTATTCATTGTTCAGCAGGAAACATATAGAATTCAGGGATAAAATTCATTGTTTATTGTAAACTGATTATCCTTTTATGAGATTTTGTAAAATTTAAATGTATGTTTAAAACTTGTTGTAATAATATTTCATATATGTTATATTAACAACGTTAACGTTGAATTAGGAGTTTTAGTTAGTTGAGTTAACAGCTTAGCGGCTACGGGGTCAATATTTTTTCAATGGAGTTATTTTAACATGAAACATTAATGTTTTGTCTAATAATTAATATTGCAAATTATTATAAGCATCAAGGGAAGCGGAATGGTAAGCTATAAAAACCATAACCTACTGACGGTTAAATATTTCTTTGTTGTTTATTATATACATATATATGTGCATAGATATACTCAACTGATATACAATTTGATAGTTTCATTCTCTCCGATTTTTCTGGGTAAAATCCTACAGCTTTCAGTTTATAATGTAGGTGAATTTTGTAAGTACAAGGAAAATTAATTATTACTCCAAATATCTTTAAAGTAGGGGAATTTGATTATTGGTTTTATAATTCAATGCACTAATTCTTAAACTGAGAAAATATCCATTAATATAATAATATAGGGTTTCCTACAGCCGTGAATTAAACGAAACTAAATAAACACCCTATTTTTCAAAATGATAATAGCGCCTCTAAGAGTGATAGATGGATGCTATTTCCATTAGTGAAATTTAAAATACACAGGTTTTATAAACATTTAGATCATTATCCATAAGCCACCACCAAATATATCCTCATCACAGCTTCCTAAACTGGAAGAATAAGTTTCAGGTTGACTCTACTAAGTAGTATTTTTGCCTTAACTAGTTAGTCTCTCTAAACTGATTTGTTTTAAGTCAGTAAATTTTTGTCATCTAAAGGGAGTTCTCTGCAAAACATTCTCAGCTGTTCGGTGCTGTCAGTGCTTGCTGGGGTCCGTTCTTCCTCTGTCACTTATTCAGAGGATACTTAAAATGAGATCGTTATAGTAACGTCCTATTTAGGGAAAGTAAAATGTCAACCTTTTAGTCTAAATTCTTACTATAAAGTTGTACGTACACAAAAACCCTCATGGAATAATCTACATTTCTGATTTACAGTAAAACCCTTCGATTCGCTGAAATGGTTTCTCAATACAATGCAAATATGTCCCTAATACTTTATTTGGAATTTGTTTGAAAAATCCAAAATTAATAGTATTCCCTCTACAATTTTGGTTATGTAAAAATACCATTGTCTATATTCACAATAAAATCACATTTAGATCTTGATGTAAAATTATTATTTTTTTAAACAAATATTGATTAAGTTTTAAAACATAAGTAAATAATGGATTGGGAAAACATTTATACACATGTTTAATATTTTTAATTGAATTATTTGATCAGATTGACATGTTTTATATAATAATAATGAAAGTGTTATCGTAGTATTTGGCCAGTGACCCAGTGTCTCTTCCCAGCAACCAAATTAACCTACTTTTGTAAAGGTGGTCACACACTTCTTGCGAACACGCCTGAACATTTGGCGGAACTCCGAATGTTCGGAGCATTCGCCAGAAGTGTGGGAGCTGCACGAACTTTTGAATACATACGGGAACATAAATTTTCAGTGAACATTCGGGAGAATGTTCGGCTGAATGTTCAGCCCTGATCGCGAGAAGTGTGGGACTGCCTTAATTGAAATTGATCTACTTCCTTTATTCTATCACTTGGCATATTATTTGAAATGCTTTGTTTCAAACTCTTTTATCTTTTTATATGTATCATAATTTTTTATTAGAAACTATATATTAGTTTTAATCAGCGAAGTCTTTTGAAAATCATATCCAAACTACATTACACAATTTATTTAACTTATTATGGTAGATATTATTTTGGAATTAGAAAACGTTTGGTTCTTATTACAAAATAGCAACTTAACTTATATTAACTCCTAGTATTTTGTAAACTTTACAGTTTTTATGTTTTTACTGACTCCTCCTATGGATAATATGAGAAGAAAGTATTTTTTCGTCAAAACATTCAAATTTCAGTTGTAAGTAAAAATATTAATTTTGGTGCTCCCTGAACCCAAAAAAGTGATTTTTACGTGATATCTGTGTGTGTGTGTGTGTGTGTGTGTGTGTGTGTGTGTGTGTGTGTGTGTGTGTGTGTGTATGGACTCATCTTGCTAGGGGGCCCTGTGTGTGCATTTCACCAGACTCGGGGGTCCGCACGAATTGTGGGGCATTACACAGGGCCCCCGAGTTAATATCGTACTATTGGAGTTCTGGCTCAACAACGATCATTTTTCGTAAATTTTTTTAAGACCCCACATTCTGGTTCTATGCATGTGTTCTTACGGGGCCCTACGTAAGCTAGCGCTCTGTTGCGCTGCGCGCCGTGGCGTCTACGGGAACTACTCTCACCGCCGCTCGCCCCCCGCTCCACTCTCCATGGCATTGTGAATTCCCGGAAGCGCTTCCGTTCCCTCGCAATATTTTTATTTTGTGGAGAACTCTGGCTGTAGTTTCGATAATTCGGACTTCAGAGCTGTCCCTACAGTCTTTAACCTTACTCTAGACTCTAGGAGCTGTGAGCTGTGAGGGTTTGAGTCCGCATCTAGTCTAAAGTAACTTCTTGCTGAGTGTTGTTATTTAAACCTTGGTGGTACGTAAACTCTTATCGTCTGTTTTCCAGTGGTAGATAACATGGAATATAGGAGGCAAACATGGCGTATCAATTATTTTATACTAGTGTTAAATACTTACGTCCTACATTATTATCAAATCGGGGCCTACGGTAAAAATAGGATAAGTAACTGGCCTCTACTCATTTTTAGTCTTGTCACTGGTCATTTTGAAGCTGTAAATCACTTTGTATGTTTTATAAAAGTAGATTTTATTGTTTTTCTCATCTTTCACATAGGAATAAACAGCTGAATATACAAGTTAAGTATCTTTTAATCTACGAAACGCTCAAGAAACTTTTGCTGCAGTATTTTTTTAACTTTTCTAACCATTTTGACTACAATGAGGTATTTTATGTATTAATGCAGAGTTGAAACGCTGATATCTCAGTGACTATCGAAACGATTTTCAAGGTTGATATGTCAAATTAAAAAGTATAACGCATAGGTTTGACGAATTTCTTTCGAAATTTTTGTTCGTCCATTGGTAAATCCTACAAACCTTTAAGTTTCAATCAATACAATTCTAATGCAAGAATATAATTCAATTCAATTCAATTAACACTGTTGATGCAACAACAAAACATAGGATGGTATCAAGAACAGTGTAGTCAACATTTTTAAATAATGTCAATGGATGGGATTGTAAGCGAAGCTGCAACAGTAATCTAGTAAACACAATTAATACCCTGTTTCGTACTATAATTTTGTTCATTATTTTTCTATCTTAACATTTTATAGAGAGCTGTACGTCATCAAAGTTTACTTTTCAAGGTCGATGATAGTCCATACTTAAATAAAAGTTAGAAAATATCAGATCACCTGCTTTCAACGTTTATCATACTAAACAATAAAGTACCTGACAAATTCTAACAACGATTACAATTTTATTTTAATGCTCAACGATCCGAGATAGAAAAAAATCGAAAAGGGTCTTGATTTTCAAATGTTCCCCAAGAGTTGTTTCCTTTATCAGAATCTGTTATAGTAAATTGTAAATTTATAGTTGTTAAAAGTAGTTTATTCAAAACGAATACATGTCGAGGCTTTATTTTTCCATAAATATACATATTGGCTATGGATAAAACCATTTTTAGGTTAATTTTCCTTCATTCGGCTTTTAATTCGCTATCAAATAAACACAGATTGCGGGTAATTTTTGGATCATATTAAAACATCTCTAATAATCTAAATGTAACCCAGTAACTCATTAAACTCGTCTTGTGGTACTGAGAAACGTTACTTGTTACTTTACATTCATTCTCTGAATGTGATGGTACCCAATGATTCAATGATACACTGGGTACGCCGGCGGGCGCGGGCGCAGGCTCCTTGGTTGAGGTGGGGTGACGCTCGCACGCCCGCGAACATTGCATGCTTTACGATAACAAACTACTGATGCATTTAATTTCTTGTCAGTTCTGTTTGGTACTAATATATTCATTATGTTACAAAACCAATACCAATAAATCTACACTTAACGCTAGTAGGAGTCTTTTGAAGTTTTTAGGGGTCGCTTACATCTTCAAATCAGAAATTAAATATTTGGGCTGAAGTTGATATCACCCCAAATTCGTTTTGTTTGTTGTTTCAGGGCCCAAAGATGAAAAAAGTTGAACGGTTACTGGGTTTAAATTTGTTTTTATATTACTGTACAATGTAAAAAATAAGATTAAAATTTGACTTCAGTAAGAATAATTCAAGGACGAATCAAACGATAACTTGATCAATATAAACAGATAATAAACAGCCAAGTTATTAAGAATTATTATAGTCTATTAGCTTTTGTACCCGTTCTTCGCACGGATTTAGATAAATAACCGGGAAAATGACAATGTTTCCTATGGAAACCAAATAAAAATCACTAAAACACAATAAATTAGTATAAGATATGAACGAAAGAAGCTCAAAGGACCAAGTAGCCCAAAAAGAACGGGAGTGCACAAACCTTCCCAGGCATATATAGAACCATTTCCCAAAGTTTCACGGCGGCGGAGATCGGATGAACGGTTTAGTAATGAATAAAGGATAAACAGACAGACAGACAAGAATTCGTTTAAAGATGTAAATAGATTTTTGACCAATTACCATGCTTGACGATGGTATTATGTTGCTATGGAACGAAAAATGTTACAGAAAATAAGGAAAACTAATTACAATACAAATACGCACAGGCCGAGACGCTATACTAAGCAAGATAGAGGAACTTTGCTTATTTTTACCTAAAAAACTAAATTATTAAGTTTGGTACCGGACTTAACAGACGAGACGTCCTCCCAGTATATTAGAATGGGAAACCGAGCTCCCGATTGAAAGGGAAGAGCAAAAACTACTTTTGTTTCGTTGATAGAATAAAAAAACTTTCCTTTTTCCAAATAGTTATGAAAGCCTACTGTACACTATAACTCCTTTGTTATCATTCTTTTAAATTGAACAGTCAGTGTGATTTCTGGACCAAAACAAGCAACATGTTTTCTGTTTAATTACATGTTTTATTTGGAATGTTGTCTGGTTTTTAACTTTTCAACACAACATTTGTATTTTTTATTAATTTTTATTTTGTTAACCCCGATAAAAGCAACAAATATAACTTTGAAATAAAGTTTTACTCGATCATACCTTAAACCTCTGTCTTGATTGCCCATGAAACTATTGGATGTCATTTCTGCTGTCGACAAAGGCGCTCTTATCTCCAGGAGAGGTTCAAGGATGTAATAGTGATAGTGATAATGGGCGGTCCTAGCTCTACCTACCTCCTCCTCTCACTCCGCCACGTGACTCGTGCCTTTTCCACTATCGCCGTTTGCTCAGACACTCACCTCCCCCCGTCCACCAGTCTATTTACGCGCCCTTTCGCTAAGAACTCCCAGTCTGTACAGCAACCCGCCCGTAGATAAACTTTGATAAATTGTCATGAGGCCGATTATTTTCTATTTCCGTTATTCTGGTATAAAAATGTAATTTATCAAGACCCGTTTCTAAATAAAGTTCATAATCCGTCGTATATGACGGCATAATGAAAAATAAAACGATTCAGGAAAATGTTCTGAACCGATTCCACATTTTTACTTTCTTTATAAAAAAAAGAAATTGCGCCCCATGTCTTACAACAGCTCTGACTACTGAACAAAACTAATGTTTACTTAGCATTTAAAGAGATTTTTTTAAGCCGGTTATTGTTGCTGCCTCGGCGCGCGGCGCGGCGGGGTATTGTGCCGAAGCCGCCGCGGCGGCTCGTCCCTCATTATTGCCGCTTGGCCGAAAACGACGAATAGAGCAGTATCGAACCCAATAACATAAAGTCATTTTCTAAATAGTTAAGAATCATTGAAATTCATTGATATATTGAGGTTCACCTTGAAATTTGATGTAAAATCCTGTACTCTTATGCGAGCAATGTTTGTATGCTTGCACAATTATCTCAAAAACGGCTCCGAGGATTTCCTTCAAATGCTGGAAATAACTCGTTTCTAGTATAAAAACATGTTATATATCGGTCACGTTGTCAGCAAAAATCTAATTACTTAAATAAATGAATTTGAAGGTTTATAAATTGTACCATTGGGCCTTATGGGTTGCTATGTTGGAAACGAAATGACAACAAAAAACGTAAACATAAAAAATTATTGTTGGAGCTTGTTGGAGCTGCCCAGTCATAAGTTTTAGCTAAGTGTTGACTGTTGAGTAAAGATAGAGATCAGCTGGTAACAATAATATACACCGAGTAATACTCATTCCACCAGGTACTTCGACGTAAATCGGCCAATTTTGAGATATTATTTCTTCTCAATGTACTTCACGTAAATATAAGACTAATAATCTGCATCTTTAATTTTGTAAGGCAAATCCGTTACTTCAAGATTTCAAGCGCTACACTTTACCAGCAGCCTTCGGGAAAGGCTCATTTTAAAGCTGTGATATTGTAAATGGCAGAAAAAATAAAACTATTTCCAAAAAGTTACTAGAAAACAAGAAATAATTAAACATATGTAACATTTAAAGACGTTGATGAAACCCCGGGCCGTTTTGAGGACCCTCGAGGCCCCGGACGAACTTCTTAACGGCCCCCCAGGGCTTAGTTTCTAAACTAAAAAGTACCAGAGCAGTGGCACACCGGGGGGCCTGGGGAGTATGCGATCTTCCAGAGGAGCGGGGAGATCGGGAATTTTTTTCTAAATTTCACTACGTAAAATTGGTGCGTTTTTAGCGTACCTGAGCAAGCCTTTTGCAACATTATTTACTGTGTCACTCTAAAATACAAAATAACAGGCTGAATAAATCAGTAAAAGTTTTTTGGATGTATCTATTTTCTACTGACACGTTTCAACAACGGTAACTTACATATAAAATTTAAATAGGCCTTCGGGTTTCGGGTTTATTTTAAAACGACCAGGTATAGAACGTCGAGGTCAACATTTAGCCTAATGATAAGGAATACAGAACGTTAAAACATGCAGAATAGATTTAATCTTTTTGTTTCTAAACCACATGTTAAAAATGCCTATAAGCATAAAAATCATTCGCCAAAATAAGTGGCGACCTTCAATACTTAAGAGCGGGCCCCTTTACACTTAAGAAATTTCACCCGGAGGCTGGTTTTTGCCGGCGCCCTTTTATGCTTAAGGCAAGACAAGAGTGTTTGCCTAAAGACCCTATTATCCCAGTACCTCTTTTCACATGGGGGGCCCCTTTTCGCCAGGGGTTTTTGTTCATCTGGGGGGCCTTTTCGTCCGGGGCCCTTTTTTCCTGGGGTTTCGATTTGCCTGGGGGCTCATTTACGCCCGGGGATTTCCATCTTCCCGGATGGCCCTGTTTTATCCCGGGGAGCCTTTTCGCTTGAGGTTTTAGATTCGCCCGGGTACACCTTATTTCCTGGGGCCCCTTTTTGCTTGGGATTTTCTGTTCATCCGGGAGGCCCTTTTCACCCGGGCCCCTTTTTACTGGGGGCCCATTATATGGGAAACCGTTTTGATTCGCCTGGCAGCCCCTTTCGCCCGAGGATTTCCATCTTCCCGTGGGGCCCTTTTATCCCGGGCTCGTTTTACCTGGGACGCCATATTTCCTGAGGGCCCCTTATTTCTTGAGGCCCCTTTATTTCCTAGGACCTATTGTTTAATGGGGGCTCCGTTTCGCTTGGGGATTTCAATTCACCCGGGGGCCCCTTTTCGACCGGGGCCCCGGGCCGAGAAAAGCGCCGAAGTGGCCTCCTCGGGCTCAAAGCTTGTCCCCGTGCGCCCATAGGTAAAAATGGCTCTGAACCCCCATGTAATGTTTTAAAACACATTTGTGTAAGTCCCCTAGATTTGGTTTGAGGAACACATGTGTTAAGCCCCCCAGTATTGTCTGATGCACAGTGTGTATAGCCCCATAATTTGGGACGTGTGTTAAGCCCCCCAGTATTGTCTGATGCACAGTGTGTATAACCCCATAATTTGGGATAGTGCAGAGATGTGTTTGGCCCCGAAATTTGGTTTCATGCAAGGTTGTGTTATTAAAGTGGTGTGTTTAGAGAAACAAATCACGTAATAAAACTTGTCTCCATCTATACGTTAATAAACCGTATATAACTCTTAGAACCCCACAACTGGGTTTAAGGACAGGACCCCATAGCAAGTTAGGAACATGTATGTGTGTGTGTGTGTGTGTGTGTGTGTGTGTGTGTGTGTGTGGACTCATCTTACTAGGGGGCCCTGTGTGTGCATCTCACCAGACTCGGGGGTCCGCACGAATTGTGGGGCATTACACAGGGCCCCGAGTTAAAATCGTACTATTGGAGTTCTGGCTCAACAACGATCATTTTTCGTAAATTTAGTGAAGACCCCACATTCTGGTTCTATGCATGTGTTCTTACGGGGCCCTACGTACGCTAGCGCTCTGTTGCGCTGCGCGCCGTGGCGTCTACGGGAACTACTCCCACCGCCGCTCGCCCCCCGCTCCCCTCTCCATGGCATTGTGAATTCCCGGAAGCGCTTCCGTTCTCTCGCATTATTTTTATTTTGTGGAGAACTCTAGCTATGGTTTCGATAATTCAGACTTCAGAGCTGTCCCTACAGTCTTTATCCTTACTCGAGACTCTAGGAGCTGTGAGTGAGGGTTTGAGTCGTCAGCATCTAGTCTAAAGTAACTTTTTGCTGAGTATTGCAATATAAACCTTGGTGGTACGTAAACTCTTATCGTCTATTTTCCAGTGGTCGATAACATGGAATATAGGAGGCAAACATGACGTATCAATTATTGTATACTAGTAATAAATACTTACGTCCTACATTATTATCAAATCGGGGCCTACGGTAAAAATAGGATAAGTAACTGGCCTCTACACATTTTTGGTCATGTCACTGGTCATCTTGAAGCTGTAAATCACTTTGAATGTTTTATAAAAGTATATTTTATTGTTTTTCTCATCTTTCACATAGAAATATACGGCTGAATATACAAGTTAAGTATCTTTTAATCTATGAAACGCCCAAGAAACTTTTTCTGCCGTATTTTTAATTTGTTCTAACCATTTTGATTACAATGAGGTATTTTATGTATTAATGCACAGTTGAAACGCTGATACCTCAGTGGCTATCGAAACGATTTTGAAGGTTGATGTGTCAAATTAAAAAGTATAATGCATAGGTTTGCCGAATTTCTTTCGAAATTTTTGTTTGTCCATCGGTACTTCCTACAAACCTTTAAGTTTCAATCAATACAATTCTAATGGAAGAATATAATTCAATTCAATTCAATTAACACATGTTGATGCATCAACAAAACATAGGATGGTATCGAGAACAGCGTAGTCAACATTTTTAAATAATTTCAATGCGATTGTAAGCGAAGCTGCAACAGTAATCTAGTAAACACAATTAATACCCTGTTTCGTACTATAATTCTTTTTATTATTTTGCTATCTTAACATTTTATAGAGAGCTGTACGTCATTAAAGTTTACTTTTCAAGGTCGATGATAGTCCATACTTGAATAAAAGTTAGAAAATATCAGATCACCTGCTTTCAACGTTTATCATACTAAACAATAAAGTACCTGACAAATTCTAACAACGATTACAATTTTATTTTAATGGTCAAAGATCCGAGATCGAAAAAAGCGAAAAGGGTCTCGATTTTCAAATGTTCCCCAAGAGTTGTTTCCTTTATCAGAATCTGTTATAGTAAATTGTAAATATGTAAATTTATAGTTGTTAAAAGTAGTTTATTGACAAACGAATACATGTCGAGGCTTTATATTTCCATTAATATACATATTGGCTATGGATAAAACCATTTTTAGGTTAATTTTCCTTCATTCGGCTTTTAATTCGATATCAAATAAACACAGATTACGGGTAATTTTTGGATCATATTAAAACATCTCTAATAATCTCGATTTAACCCTGTAACTCGTTAAACTCGTCTTGTGGTACTGAGTAACGTTACTTTTTACTTTAGATTCATTGTCTGAATGTGATGATACCCAATGATTCAATGATACACTGGGTACCCGTACTGTAATGTGCCGTGCCGGCGCGGCGGTCGCGGGCGCAGGCGCTTCGGTTTAGGTGGAGTGACGCTCGCACGCCTGCGAACATTGCATGCTTTACGATAACAGGCTACTGATGCATTTAATTTCTTGTCAGTTCTGTTTCGTACTAACATATTCATTATGTTACAAAACCAATACCAATAAATCTACACTTAACGCTAGGGGTCTTTTGAAATCAGAGCTCCTAATATAGTTCTGAACTAATTTTAATAAAGTGTCGTTGGAAAGAGCTCGCCGACAAGTTGTGCATATCATAGAATTTATGAAGGTCAAACTTAAGGGCAGAGGTCTAGACGCCCTTAAATTTTGATATTTGTCCTTAAGATTTACCTTTTTAATGGAAATTTTAAGCAACAGCTGGATTAAATTACAAAATTAATTGATATAAACACAGTTTTATCAGCAAAATCATAATTTTATAACTGTAAATATAACCATTGACTATTGGTACTGAAAAGATTTTCCATGTCAGAGGCTTAGTCAAACTCGGTCCACTTCAAATGTTGTGTTAAACTAAAAGGGGCACGTCTTAAGAAGGATAGTAAAGTATTCCTTCAGTTAATTCTATAAAGCAACAGATAAAGAGGTTTGTATACGTTCGATTAATTAATAGAAAATGAAGATTGATCAATTATCATGAAGTCCAGCACACGGAAAAATTTGAAATGTTGCTAATATTGTTTATTTTTGTCAAATTATAAAAAAAACCTTACATCTTCAAATCAGAAATTATTATTTGGGCTGAAGTTGATATCACCCCAAATTCGATTTTGTTGTTGTTTCAGGGTCCAAAGATGAAAAAAGTTGAACGGTCACTGGGTTTATATATTTTTTATATTACTGTAAAATGTAAAAAATAATATTAAAACTTGACTTCAGTAAGAAAAATTCAAGGACGAATCAAACGATAACTTGATCAATATAAACAGATAATATACAGCCAAGTTATAAAGAATGATTATAGTCTATTAGCTGTTGTACCCGTTATTCGCACGGATTTAGATAAATAACCGGGGAAATGGCAATGGTTCCTATGGAAACCAAATAATACCCCCGTAGCAGCAAACCTGCGTACTCAGCGAATTTCCAATGCATATATATGTACCACATAAAGCCACATACCAAGTTTCATCAATATACATTCATAAATAAACGATTTATGACATTTTAATTATTCTCCATAAGAATAACATGGCGGCTGAGTATGCAGGTTTGCTGAAGCAAGGAGCACAACAAATGGGGTTTTATACAAATATCAATATAACTCATGTATGTAAAGCCATATACCAAATTTCATTAATTTATTTTCATAATGAAGGGAGATAACACGTTACTTATTCTCCATAAGAATAACATGGGGCTGAGTACGCAGGTTTGCTGCTACGGGAGCCATTGGTAAAACATTGTTTTTTGAGCAAATATCAATGGTCCACAACCAGATGAAGTCGTATACCAAGTTTCGTCAGTATACGTTCATAAATAAGCGAGATATAATTTTTTTTTCCTCCATAAGAATAACATTAGACAACGTACTGTGTTTAGCACTTTCAATATCTCGGTAACCAATTGACGTAGAGAAATGATCAAAATACCAAATTGTGTGTATTTTTAAGCTGGATCCAATGGTAAAAACTAAAATTTGACTATTTCCAAAATGATATGTAAAAAATTCGAAAAACCCATTTTTTGGGGTACAAAACCCCCCCAAAATTCCCCTTCGGATAGAGCGATCTGGCTGGTTTTCGAACTTAAAGTCATAAATGTTGCTATACACGTTTATACCAAATTTCATCAAAATCGGATAATTTTTACGAGAGTTATCGTGCTCACGGACACATATATATACAGTTTCGAACGAATGGTGTTTTTGGGGTCTAGGGACCTCAAAACGAAAAGTTATCATGGTCCCGGGCGTAGGTCTTACCATTCCTACTACGGCAATAGCTTCTTCCCTATAGGGGAAATTCGCTAAAAATCACCAAAACACAATAAATTAGTATAAAATATGAACGAAAGAAGCTCACAGGACGTAGCCCAAAAAGAACGGGAATAGGGCACAAACCTTCCCAGGCATAGAACCATTTCCCAAAGTTTCACGGCGGCAGAGATCGGATGAACGGTTTAGTAATGCATAAAGGACGAACAGACAGACAGACAAGAATTCGTTTAAAAATGTAAATAGATTTTTGACCAATTCCCGTGCTTGATGATGGTATTATGTTGCTATGGAACGAAAAATGTTACAGAAAATAAGGAAAACTAATTATAATACAAATACGCACAGGCCGAGATGCTATACTAAGCAAGATAGAGGAACTTTGCTTATTTTTACCTAAAAAACTAAATTATTAAGTTTGGTACCGGAACAGACGAGACGTCCTCCCAGTATATTAGAATGGGAAACCGAGCTCCTGATCGAAAGGGAAGAGCAAAAACTACTTTTGTTTCGTTGATAAAATAAAAAACTTTCCTTTTTCCGAATAGTTATTAAAGCCTACTCTACACTATAACTCCTTTGTTATCATTTTTTAAAATTGAACATTCAGTGTGATTTCTGGACCAAAACAAGCAACATGTTTTCTGTTTAATTACATGTTTTATTTGGAATGTTGTCTGGTTTTTAACTTTTCACCACAACATTTGTATTTTTTATTGGTTTTTATTTTGTTAACCCCGATGAAAGCAACAAATATAACTTTAAAAAAAGTTTTACTCGATCATACCTTAAAACCCTGCATTGATTTCCCATGAAACCCCTGCCTTGATGTCATTCCTGCTGTCGACAAAGGCGCTCTTATCTCCAGGAGAGGTTCAAGGATAGATAGTGATAGTGATAATGAGCGGTCCTAGCTCTACCTACCTCCTGCTCTCACTCCGACACGTGACTCGTGTCCAGGGGCGGCCCGTCAGTTTTTCAGCGCCCGTGCAAAGACCAAATTTGCCGCCCCCCGCCCACCACCACCAACCAAAACCTTCCTACCCCATAGTTCTGAGATATACTGACACGTGCGCGCCTCACTCCCTCGCTTGTTGTTGATGCGTTTGCGATGTTTCTGGTTCCATGCTATGCTGATCACCTGAAATGACAAGCTATGGAACTCATTCAGATAAGAGAATTGTGTAGTTTAAAATCATGATTTCATATATTATCGTCCTGGAAATGTATCTCATTTTCGATCTTCGCGCCGCTAAAATGTTTGCAATAAAAAAACTCAAAACCTCAAATAATTAAAAAAAATTTAAATTTTTAAAAACCACAAATGTGCACAATTGTAGTCAACGTATCACAATACACTGTGTATCATAAAACAATTACATGTTTATTTAAGAAAAATAATAATGAAAACAAACCCTTAAAACTGAGTAGGAACGGTGGAGTACATACTGATAACAGTACATCTGTTCTGAGCGTGGGAAAGATTTCGTCCAGGGAAACCAAAACAATAATGAAAACGCTTATCAAAACCGACAGCGATTCTGACGGTTCCTAGCTTATGTTCGCAATGGATACAGCAAAGTTTGTTGTTAGAGTTTTTTTTAACTAATTTCTTCTGAATATAATTTTTATTTATTGGTTCTAATGTACAACACGTTTTTCAGTTATACGGACTCTATCTTCGAGTATTTAATCTTTAAGGTTTAGTGTAGCTATAAACCTTATTTTTATTTGTCTTTATTCTGTGATATATTGAATCTTATCTTCTAAACGTGTTTGGATCAATTAAGTTTAATACCAATTACTCTAAAAACTCAAGTTGGGTGCAGACATGTTTTTTTCGTTAGTACTATACTGTGATATACTGTCGCAACTTATTTAAAGTATTGCTAATTTGTAAGAAATACAGATGATTAGTCACCCCAGAGCTCAAATAATCTTAATCTGTAATGAGAAGTATATGTTTAATTCTTAACATTTCCCACTCCATCTCCAATACTCCTAAATGACTCAGTTAATAAATAAGAACATGGTTGAAATGTTGTGTTAAACTAAAAGGGGGTTCTAAACAGACGGAACGATAAACTATATTTTTCAAAGTAAGCTAAACGAGTGGACCTTACAAGTGACGATGTAAGGGGGCGCCAAAATCTGAGGAGGGTGCATCATATTTCCCCCTTATTTCATATGCATTAATACTAAACTCAAATATATCAAATACCTATTCAATACTCTCCAGTCTCCAAACCATATAATTTCTTCATCTACAGGAACTAATTTAAAAAATCGAAAGGGAGGATTAAAACAGTTAGTTGCATTGTGTTACTTTATATTTTAACATTGCAATTTTTTTGCATCGTATTGCGAGTTTTATTCAAACTCTCAATACCAATCAAAATACCCTGAAGTTGTCACAAACCGATGGAGGTCAAAACAACTGCTCGTTTTGGAATAGAGGGGAACAGAAGTTTTATTATCTGATAAGTAAATTTAATGTTTAAGTATGATGAGGTGCAAAACATGGTGGATACTCATAAATTTCTTTCAAATATTGCCTTTCAACAACTTATAATACTAATATACAACAATTTACAATATCAGTTTGGTTTTAGCGAATTTCCCCTATAGGGAAGAGCTATTACAGTGGGTCTCATGGTAAGACTTAAGCCCGAGACCATGATAACTTTTTGTTTTGAGGTCCCCAGATGCCAAAAACACCATTCGTTCAAATTTTTATATATGTATGTATATATATATATATATATATGTGTGTGTGTGTGTCCGTAAGCACGATAACTCTCGTAAAAAAGGTCCGATCTTAATAGAATTTGGTATAAATGTGTATAGCACCATTTATTTGAACGGGTTCGAAAACCAGACGAATCGCACCATCCAAAGGGGGGTTTTGGGGGTTGTGTACCTCAAAAATGTGTTTTTTGGGGTTTTCACATGTAATTTTTATTTAAATCAAATTTTAATTTATACCATTGAATTCAGCTTAAAAAATCAAACAATTTGGTATTTTGATCATTACGCTACGTCAATTGGTTACTGAGATATTGAAAGTGCTAAACACAGTACGTTGTCTAATGCTATTCTTATGGAGAAAAATCAAAATTTTATATCTTGCTTATTTATTAACATACACTGACGAAATTTGGTATATGGCTTCATCTGGTTGTCGTTTGTTGTTGTTTGCACAAAAAAAATTTTTCGCATATGGTTCCCGTGGAAGCAAACCTAGGTACTCGATCCCCATTGTATCCTTATGGAGAATAATTAAAATGTTATGTATCGCTTATTTATGAATGTATATGGATGAAACTTGGTTTGTGGCTTCACTTTGACGAGTTCTATTGATATTTACATACAAACCCATTATTTTTTGTCCATTGTTGCAGCAAACCGTGTACTCACCCCCAATGTTATTCTTATGGAGAATAATTAAAATTGTATATATCGCTTATTTGTGAATATATTTTAATGAAACTTGGTATGCGGCTTTATGTGGTATTAAGACATATATTTTGCATTGGAAATTCGCTGAGTACTCAGGTTTGCTGCGACGGGGGTATTTATATGTGTACAAATACTTTATGTTAGCGGCCTATGCCCCCCACCCCGCACCAGGGGGGGCGTGGGGGGCGGTCCGCTTTGGCATAGGCCCCAAATTTTGAAAAATATTAAAAAATCTGAGCGTATCTCCTGCCGATCTCCGGAAAATCGCTACCGATCTACTGTCGTATTTTCGGCCGTTTTTACGTAGTAAAGTCGTCATTTTTGGACTGTATTTTGTTTTCTGTCGAAGTTTATAGCCGATATTACGCGGCAAGGACGTTAATTCCAGATTATATCATCTGTAACGTCTTCAATTACGGCGGATAAAACGTGACTCGGTCCATTTACACAGTAAGGTTGTTTTTTATGACCGATTCATGTGTAATACATAATGTTAAGTCTCGTAACTTTCGGCCGATTTTACGTGGTCCGATCATCTTTGGCAGCAGTTTACTACGTGATTTGGCAGGTCGCGATCGTCCAAAGATTGGCGGGAAATACTTGCTCGAACTTTGGAGTACTTTTCAAAACTTTGAGTTTATTTGACTATTTAAATACTCACATTTTGAGTACTCGCACGCCCCTAATACATCGTTTACACAAATATGAATAGGCCCCGAGGAGCCTTTTTTCTGGGGGCCCCATATTTTTTGAGGGCCCCTTATTTCTTGGGGCCCTTTATTTCCTGGGGGCCTACTATTTATTGGGGGCTCCGTTTCGCTTGGGAGTTTCAATTCACCCGGGGGCCCATTTTCGACCGGGGCCCCGGGCCAAGAAGAGCGCCGAAGAGGCCTCATCGGGCTCAAAGCTTGTCCCCGTGCGCCGCTATGTAAAAATGGCCCTGAACCCCCATGTAATGTTTTAAAACACATTTGTTTAAGTCCCCTAGATTTGGTTCGAGGAACACGTGTGTTAAGCCCCCCAGTATTGTCTGATGCACAGTGTGTATAGCCCCATAATTTGGGACGGGTGTTAAGCCCCCCAGTCTTGTCTGATGCACAGTGTGTATAGCCCCATAATTTGGGATAGTACACAGATGTGTTTGGCCCCGATATTTGGTTTCATGCAAGGTTGTGTTATTAAAATGGTGTGTTTAGAGAAACAAATCATGTACTAAAACTTGTCTCCATCTACACGTTAATAAACCGTATATAACTCTTAGGACCCCACAATTGGGTTTAAGGACAGGACCCCATAGCAAGTTATGGACATGTATGTGTGTGTGTGTGTGTGTGTGTGTGTGTGTGTGTGTGTGTGTGTGTATGTGTGTGTGTGTGTGTGTGTGTGTGTGTGTGTGTGTGTGTGTGTTTGTGCGTGTCTGTGTAGATATTTACAGCTAGAGGCAACACCATTTGTCCGATTTTGATAAAATTTTGTATGTAGGTACTTATATACAATATCTCCAGGTACTTTTTTAATTATTTTAATTTTGGATTTTTAAGGGTAATTATTCTCCAAAAACCCAATAGCAAAATTTAAAAATCTAAATTTCTCTAAAACAATTATAAGAATTTTGATTAGACTTTAGTGGTTTGTAGAGCTTTACACTTCCAACAAAATGACTCCACCCGAGATTCTAGAAAATGTTGGGTTCAGAAATTACAACACTTAAAACATCCGAAAATCAGTTTTTTTTATTATTAGAAAAACATAAATGTTAAAAAAGCATACTTGCCATCATTAAGAAGATCTCAAAAAACTAAATAATATAGTATTCTGAATTATTATTCTACGATTGCTGGTTGCGGAGGAAATTTAATTTTGCGGTAAATGCAGTACGTTGTCCAATGTTGTTTATATGGGGAATAGACAAATGAATATTTCTCTCCTATTTACTAATCAATTTCGTTAAAACTTGATATGCACGTCAATTTAGCATTGACCAACATAGTATATTCGAAATATGTTGCCACTTAATCTCGGAGGGGATGAGGGCATTTCCCCTCTAAAATCTCTGTATGACGCAAAGGATTATGTAGTGCCTTCAGAAAAGAAATTTAGGTTGTTATTTCTGAAAAAAAAGTAGTTTCGAAGATTTCCTGTACATTCGACCGTTTTTTATATTCTATATTTAGTAAATAAAAAGTAATTTATTCATTAAAGTTGGGATGAAAAGGACGAAAGAATGTGTCAGTTTCCTGATATAATTTATTTCACATTCTTATTACGAAGATACTGATCATAACAACGGCGGGCCCGGCAATCACATCAAAACTTCGTGTTGGTAATCCTGAAATACTGCTGACGATTGATGAGAGTTCTGATGAATTGGTAATTGCATTTTACTGTGTGTCAAAAACACAAAGGTATTTCCTTTGTTCTTCTGAATTAATCCAAATAATATTTTAATACCTTTTTTATCCCTTAAAAAGTTGCTGTTTTTAAGACTTTTTTAGTTTTAAAACGTTACGAGATAAGAAATAATAACAACTACTGCAGGACAAACCCGGTGCCAAGCGTTCAAGATGACATTTCGTTCGTTATAATAAAACGATCTCTCCAGGGTAGATTTTCCAATTTAGGGATTTCATCTAAATCATAAAATTAACAATAACAAACTTATTCAATGAAGTTACAAAGATTCAGTTCAACAACAATTGCTGATGGCCTACCATTGTAATTTGGAGAAAAAAGTCGTTAAACAGATTTCTACTAATGAGCTTAATTGCGTCATCGGATAACGAGCTTTGGATGAAGATTCATTGTCGCAGCTGGAGCCTTAACAAACACCGTTACAACAATGTTATTTATTTTTGTTTACAAATTTAGTATAACTTTTTTTTATTTCTTTGATTCATTATTCCAATACTAATTGTTACAATATTAAGTCATAATTTGTTTGTCTTCTATGACAGAGTATAACTGATGTAACTAGGAAAATATAATTAGTAATGACTTTGTACCTGGAGTATTATTAGTTTTTATTTGTTTTATTTTAGTTTTACATACCATACAACTGGTTAATGTGGTCAGTTTATTTCCAAAGTTTTCATTGTAATTATTTTATGAGGAAATAAATCATTTATGAGACTTCTAAACCTAAGTAACAAATATATTTTGAAAAATCTCATTTTTAATAATACTTTATAGCATAATAAAAACCTCAATTAAATTTAAAACATATAATTAGCTTGTAATCAAAACAATTATGTTTTTAAAGCAAATTGAAGGCAAATTAGATATGGCTTACATGGCGGATATACTGTCTAGCCCTAAGGTGTAACATGTGTGTAAAGTATTATACCAACCAAAGAATCATGATCCAATGAAGAATCGGGTTTACATTTTTATAAGTTTTTTTTTGTTCTTGGTTGAAGAGCCAATAATTGTTCTATTCATAATCAAGAATAAAAATATATTTATTACTTTATCATTGAGATAAGTACAGTTTAACAAAAATGCATCTTAGACATTTAGGCTACAACTAAATTAAAATTTTCAAATCCAGCAAAATAATTAATTAGATTCCTGATCTTTGTATAATCAAAATTTATTTTAATGTTTTTACAACAGATTAACGCAATTTTAATTTTAATTTGACATTTCTAACAATTTTTTTTCCTTTGAACGGTGTTTCCACCTATAGTTTCTGCCTTAGAGTATGATCCTGAATCTTAAAAACTTTCCCATATATTGCAGGTAATAGTAGTATTAAGATATTAAAACATTTATTCACCTAATTTTAGTATTAGCGTATTTGTTGTTATTAATAAACTCTTCTTGAAATTAGACATTCATTAAAAATAAAAAATACATGGGAATTAAAATAAAAATCACGTAAACTTATTTTTATTTTTACTAAACTCCTAAAACCTGCATTTGTTTATAAAATTATGTTAATTTTTATACAGTGTAAAAGTGTTATCGTCCTATGTGCATATATTTTTGCCTAAATACAATTTATGAGATTGTAATAATCTACGTGATTATACAACTATTTTATTAAAAGGTCAATAGCTTGTAAACTATGAAGAATATTATATGAAACAATATACAATTTGTTGGGAAATAGCCCACTATGTGGTCCAAAGTTTCCCAACGTTTTGCGATCTGGAATCTGATCTCAAAACGTCGTGAAGCTTTGTTTTTATTAGTCAGTAATGTAAAATGTCCGTAATAATTTAACATATATCAACTCACTATTAAAACAATGAGTTATTTTTTATTCAGTTTCTATAAAGGCTACCTACATAAACAAACTCAAGAGGGGGTTCCAGTCACGTAAAATTTCATGTTACTATCTGGCTCTCCCAAAAGGCAAATAACAACCTTCAAATCACGTCCCACCTTATCTGATTATTTTAAACCGTCAGTTTATGGAACATTTCAAAGAGCAAAATGGAAAAGCCTACCGATATCAGTGAGCAGAGTGCAAAATAGAACGGAGAACACAAATAATTGATTCATTACTAAAATCGCAGATAATGAATGTTTTAGAATATCTTTACTAATTGAATGATTGTTTTGATGGTATCAAAATTCTGCTCACTGAAATGTTTATGAAACTTATAGCTCTATAAAATGAGCCATTAATCACCAAAAGCGATAATTGGCAAAAGTTTTTCGGATAATATGTTGAACGCGATTTGAAAGATAACATTGGCTTTATGGACAAACAGGTGACTCGAACCCCCCTTAATCCAGTCACTTATTTCGAAGTATAAAACAAGAGAAGTATATTGTAAAATAACGTTATCGTGGCCCCCTCACAATAATTTAAAGTGATATGTCCTGTATTAATACGACATTATGGATGTCAAGCAAATTTATAATGAACTCTATATAAATGTTGTCTGTTTAAGGAGCAATTTGTGTAAGAAAAAAAAACCTTGTTAATTTTACTGAAACCTCTGAAATATATTGTTAATTATAACAAATAATAATAATACTAATCATCTAAGTAATTTGCTCACATTTTAATAAATAATAAATATAAAATACCTCAGCGTTCCAATCTTTCCAGGTCGGATAGTACTATCCCTACAGAAGAGCCCATCTCCCAGACCACTATAAGATGTCAAGTTTACAGCACCCGCTACCTACCGTGTGTGGGGTTTACTTGGCGAGGAGCGCTTTCATCCCTTTCTATTAAACTTATTTTTATTTGATGACACTCAAGTTCCACTGTAACATACATGGAAGTAGTAGTTAATTACACTAATTATCCCACTCTTGGTGCAAAAGATTCATTATCGATGACAAGGTTTGATGGATGGTAAACACTACAAAAAGATCCATCGACATTTTTAGTTACACTACGAAAAATACGATAATTTAAACAGTTTCCTATCATCAGTTTGGTAATGCAGTTAATACACATGCAGTAAATCCATATGCGGATAGTATTTTAGTTGTCTGCAGTGCTATAGACTGATTTATTATTAAATGTTCATTTTATTTAAGAAACTATGGAATAAATGTTCATATTTTGGACGATATATCAAGGAATAACCTCAATTTAAAAGCGTTTATTGAGAATTGTTGTCTACTAACAACTATTTTACTAGTGAGAATTGTTGTCTACTAACAACTATTTTACTAGTGAATTTGAGTTTCGCGAAATTTTTAGGGAATTTTCCCTATAGGGAAGAAGCTATTACCGTAGGTGGCAAGGTAACATTTAAGCCCGAGACCTTATAACTTTTCATTTTGAGGCCCCAAGATGCCAAAAATTACCATTCGTTCAAATTGTGTATATATGTATATATATATATATATATATTTATTTACATATTTATTTATGTGCCGTAAGCACGATAGCTCTCGTAAAAAAGGTCCGATCTTGATGAAATTCGGTAAAACCGTGTAAAGTAGCATTCATTTGAACGAGTTCGAAAACCAGACGAATCAAACCATCCGAAGGGGAGTTTTTGGGGGGTTTTGTACCCCAAAAGTGGGGTTTATGGGGTTTTCACATGTAATTTTGATTTAAATCAAATATTTAGTCATACCATTGAATTCAGTTTAAAAAAGAAACAATTTGGTATATTTAACATTGTTCTACGTCAATTGGTTACTAAGATATTGCAAGTGCTAAACACAGTACGTTGTCTAATGCTATTCTTATGGAGAAAAATAAATTTTATATCTTGCTTATTTATGAATATAAACTGACGAAACTTGATATATGGCTTCATCTGGTTGGGGTTTGTTGTTGTTTGCACAAAAAAAAACAAATTTTCACTTATGGTTCCCGTAGGAGCAAACCTAGGTACTCGGTCCCCATGTTATTCTTATGGAGGATAATCAAAATGTTATATATCGCTTATTTATGAATTTATATGAATGAAACTTGGTATGTGACTTTACTTAGATGAGTTCTATTGATATTTGCATAAAACCCATTATTTTATCTTGTTGCAGAAAACCTGCATTCCATTCCTAATGTTATTCTTATGGAGAATAATTAAAATTGTATTCATAACCTATTTGTGAATATATTTTTATGAAACTTGGTATGCGGCTTTATGTGGTATTGAAACATCGGGGATTTTCTGAGTACGCAGGTATTCTGCGACGGGGGTATTTCATTTGCTAATGTGTAACTAAGCCCCGGGAACTATATCAAAGCCTTGTTTTATTAATTCAGGAGTATTTAAAGCGTATTGCATTCTGATTAGGATCACAGTCTCACAAGTGGTTTTATCATAATAACAATTAAACAATTAGATTGTATGCATTTATTTGTAAAACGAAGTAGACAGGATACCGAGAAGTAGGGTTATCCTATTACCACACAAGGATATATGTATTTGTATCAAACAGGAAAATGATGAAAATGTCCCCTTCGTATCGTTGTATAGAAATTTAACCAGTTGGCAAATAATTAACTATCCACGCAATAAAATGTTAACATTATATTTTTTTTTTGAATTTTAGCTTTCAGTATTGGTTTTAAATATTCTAGACTTTAACTTAAACAATTGCCAGAAACAAGTCCACTAATAAACCATGCTTGACAGGTACAAAAAGTGTAACAACAAATACATCACACTGACATGCAGACCTGCGTTGTCATCTGTGGACGATGTATGATAAATGTTTGTTTTCATGATGGTAGCACGTTTACATTTACGAGTAAAAATGAACTTTATATTTTTAAATTTATGGTCGTAACTTTAAGTTTAATTAACAACTTAGTGGCCTGGTGCTCAGCACTCAAGCAGCTTGATAATCTGTAAGGTAAAAGTAATGCCAGTGTAAATAACTGTTTAAAACAGCTAAAGTTTTAATGTATATTATTTAACCAACCACAATGATATATGGTAGCCTTCAACCATAACACAGCATCAGCGATGTCTTAAATTTCGTCCTTGTGCCTTTGTTTAGACTACCTTAATTTAATTTAATGTTTTAAAACGTAACAGTTGTATAAGGAAGGATTGCACAAATTCTGAAAACAGCTAAAATATTAAACACCTTTTAGTGAATTTACACTATAGGGAAGAAGCTATTGCCATAATCAGCATGGTAAGACCTAGGCCCGGGCCCCAGACTCCAAAAATACCATTCGTTCGAAACTGTATATATATATGTACACTTGTATATATAAGTACACTAATTCACTACACTAGTATATATATATACACTAGTATATATATAAGTGTACATATATATATATATATATATATATATATATATATATATATATATACATGTATATACCACTTCGGGCCATCCGAAGTGATATTTTGGGAGGTTTCGTACCCCAACAATTTTTTTTAAAGTTTTTGCATGTAATATTTAAAAAAGTCAAATATTAAGTTTTTACCATTAGATTCAATTAAAAAAAACACACAATTTGGTGTTTTGATCACTTCTCTATGTCAATTGGTTACTGAGATATTGAAAGTACTGAATACAGTACGTTACCACATTTTATTCTTATGAAGAATAAGATCATTTTATATCTTGCTTATCCTTGGACGAAACTTGGTATACGGCTTCACCTGGTTGTGGTCTATTGTTATTTCAACAAAAAAAGGAATTTGTAACGATCATTCCCGTAACAGCAAAGCTGCGTACTCAGCTCCCATGTTATTTTTATGGAGAAAAAGTAAAATGTAATGACTCCCTCAATTATAAACATAAATTAATAAAACTTGGTATGTGACTTCACCTAGTTGGGATTTATTGATATTTGCATGAATACCTATATTTTTTGTTCCTTGTTGCAGCAAACCTGCTTACTCAGCCCCCATCTTATTATTACGGAGAATAATTAAAATTTCAAATATATCGCATATTTGTGAATATATTTTTATGAAACTTGGTATGCGGCTTTATGTGGTATTAGGACATATATAATGCATTGGAAATACGCAGGTTATCTGCGTGGAGGTATTTTATATTAAAATTGGTCCAGTAATATTCCTTGGCGGTTTTTCAGAGGAATTACAATCTCTGCGAGACGTACAACCTCTCATTCAAGCCCAGAGATCAGTGCAAAAAGTCCCAGGAGGAATTAAGCTGCTAGTATTATCGTCTGAATTATACTTTTCAATGTTCCAACTCACCTTTGAGAGGTGTATTTTTCAACTTTTAACCAATAAAAGCAATAGAACATTGCAACATACCTTATAAACCTCAAGTAGGTATGAAAGTCTAACCTTGGTGACATTTTGAAAATGGTTAACAGCAGGTAGAGCGAATCGATTTGGTCTGTTACGTTGCTGTGAGATGGAGGTAACGTTTTCAAAGCCCATCTTTGGCCATATCACTGTTTATATATCTTACAAATTGTATTATTCGTGTTCGTATAAACCTTGATGTACAATTAATGACCTTCAATGTATTTGGGTTCAAACATCATCCAGACGTCTATTATTTTTGCGCTCTAATCTCTTTTGACAAGTCCCTCCAACAGCTTGTTCAACGTTTTTCCTCCTTTAACGCCCCTACTGGAGTATAATGAAGAATGCTTGAATAGTTTAATTTCCAACTTAATATAATATCATGCCTGTTGAGTACTACGCAGTTTGCTTGGTTAAAAAGAGTTATCATTTTCATCACCAAATAATAACATGAAAAATGTAACCGTGACAATCACGTTTTACACAAAGAAGTATTCAGGAACAATAAATTAGTTACATAAATGTTTATTTATAATCATTAAGCACTATCATAAAAGCATAATAACTAGTTTTGCTAAGGAAACCTTAATCGCATGAAGTGAGTAATACGTACACAAAGATAAGTACTCGTATATCTTGAAGGAAATGTCACGGTTGGTGGCCCTCACTAACTACTTCACGTGAAGGTTATTTGTTGTGAAACGTGTTTCATTTCAACAGTGCGTATCTTTAGTGCCATTCCTCATCCTAGTTACTATTCTCCTAACATTCATAATCTGTGTTATTGAAAGAGTTTAGTTTATAACAGCTGAAAATAGTGATAAATAAGAAAGTGCTTTATTTCTAACCCCATTGCTTGAAGAAAACGAACACTTGAAGGCTCAACAACTCTCAAGAGTGTATCCTGATATTGCCAACACGACAAGCTTTACTGTTGACCAGTATTGTGAGTTCAATTTGATTTTTTTGTTTTTGCAAGCTCAAACGAACTGGGAAAAGTCTCCAGTTTTACTTTGGCTGCAAGGAGGTCCAGGATCGTCTTCTCTGATTGGATTTTTTAACGAAATAGGGTCAATATTTTACATCGGTGAAATTCCTAATTTAAGGGAGATTTCATGGAATAAAAATATAAATCTGTTATTTATGGACCAACCTGTTGGTACCGGATTCGGCTTTTCAAATAAGGAGTGCTACGGCAGAAATAAAACTGACATCGTACGAAGTTTTTATTCAGTAATAGAGCAGTTTTTTCAGTTGTTCCCATTGCTGAAGAAAAATAATTTTACATAGCTGGAGAGTCATATGCTGGTCATTACGTTCCGTATATAGCTGATTTTATTCACAAACAGAAACCTTCAGCGAAAGAAAAAATTAATCTCAGTGGTCTAATGATTGGGAATGGATGGATGGACTCACCAAAGTATCCAAAGTCATTATGGGGATTTGTTATATTCTTTAGGACTGATTGACGAAGGTCAACAAAAAGTACTGCAAGTTGAACTATTGAAATATCGTAACTTCTTAAAGGCCGGAGATTTAGAAAATGCCTTAAATCTCACAACCGAATTGGAAGATACAAAAGAAGAATTCTTAGGGCTGATTAATTCATACAATTATCTTAAAGACGAAAATTTTACTGCACGATACGAAGACATAATGGATTTACAATTTTTGAAAAGAGCAGTTCATGTCGGCACGAATGAATTTAGTAATCAACAAACTGCTATGAAAAAAGTGTTTCGCAATTTAATATATGATCAGATGCTATCTGTCAAAAGTTAAGTTGAAGAGATTCTAGAGCATTATCCAATCGTGCTTTACTTCGGCCAACTGGGCACTATGTGCCCATACTCCGCGGCCTTGGGTTTCCTCTTAGAGCTGCGGTGGAGCGGTGACGCGGACTACCAGCAGGCCCCCGGCACTGGTGGTGTGTCGACGCACAGCTCGCGGGATTCTACAGGAGCTCCCACAACCTACACGAGGTCCTGGTGAGGAAAGCTGGTGCCTGTGGACCAACCTCTCTGGGCCTTCGCCCTCGCCGACTCTGTCACCTCGGCTCCTCCTGGTGACCCGTTGCAGCGGCTTACTTCCTGTTAACACAGGGACAAATAATGTAGCTAATACTATGTTAGAGTTAGTGTAAGGCAATATTATTTTTTTCTCTTATTACCTTCATTCTCTTATTATATTTTCTCTTAGTACTTTCATTCTTATTAACATGTTACAACTGTTAAATTAGACTGTGTATGCTATCAGCAACGATTTAATCTTCTTGAAGGTTTAAACAACTTAATGATAAATATTAAGATCGTTGGAGGGTCAAAAGGTTGCAGTACGTTTGAAAAAATTAAAAAATCGACCTTAGGACAATAATAATTATTAAAAGTATACGCTACTACAATAAACTATAATCTTTTTAATTTCCTTAAAATCTGAGTGGCTATTGAATTACAAAGGTGTCCTATATATTAAGTAATTCTGGTATATATTATATTTTAATCTAAACTGCATGGCAAGTTCTAAAAGAATTAAGTAAATTAATGTCACCCAGTTTACTTTAGGCTACTAGTCGAGGTAGGTTTTACATTACCTTTTCATTTTGAGGAACCAACAGGAAATTCATGAATCGTAGAAGAAACTAAAATAATTACTCTAGACATAAACAAAAGGTTGAGAAAAATAATGCCTGATAAAATTATTGTTATAATCCTAATCGATACGGACAGTGCTTATTCTAACTTAATCAGTTATTATTACACTCCCAGAGTACAATAATTGTCTTTTAGCGAATTTCCCCTATAGGGAAGAAGCTATTACTGTAGGTCTTATGGTAAGACTTAAGCCAGAGACCATGATAACTTTTCATTTTGAGGTCCCCAGATGCCAAAAAGACCATTCGTTCAAATTTGTATATATGTGTATATATATATATATATATATATGTGTGTGTGTGTGTGTGTCCGTAAGCACGATAACTCTCGAAAAAAAGGTCCGATCCTAATGAAATTTGGTACAAATGTGTAAAGTACCATTTATTTGAACGAGTTCGAAAACCAGATGAATCGCACCATCCAAAGGGGGGTTTTTGGGGGGTTTTGTACGCCAAAAGATGTTTTTTTGGGGTTTTCACATGTAATTTTAATTTAAATCAAATTTTAATTCATACCATTGAATTCAGCTTAAAAAAAAAAAATTTGGTATTCTGATCATTGCTCTACGTCAACTGGTTACCGAGATATTGAAAGTGCTAAACACAGTACGTTGTCTAATGTTATTCTTATGGAGAAAAAGAAAAATTGTATATCTCTCTTATTTATGAACATAAACTGGCAAAATTTGGTATATGGCTTGATCTGGTTATGGTTTATTGTTGTTTGCACAAAAATAAATTTTCGCCAATGTTTCCTGTAGCAGCAAACCTAGGTACTTGGTCCCCATGTTATTCTTATGGAAAATACTTAAAATTTTATGTATCTCTTATTTATGAATGTATATGGATGAAACTTGGTATGTGACTTCACTAAGATGAGTTCTATTGATAATTGCAAAAAAACCGATTATTTAGTGTGCCTTGTTGCAGCAAACCTGCGTACTCATCCCCAATGTTATTCTTATGGAGAATAATTAATATTTTAAATATCGCTTATTTGTGAATACATTTCCTATGAATCCTGATAAGTGTTTTAATGTGTTATTTTATGTATTCATTGTAAATTCGCTGAGTATGCAGGTTTGCTGCAACTTTGTATTTAATGTTAAGTTCTCTATGAAACTGCAACCAATTTAACCGAATTACTGACTAGCCTAAAAATATAATATTGCAAACGCGTACTTTAAACATTTAGCAGATTTGTAATTCATAAATCAATTTATCTAAAGGCTTGTTTGATTTATTACTTTGTTCCTCACTAGTATTACCTATTAAAATTAGCTATTGATTCAGTTGTATTTTATGATGCACTAAATTTATACGATTATTTGTTCTTAAAGCTGGAAATAAATTCGGTACCTTGTGAGAACAAACACAATCAAGCTAAGAGCATTGTAACAAGTCTGACCCAGTAACGGACATCAGAAGTAACAATAAATCAGTTCTTTTTGAATCACCGTCTTTCTTTAGTACCATTAAATAAGGAAGACAAAGGTAAACTTCATTTTTTGTTTTATTTTTTAAACGCGATGAGAGTGAGTTTAAACCTAATTTGCCACATCAAGACTAAACTCTGGAATAACAGTTATTTTTCTTTCCTTATTTTTCTAAAAATGTACTTTATTGTAAATAATGAAGCATTCTTGCCCAAGGTAGCTAAATGAGGTTGCAAGACCGGTAAGCATACAAATGACAAACGCGTTTTCTCGTATGTGTTTTCCACCATGTTATATTTATACCAATCAATGACTACTTATCTGGCCTTTACAAGATAACTTTATTATTATTGTTAGAAGCACAAAACGTAACTTTCATTCTTTTCTTCTTTTCCTAAGCATATTTTGAACAGGAGAATCCATTTATAAAATATTAAAATCACTGAACTACTTTATCAATCGTGTTGGCAGATGTACTGTAACGTGTATTTGGAAATACTTATTCTTCAAATTATTTATTAAAACCCAAAATGTTTTACCGGTAACAATATAAAGCTCATTACTTTGTATAACTATGGTTTTTCCCATATGTTCCCCTTTATTAATCAAACTTGATTAGTTATATGATAGGATTATTTTTAAGCTACGTAAATAACTAGCCTTAGTTTGTAACTTCTATATTTGACATAAAATTACACAAAACCTTCTATTTTAAAGTTACAAATGTATATTTTAAGAGGCATTACAAAGCTAAATTTATTTAAAAATTAGCAAAAAAATATAGTTATAATGGTTATAAGGGGTCACAACCATTTATAGTCCTTTAATCCTTATCCTGTAATCAAATAGTTGTTTTATATACAAGTCATAGGTAATGTTTAGAGCCCACCAAAAACCCAAAAAAATACCACTGATTTATAACTTACCTTTATAGCTACTATTGCATACCCGAGGTTTTATATATTTTAGGTAATTATTATACCGGAAGTTTATTTTATAACTCATCTCAGTTTACAAATACCAAAAGTTACAGTCTACAACCAATACCAGGATACATGTCACCATCCCTACTAACTTCAATTCTCTCTCCTCCTTCTGGTTTACATTGTTTTGTTGTTGTTTATTTTATTTTACGTTATTTTAAATATATTATCCAAAAATCCGTGATTTGTTTTACCTAGGAAAAGCGGACCATTGCATAAATGCTTAAGATTGTTTGTTTGGAATCTATAATTGCTTTTGAATTATGAAGTAATAAATATTTATTGCAGCATGTGTAATAAACGGTATCAGGAAACTGACACATACTTTCTCCCTTTTAGCCAAACTTTAATGAAAAAAATTATTTTTTATTTACTAAATATAGAATATGAAGTACAGATAAATGAACAGAAAATTGTCTAAAATGGTTTTTTTTTAGAAATATTCACCCAACTCCCTTTTTAGGAAACACTATAGAGTCCGTAGCTACCTACACACAGAGATTTTGAGAGGGGAAATGCCCCTTGTCATCCCATGGTTAAATGGCAACATATTTCGAACATCCTCTGTTGGTCAATGCTAACTTGACCTGCATATCAAGGTTTAATGAAATTGATCAGTAAATCAGTGAGAAATAGTAATTTTTGTATTCCCCATAAGTATAACATTGGACAACGTACTGCGTTTACCGCTAAATGGAAATTCCAATTTCCTCCGCAACTAGCAATCGTAGAATAGTAATTCAAAATACTAATTTATTTAGTTTTTTGAGCTGTTTTTAATGGTGAATAGAAATCTTTGTTGGCACTTATGACTTTTTATGAAAAAATCCAAAAAAACTGAATTTTGGATGTTTTAAGTCCTGTAATTTCTGAACCCGAGTTTTTAAAGAAGTTCGGGTGGTATAATTTTGTTGGAAACCTAAAGTTCTACAAACCACTAAAGTTTAATCAAAATCGTTAGAGCCGTTTTTAAAAAAATTGGATTTTACAAGTTTTTTGGCGATTTTTGGGGGATAATTACCCTTAAAAATCAAAAATTTAAAAAACCTGGAGATATTCAGGATTAGTACCTACATACCAAATTTCATAAAAATCGGTCCATTGGTTAGGGCTCTAGCTCTGTACACATTCACACAGACACACACACACACACACACACACACACACACACACACACACACACACACACACACACACACACACACACACACACACACACACACACACACAGACATCACTTAAAAACCACTTTTTTGGGTTCGGGGAGCACCGAAACGAATATTTCCACTAACAACTCAAATTCGAAAATTTTGACGAAAACCATACTTTGTCCATATACTATGTATAAGGGGAGAAAGTAAAAAGGAATATATAATAATTTAGATAAAATAAGAATCATTGGTTGTTACATCTAAGTACTGGGTGCGTAAACAAATACACCCTATACTTATTACAGTCTGTAACAAATAAAGTGATCTTAGAAGAAAATCGAACCCTGATGTATGCTATTTCGGCAGTTCACATTTGTTCTTCAAATAAAATAAAGATTTTCAGACATTCTCCAACCATTAATGGCATATGTATATATATATATATATATATATATATATATATATACACAGTTAAAAATTTACTCAGCCGAATTTCATTCAAATGCCGATTTCAGAATTGAATATTACACCGTTTGTTGCACTGTCACGTAGTTACAATTTACAATCTGCTATACTAGTATGTTTTGTGGGAGAAGTATTTAGTAACCTCCAGAATAAATACAAATTAATGCATAGTAGTTTATAATTTGAGACTGCTTTATTTTGCTAGTTTGGCCTATTATGATCACATACCTCCCTTCTAATCACTTAAGGACGTACAAATTAAGCTACAGTAAAAGATTGTTAAATATTAGATGCTTTATAACATCATTCGATTTCATATAGCTATTAAGGGGTGGTGACAGTAATAGTGTGCCAGTCCAAATATAACAAAACACAATACTACTCCTACCCACAATCATTCAAATTATCTTTATTAGTTATAAATATATACTTATAAGTGTATGGATACAAATCATTTAAAAATAATGTGTTATCCCCAAAGAACAATTCGCAATACAGCTGCCATATTTACAACGGTTTCTTTCACCTGGCCGTCATAAATTTTCAGACTCATAAACCACAGTACTCTTGTTTTATTCGCTTCTGCAGCTGACACTGGAACTGTATGAAAGTGTCCATTTGTCTTGTGAAGAATAATGCTTCTTAAATATCAAACTCGAATGATATCATGGTTTACTCAGAGACATATCACATTTTAGACACATGATAATTTTCAGTGAAATTCTAAACTATCCTTAGATAAAATATTAATACCGTTGTCACAGTAAACCTGCATACTCAGTGAATTTCCAATGAATATATAACATAACACATTAAAACACTTAATAGGATTCATAATAAATATATTCACAAACAAGCGATATTTAAAATATCAATTAATCTCCATAAGAATAACATTGGGGATGATTACGTAGGTTTGCTGCAACAAAGTATACAAAATATTGGGTTTTTATGCAAATATCAATAGAACTCATCTTAGTGAAGTCACATGCCAAGTTTCATCCATATACATTCATAAATAAGCGATATATAACATTTTAAGTATTTTACATAACAACCAAGTAATAACATGGGGACCAAGTACCTAGGTTTGCTGCTACAGGAACCATAGGCGAACAATTTTTTTGTGCAAACGACAATAAACCACAACCAGATGAAGCCATATACCAAATTTCGTCAGTTTATGTTCATAGATAAGCGAGATATACAATTTTTATTTTTCTCCATAAGAATAACATTAGACAACGTACTGTGTTTAGCACTTTCAATATCTAGGTAACCAATTGACGTAGAGCAATAATCAAAATACCAAATTATTTGTTTTTTTAAGTTTAATTCAATTGTAAAAATTAAAATTTGATTAAAATAAAAATTACATGTGAAAACCCCAAAAAACACATTTTTGGGGTACAAAACCCCCCAAAAACCCTCCTTCGGATGGTGCGATTCATCTGGTTTTCGAACTCGTTCAATTAAATGGTACTTTACACATTTTGCCAAATTTCATTAAGATCGGACCTTTTTTACGTGAGTTATCGTGCTTCCGGACACATATATATATATACAAATTTGAATGAATGGTAATTTTGGCATCTGGGGACCTCAAAATGAAAAGTTATCATTGGTCTTGGACTTAAGTCTTACCATGCCACGGTAGCTATGGTAATAGCTACTTCTCTACAGGGGAAATTCGCTAAAACAGACTGAAAACCTACTGGCCACATGTACTTAATGATACAACGTTTTTATAATGTTGTTAGAATAGTACTAAATGAGTACGTGTCTACTTCATCAATATATACATTTATAATTAATTAACTTCCTATATATTTACCATAACAATGTATTAAAATGTTCAATAATGACTCCAAAATTCACATTTTGACGATAATTTCTTCTAATTAAATGCAAAGCTTGAGCCTAGGAAAGTTCTACATTTTAGCAAATTTCCCCTATAGGGAAGAAGTTATTACCGTAGGTCTCATGGTAAGACTTAAGCCCGAGACCATGATAACTTTTGTTTTGAGGCCCCCAGATGTTAAAAACACTATTCCTTCAAATGTATATATATATATATATATATATATATATATATATATATATATATATATATATATATGGGGGTTATAAATCTTCCAAAAATCTATTTTTGCATTTTTCATCCTAAAATGTTTAAAAAACCTATCGTTGGTTTTGACCATGTTATAGAGCTTGAAACAAATATGGTTTTTTGAATTATGAACCTAGGTTAAGTGGTTGCGGAGACAATCCAAAAAACCAATTCATAAAATCTCCCATGGTAATCTTAAGGGAAAAAGGTTTTTGTTTTTTCCTCAGTCCATTTCAATGTAAACTTCACATTTACTTTTACCAATCAGATCAGGTCCACAAAAAAATCATTTTTGTGTTTAAATTGTGATTCTACGTCCAACCGTTGCATAGATATTCAAAGTGCTAAACAGAGTAGGTTGTCCAATGTTATCCTTATAAAGACTAAATAAAATTTGATATCTCGATTATTTATGAATGTATGTTGATGAAACTTGGTATGTGTCTTCACGTAGTTCTGGTATATTTATATGTTCATAAAAACCCATTATTTTCCTTGTTGCAGCAAACCTGCTTACTCAGCCCCATGTTTTTCTTATGGAGAATAATTAAAATGTTATATAGCGCTTATTTATGATTGAATATTGATGAAACTTGGTATGTGGCTTCACCTAGTTAAATTCTATTTATATTTGCATACAAATCAATTGTGTATGTTCCTTGTTTCAGCAAACCTACGTACTCATCACCAATGTTATTCTTATGGGGAATAATTAAAATTGTATATATCGCTTATATGTGAATATATTTTTATTAAACTTGGTATGCGGCTTTATGTGGTATTAAGACATATATTATGCATTGCAAATTCGCTGAGAACGCAGGTTTGCTGCGACAGGGGTATTCAAGCAATATTAAAGGTCATATTATCAACATGATACATTTTCTCTTGAAGTAGTGAAATAAAAATAAAATATAAATTATATCTATTTAAAATTATTATTGTACCAGGAATAGACGTAATGATTCACAAAATTTGTCAAGTGAATCAAATTTCAACCAATCACACCGATCATCCTCAGGTCATCCTCTTATCCTGAATCATCAAACTTCACGAGTGAATTGTGTAGAGTGGTAGTTATCATTGCATCGGAACCCTTTACTAGTTAAAGTGTATTGTCTGATGGACAATAGGATATAAATAAACAGTACGTTTCGTTACAGATTGCTCCTCACCTTAATGAGTTTGGATCTTGACACGGTAGAACTGTAAACAGAGTGGTGGATGGTAAACCGTACATTCAACGTCCAATATAATTTACGGAAACTTCAGGCAGACATTTGAAATGTGAGTTTTGGTAGCCAACATTTTCCTATCTGGAATTGGTAGATGACTGACAAGGTGTGTCAGAATTCTCTTTACGGTTGGACTTGAAACAACTCTGAGTATTATAACGCAGGAAATAATTTATTGGATGCTTATAACTAGTTAAACTTTTCTACTACAGAAGGGAAATTATGTATTCGTTGGAGATTACTGGGAAAGTAGACGATGATTGCGAAAATTGCGTTGGATCTATTGTAAAAATTCCTGTCTATAAACTGCAATCCAGCAGTAAAATACAGCTCCCTACCTAAGACTATAAGAAATAATCATTAATTCAATTTGTTAAATAAAACAAATCAATTTAATCTATAGAACATGGCAATGCAGGATTGTCTGGCGGCATTTATTTAATTTAAAGAATATCATTTTTGATTGACAGGATAGATTGTGCAGATTAGTTCACATGTTGAGTAAATGGGAAGAATTTTTAAGAAAATATATTCATCCCATTCATCCTAAAGAAAGTATCTTTCCTATATAAAACATAACTTGAACTTAATATTTGTATATACTCTCTTCTATAATGTTGTTTACTACAATAATTACATATATATATATATATATATATATATATATAATTATTGTAGTAAACAACATTATAGAAGATTTACAAATACTCTTGTATTGTAGCAACTCAAGAACAAAATTTCCTTTTACGTGTTTTTGTGAGTGTAACATAATGCATAAAGAATTTACATATTTAACCAAGGGTTTATGTTTTATTACTAAATATGAGGTTACAACTGTATACGATTATAATATGGTACATATTTCTTTTAGACACACCAATAAATAAATTCAAGGAACTAGTATATACCCTTTACCGATTAAAAATCAATAGTTACTTTTTCCAGGTCTATAAAGTTCCACCAGTTAATTCAAACACATGTCGAAGGTTTCCTTTTCTAGATATTTTTACAAAGTTAAAACTTCAAATGTATCAAACAATGGGTTGGATAACGATACTTCATGTTGACACTCGTCCAATATTGATGGCATTTGATGGTACACGTGATGAATTTTATAATTGCGTTTTACTTTGTTTCAAAGCCACAAAGATATTTCAATTATAATTTGTTAGCTAAACTAAATAATAAATTAGACTATAGCTGTTTAATTTTTAATTTTACTTAAGTACTAAATTAATGTCCACGTTTATATTAGTTTTCAGGTACAAAACCCACAAATAACCAACAGCGTCGCATTTATGTTCAATAAAATTTACAATACAATTTTGTTTTCTGGTTTTTTTATATACAAAAAGATTTATTGTAATGTTTAGTAACAGTGAGATAAAAATGAGTTGGCACAAATCTATTGCTTATCAATATCAAATACAGAACACATTTATTTTATACCTTATAAGTATGTGGAACAACACCCTTATTAGGTTAGACTTTTACATTAGTGTAGTTATATGATGCAAGTGTTTTGACTAAATACCCATTCTTGATAAAATGCAAAATATGTTTTAAAATTGGACTTAAAATATTAATCAGAAAGCTTGCAGAAGTAATACAGTAAGAAAGTGTATTATACGTGATCTGGCTCAGAGTCTACAACAATATGGAGTGTTTACTCCGCCTCCCGGGCTATACGTGACATGTTGATGCAATGCGGTTGACCGCCTCATCCTGACCTTTTATTGGGTATTTGAATTATTTTTCAATGTGTTAAGTCACCAGAAACGTAATACATAATAAATAACTGTTAAAATCTCTTGACAGCTACAAGAAGAGTGTGAGAAGAATTATAATAAGAATAATAATAAGAATAATTTTGATATTAGGTGCACTAGATACAAACCAATTACTTCGCACAATAAATATTACTATAAACATTTGAACCAGTCACGCACAAGATTGTGTAACATTAACATTACTATGAAAAATGACAAAATATATGGAATATTGCAGTTTATTTTAAAAGCATATGAGTTATGAAAAATCAATAAACTAACGTTATAGCTAATTTTCTGTCATTAAGTAGACATGTAAATTTGAATACTACACTAATAATAAGTTAGATTTTGAAAAAAAGTTTGTTATTCAATATGTATTCTATTTTTTCTTCGTCTGATATTTATTTTGTGTAAAAGGTTTCGTGTTTATTTCGTACACTAAAGATACAAATTAATAAACCACACCCAATATTATAAAAATATGTATACTTGTTATGTTTAATTTAGATTGGTTGACATTTGGTATACTAATGAACTGGCCCAACGCGAAAAGTGAAGGCATTAACAAGGTAATAGATTACCGTTTATTATCTTTTTTATTTTCCGTATGCGAAAAACATAAATCGTTTAAAGTGATTCCTTGAACGCGGATCACGCAAGATGTTTTCAACATAAAAGCCAGTGGTGAGGCCACTGTGTGATTGGTGAGTGAATCTAGGAGAGTACCAATGTCTAAATGTCTTTTCCTTCCAAAATTATGACTTTGTAAAGTAAATAACTCGCATCATTAAAACAGATATATTGTTTAAGGTATTTTAGTGTTGTAAATTATCAACTGCAAGGCTTTACCTGAACAGAAATATATTAATATGGCAATACCATTTTATTGCCTTTCCATTACTAAAGGATAAAATACAACATATATACTCGGTTTTCAAGAATTGTTTGACTCTTCATATAGTTTAGCTTTTTTTATAAAGAAACATACAGTCAAATTATCTATGTAGATTGGGTTTCCTTAGTATATATAAATTTACAGATTGATAAAAACTAAAAGGAACTAGTATGTGCAAACAATATTTTGAATTGAAATATTTTATTTTAAGTAATTTAAATCATTAGAACTGGATAAATTTCATATATTTTCACTTAAAATCAAATTAGCAATTATGGCTTTGTTTGTTGCTCTTGGTCCTGTTGTGATTTTATTAACGCTGAAAAAAAAGTTTCTATACAAAACACACAAAAAACCTTAATTAGCTTCAATCTATCCTTGTTTAAGAACCAATTTTATTCCTGCAGTAATCGACTAAGAAGTATGAACTTGACAAAATCAAATAGCAAACCAAAACATATTACAGATCTCTCATTCAGAAATGGCAGCCGGTCAAACCTTTCTTTAAGTGATATTTTCTAAAATTTAAACTACAGTTATATATGTTATAATTGTGCTTTCTAGTTACGCATTGTGGTAGTGTGTAATACCATATTATAAATGTAACATTGCGTAAGATATTAGATCATGACTACCTTAGGACTTACAAGAGTACCTCCAAAGGCTGGCCCTTAGTGGAAGTGTATGTCTTAATGTAGGCATGGGTCAGACGATACTTTTTAGCATAACTTATTTTATAGTAAAACCGGCCCTTGGAAGAACGCCTCTGTCGGATAAAATCGTATTATAATTTTAAACAAATAGGAATAAGAGGAAGGGGACCGGTGAAAAACCTGGGGTTTTGAGTTTCCTGGATTTATAAATTTTATGGGCACCTTTGTGAGCCCCGTATAGCGCATCACATCGCCTTTAACCACGAATTTCTTGTCGTGGGTTGTAAGCTTGCCCCATATTTTTCGTTTACACATATTTTATTATCTTTTTTAGTTTTAATTTACAATATATCAGTTGTAAATAACATTGTATTTGCCAAAGCTAGTGGTTGTCTACTAGATTTAGTTCTCTCCTGTTTAGTTTCTAAACAAACTGCATAAAGGTCTAACTTGGTATAAACACTCCCGTAGCAGCAAACCTGCGTACTCAGTGAACTTCCAATGCATATATATGTATCTTAATACCACGTAAAGCCAAATACCAACTTTCATCAATATACATTCATAAATAAATTATTTATAACATTTTAATTATTTTTTATAAGAATAACATGGCGTCTGAGGATGCAGGTTTGCTGAAACAATGAAAAAAAATGGGTTTTTATGAACTTTGTTTATAACTCAACTAGGTGAAGCCACATACTAAATTTTATTAATTTATGTTCATAATTAAGGGAGATAACATTTTTTATTTATTCTCCATAATAATAACATGGGGGCTGGGTGTGTAGGTTTGCTGCTACGAAGACTATCAGCAAAAGATAGTTTTTCGTACAAATATCAATAAACCACAACGGTATGAAGCAATATACCAAGTTTTGTCAGGATAAGTTGATAGATAAGCAGGATATCGAATTTGTCTTATCCTCCATAAGGATAACATTGGACAACGTACGGTGTTTAGCACTTTTAATTTATATATAACTAATTGACGAAGGCAATGATAAAAAAAACTGCTTGTTTTTTAAGGTAAATTAAATGGTGAAAATTAAAATTTTATTTACTAAAATATTATATGGAAAAAGCTCAAAAACCCCATTTTTGGGGTACAAACCCCCCCCAAAATACCCCTTTGGATAAAGCGATCTTGCTGGTTTTCGAACTTAAAGTCATAAATGTTACTTTACATGTTTGTACTAAATTTCATAAACATCAGACCATTTTTACGAGGGTTATCGCACCCACGGACACAATATAGTAAAATATATAATATTCAACTAACTCTTCTAACTCTTAGCTAACTACATATAATTTAATTTTTTCCTCTTTAGATATATATATATATATATACATATATGGTTTTTATATATTGTATATATTTATATATGTACAGTTTTGAACGAATGGTGTTTTTGGCATCTGGGGACCTCAAAAAGAAAAGTTATCATGGTCCCGGGCCTAGGTCTTACCATGCTGACTACGGTAATAGCTTCTTCCCTCTAGGGGAAATTCTCTAAAAATGTAGTATTGAACTTCAAAATCTGTTTCAATTTATAAAAAACATGTTCGACTGGCTGTGCTAGTTTTTCCTATGTAATAATTTATAATTTAGACTTTACCTAAGTTATAATCTGGTTTCCTTAACCTGGTGTTTTATTCTGGTAAAGACTAAAATACACCAAACAAATTCCACGTTGGTGTAAATTACAACAATTTAATCTTAATCACTGTTTTAAATTTCTAAGCTTACTTATGGCTAGGATAGTTCAAGAAAGAACAACGTGTCATGTTATTATCACTAACAACCTTCTACCGAGGCAAGGTCAAGCATAAGGATTACGATAAGAAGGCGATATGCGACCGCTATACCTCGGCACGTGACTCTATACGCCTCAGTTATCAATTCCTCTACCCACATTCCTTGGTACTTCAAGCAAAATTTCTTTAAATGTAGTATTAAAATGCTTACGATTTCAAAATTTTTCCACAAAAGACATTCTGCAATATTATATGTTCAAGAATTTTGTATTATCGGTCAAAATGCATTTATTTCCACAATTTGTATTGAAAAATGTTTAGTTTTGATAGGTCACTGAGAGAAATTAAGAAGAGTCTTTTGCGACAAAACAAGCAACACATAGCTACTGCGATGCCCGCAAGTACGCCTGCAAATGCAAGGTAAGCAACCCCAGCGCACTAAAGCTATGGTTCCACAGACTGCGGAATTTACCGCGGGCGGTGCGAAATTTTCCGCTGCGTAATTATAACGACACTGGTTCAATGGAGGTCCGTGTTAACTGGTTCCACTGACGTGCGTTTACGCATCCGGAATGTTCGGTTCCGCCCGGCGGATAAATCATACTGGTCTGAGAGCAGTGCCCGTCCGGAATCCGCCAGCGGAGAGAAGCATTCTATCATTGAGACTGGGCAGTTTTTGCTGTAATATTATGTATTGTGCATCGAAAAAAATGTTGATGAACGTTTTTCATCGACCGAAGAGGAGGAACATGTTGAGTTGGTGTAAGGCCATGACGTTTTCCGGAATATAAAAAATACACAATTTGGAATAAAATAGGAGAAAAACTTGAGAAACAGATAATCTTAATTTATCATTAGTTTTTATAAGTTCCAGTGGCCTACATTCGATAGGGATCAGGGGGCTATTTCCCCCTTGTAACATGGACAAATTTATTTAATGGCTATTCTTCTGAAATCAAGCTTATGCCTTTTTATTGAAAATAGATGCTTTTAACGAAACAAGTATGTGTGCAATATACCTAAAAAAATGTATCTTTAAAATAAAATTACCGTTTATTATTACATGTCAGTGAATAAACAAAATGAATTTTTAAGGGTATTCTAGTAGTTTTATTAAACCAATAATAATAACAATAGTAGTAATCTTTAATGAGTTGAACCAAAATGAGAAATTGGTCTTTCGACACGCGAAAGTAGCGCTTAAATATAGTTTAATTGTCTACCAAATGTCTACGAACGAGTATTTTGTAAGCTTCTTCACTGCCCCTATTCTTAAAAATATCACTCCTATCACTTTGAGTTGGCACTAATAAAGACAAAAGATCGACAACATCATCATCAAAGTCATCATAAAGCATCAAAGCCACGAGGGCTTTCCTCTTCCTATCCTTACTCGTCACTAGTTTGGACACAACTGAATTTCCGCACCGTTGTTTACGGAGTCACAAGAACCACCTCTCCGGAGTTTACGTGGCGGAACCTCCACAGCAGAAAACTTCGCACTTCCTGCCGTAAATTCCGCAGTCTGTTGAACCATAGCTTAATAACGCAACACCCGTAGACGCTGACGCATGCGCAGGAGAAAGAGGAGTGGAGAAATGAAGAGAGGAGGTGAGTCCCTTCTGCTGCGGTGACTCAAGAAGGACGGAGGCGTTCTTACCATGAGCGGATAGGAGGTATCCCGCGGGCCAGGGATGGGGGGTCGGAAAAGGTATGTGATTATATTTAGTATGAACGATTAGGCCCTTCAATTCTAAATTCTAAAAGATCAGATAATCCAGATGAATTATTCGATCCGAACAACTTTGAAATGTAAGGTCCCTCTTATAGATATGAATTTAATACTTAAACGAGGTAGCTGGGTAGGAATCAATATTTTGGTTAATTAAATGGTGCCATTTTTGATTATATTACGCATATCAAAGCTGGCTCTCCGGGAATAAATTTTCACGGGTGATTAATTCCGTCAGGTCCACGGATAAACTTGTTTCGGTTAGTCGAATAGTTCTAGACGGGAAATTCCTAAGACTTAGTTCGCCACAAAATGATAGTAGAGCGTTTAAACGGGATTTCCACCTACCTTTGGCGAGCCATTTCAAAATTTAATTGCAAAATGTATTACCAAATTGATTTTTAAACATGAGTTCTAGTCACGATGCAACAGGTCAGCCAGCAGCATGTCGTTGCGTGAGTCTTACACCACGCGACGCAATTTGCAATAAATTAGTAGCCGATCTTAAATTTGTTTTAGCGAATTCCCATATAGGGAAGAAGCTATTACCGTAGTCGGCATGGTAAGATCCAGGCCCGGGGCCATGATAACTTTTCGTTTTGAGGTCCCCAGACCCCAAAAACACTATTCGTTCGATACTGTATATATATATGTGTGTCCGTGAGCACGATAACTCTCGTAAAAATTATCCGATTTTGACGAAATTTGGTATAAACATGTAAAGCTGCATTTATGACTTTAAGTTCGAAAACCAGATAGATCGACCTTACCGAAGGGGTATTTTTGGGGGGGTTTTGTACCCCCAAAATGGGTTTTTGAATTTTTTACACATAATTTTTGAAAAAGTCAAATTTTAGTTTTGACCATTCGATTCAGCTTAAAAAAACACACAATTTGGTATTTCGATCATTCCTCTACGTCAATTGGTTACCGAGATATTGAAAGTGCTAAACACAGTACGTTGTCTAATGTTAATCTCATGGAGAAAAAACAAATTTTTTTATCCCGCTTATTTATGAACGTATACTGACGAAACTTGGTATACAGCTTCATCTCGTTGAGGTCTATTGATATTTGCTCCAAAAAAATTGTTTTTGCATAATCATCTCGTAGCAGCAAACCTGCGTACTCAGGCCCCATGTTATTCTTATGGGTAATAATTAAATGCTCTGTCTCCCTTAATTATGATCATAAATTAATAAAAACTGGTATACGACTTCACCTAGTTGAGTTATATTTATATTAGCATAAAAACCAATTTTTTGTGTTCCTTGTTGCAGCAAACCTGCATACTCAGCCCCAATGTTATTCTTATGGAGAATAATTAAAATTGTATATATCGCTTATTTGTGAATATATTTTTATGAAACTTGGTAAGTGGCTTTATGTAGTATTAAGACATTTATATCTCCATTGGAAATTCGCTGAGTATGCAGGTTTGCTGCGACGGGAGTATTTATATATTTATTCGATTATTCCTTTAAATTAGTCATGGATTAGTTACTTTTACAAAAGTGGGAATTTATTTCTAAATTTGCTGCAAGACATAGAAACCAACAGGGATCCTTTCAGAATTATTAAGTTTTACAGCAAAAGTTATAAAGGAAATATTTGTTAATTAGGTATTATTAGCTATTATTACGAAATATAGGAATTATAATCAACATTTTGGTACTGTAGGTATAGGTTTCGTATCTGGTTCATGTTGTAGGGGACCCCCAAAAAAAGAGTAAAACGTTAGTAAAATGCAAAAAAGTATTAAGTGTAGTTAATTTGTATTTCAAATTAATTAAACTCGAAACTATAGTTTTATAAATTATGCCCTGGGCGCGTGTTACAATTATGTTATGAGCAAGAGGCTTACTTTAGACATGATTTATACCATTTAAGCTTCTTGTACTCAGGGTAAATTTATTTTATAAAAGAAAAATACAAAAAAAAAGAATAAAATAAACCAAAAGGCTTCTGCAGCATGCTTGTAGCTAGGTACAAATGTGACAATTTAAATGTAATGCAATTGTTGATTTAAGTTAAAAGATTAACATTAGTAGTTCGTCAGACAGTTTGAAATCCAAAATATTTATTTTAGGACAAGGTTTAATACATCATTTCAATTTATTAATGTTTCAATCTATTAATCACAGTTTGCTAAAGTTCACCCATCACAGTGATATTTGTTTGGAAATACTCCTTTTCAAGGTCAGTTGTCTGGCGATCGAAACGACGACAATAGACCGGTCTTAGCTTAAAAGTAAACAAACAGCAACTTCCTATCTGTCTGTCTGTCTGTCTGTCTGCCTGTCTGTCTGTCTGTCTGTCTGTCTATCTGTCTGTCTGTCTGTTTGTCTGTCTGTCTGTCTGTCTGTCTGTCTGTCTGTCTGTGTGTGTGTCTGTCTGTCTGTCTGCCTGTCTACCTCTGTTGCTCTCTCTCCCTCTCTGGCTTGATAGCGTTTCAAAGAGCGCAACAAAATAGTCCCACCCAGTTTAATTCGTTTCAAAACCCAAAGTAATTGTTTGCGACCCTCATCCCTCCCTATTATAATTGGTGAAAATGCATTTTGTAAATTTAATAGGTGACTCACCGTTTTGTAGGTACAGAGATTTTTTACAAAATAGATCCAGAAATAATTACAGTCTTGCAATTAAGGGAACCCTAGCAATATCGGGGATAACTGCAGGGGAAGTTAAGCGAATATTAAAGGCAGCACCCCCCAGCTTTGAAGGTAACTACTCCATTATAGTATTTTGAGGTACTAATGATATTTTAAAAGGTACAGATTTCAAAACCTTCAAAAACAAAATGAAATCTCTTTTACAGTTGATTAAAAAACTCTTCGATCCCCGACATCTGCTCATAGTATCCTTACCTCCGTTCCCAAGACTAGCAAACAATCCAAATGCACTGGCACTTATTGACCAAACGAATCAATTTTTGTCCACTTTACAGACATCAACAACTCATGTGATTCGTTTACCAATAATTCAAGAGAACGCGCATCAGTTGTTTCATCTAACTTATAGAAACTCTCAATGAAAAGATGAAATTCATCTAAATGATCTTGAATTCCATCGATTATCCTTGTCAATAGCAAATATTTTGTCAGAGAACGGGGCCTAATGTGTTATAAAAAAACAATAATGTGATTAAACGTTTTAACATTTTTTGTTTGCAGCTCTTGGATAAAATTCACCTGTTTTAATTTTGCAACATTTTTGTGACTAAAATGAAAAACAATAGGTAAATAAATTATAATAATATAAACAAATATTATGTTACAAAATAAATGCAAAAATATTAAATAATGAAAGGTTATTATAGTCACATTAAATGTCACGCTGAAAACAAGTATAACATGTTTTGCATTTTTAGGTCACAAGATTTTTACTTTTACTGTTACACAGGTCATTAACAAACCAAACCCCAATCAGACTTCCCTATACCTTGGTAACCATCAAGCCACCTGCATTAGGAAATTGTCTCAATTAGCGAAGCCTTTCGACTTTAAACTTAGAGTAGGTTGCTAATAAAGGTATTTTCCCTCAAAAAGCCACATTCAGTTAGGGAAACGTTTGGTTTCCCCTTGGGCACCCTCCTCAAACATAGTCCAGCAGTTGAGTGTTGCGATATTTTTACAGTGTACGTAATTTGGCTCTTGTTGTGTTACAAAGCAATTTGGCAGAAACTCCTACCTCACCTACCCCTCCCCACAAAAAAAAAATGAAAAAAGCGCAGCTTGCAGTAAATGTGTGTTTATAAGCAGATACTTAACTTAAGACTAAAATAAACCCATCCTCAGTTATTAAAGCTACCCTGGGGGCATTGTAACAAAGGCCTTTGTGCACCGTCTTCCAGGGGTCCTGAAATATGCTCCTGTCTTAAAGAAAACGGGTGGAAAGTGGCAGTGTCATTGGACAAGCTGATTGAGGCTGTAGATTTTCATCTGTAGTTCTCTACTGGCGCCAAAAAGAAAAAAAAGTAAAGGCTTAAATATATATATATATATTAAAACCAACCTTTTCCTTAACCTTACATGCCATATTGTATTGCGAGATCAGCAAATTTGAGGTTTTTAAGTAGTTTATCCAACATTCATCAGCTGGAGAGGCTTCAATGTCCCTCCTTAACAAAATAAATAAAGAAACGAAAACGATTTTCGTGAATTTTACAAAAGTGGTGAAGTCTTAGTTTAGCAGTTGTTGTCCAACCACAAAAAAGGTGTACGGTTAAGTCTGCAGTTTTGTTGCTGGTTTAGGAATGAATGTGTTGAGAGAAAAACGCCAATCTGGTATGGTTATTCCAATCTCCAAGTTATTGTGGTAATTAGTTAGGGGGTTGGCTTGACATCGGTACATCCTCTCACTTATCCTTACCACATTTACCATCAACCAAATCAATGAATTACTTTCAAGATACGTTATGACTTAATACCAAACTATTCTGAAATAATTAATAGCCAATTATTTATATCCGAGAGCTTTGAAATAATTTAACTGTTAGGTAAGTAAATGCCAAAGCAAACAAATAGTAGTTAAATTATCAGATATTTTGTAGATCACAAAGCCCAGAATCGACACCCCGGAGCGGCCCACACCACCAAATATAATTTGAGTAAGTTTATTTGACAGAAATAAAAGAATTGTTTAAAAAAATAAAAATAAAAAATGCCAGTTTACAATATTTAAAATATTCCATCAACAGTTGGGTGGATAAAAAACCTAATTGCCTTGCAAGCTATTGGCCAATGTATGGTATGGTCGCTTTCACCTGCCGAAACTTTAGAAGGAAATCGTGTGATTTTGTGAAATTTTGTAAGGGCAGCGAAGCTAGGGTTATTAGAAGATCACCAAGTAGGAAAATCACCAAGAAAGCTTCCCCGGTTTGGTAAGCCAAAGCACACTAGACAAAGCCACAGTTACTACACAGACTGATCACACAACTCCACCTGAAACTGAGACTACTACTGAACAAAAAAACCCATTGGAACAAATCTCAGTTATTACACAGAGTGCTAACACAACACCATTTCTAACAGGGGCTTCTACAGAAAAAAAATCATCCCCTGTCACAGTAGCATCCTTCACTGATCCTAGTATGATCCAGTTAATCCAATTAATACATGTTATTACTATGACTGCAGTGTCAGAAACAGCTAAAATGGTGGCGAAGGAGATCCAAAACTCCTCTACTCACAAATCAGCAGATGAAATCAAATTACCCCCATTCGCAGCAGAAATTATGAGAGATTTACCAAAATTAACAGGGAATGACCTAGATCAAACAGTAATTTTTTTCAAAAAAGTAAATAAACTTGTTGAATTAAAGTTGGTACCAGAAAGAACAATCTTGTTAAATGTAGGCCCCTATGTGCAAAACAGAATGAGGGAATTTTGGTTAACAAATGTGGCAAATCATGTGCTTTGGGATCACCTGTTAGCCAATTTACCTCAGACATTTTTCACCCCAGACACATTAAGGGAAATTCAAAACAGATTTTATATCGCCCCTAGGCCATTCAGGAAGAGTTGTCTGAATATTTTAGGGATATTCAGCAAAACTTTAAGATTCTTTCCCCAGAAACTCCCGAACAAGACATTTTCAAAACCATTTTTAGAGGAATAAATTCTGAAACCAGAACCACATTTACGGGACTGCCCCTCTCACCAAAATCCAAGATCTTATCGACATAGCACCCTTATCAGCAAGCTTATTAAGCAGACCTAGACCATCACAGCAGAATACTAAAAAGGGTCATGTTTCATCACCCTTTGCCAACAGATATTTTTCTCAAAATACTTATCCAATCCGTCAAGACAGACCATATAATAATTCACATAGTTTTTATAGAAGCCATCAAAATAATAATTGCAGACCTAATAACGTACCTCATTCTGCTCATAATTTCAATCGACATCCTAGACTGTTTGTTTCACCGAACAGACCTCCCAGATTTTAATCAGCCCCCAATTTCAACCCTCAGTGGAAACCCAACAACCAGCCACGTCAGAATCCTAGATTTCAATACACCCTTCAAAATAAAAATTTAAACTACGGGTGCGGAGCAAAATAAGCAGTGACTTCCCCGCGCATTCCAAGGTTGCTGCATAGACACCAATTACTTCAACAAACTTAACAAATAATTCAGAAGCCATTATAACCATTATGAGTTCACCTCTGTCAGAAAAATCCAGTCTAATATTGCACTTTGGAAGTGTCCAAACCCCAGCAACTGTTGATATAGGCGCAACCTGCTCTTTAACTTCTTAAACTTTCCTAAATAAGATTAAGGACCATAAAGGAGTACTTATTACTCAGCCAGAACCAACCAATATGTCAGCTATCACAGCCAATTTAGAAACTTTGGAACTTAATTTCAAAATAAAATTGCATTTTAAAATTCAATACCTCTCTTGGTCTTTTACATTTTTTGTTGTTAAATCCCTGCCAGTAAATGCTATTCTAGGTGTAGATTTTTTAGACTTCACTAAAGCTGTAATTAATATAGCTAAAGGTACAGTAACCTTTCCATACAAGCAGATGTTGGTACTGTCTCTAGATCCACATTCAGAACTGGAACCAGAACAAACCATTTTCTTGTTTAGTTAGGGGAACGCCTAACGCCTAACGCTCCTAAGTTCGGTGGAAATCTAAATGCTCAGTAGCTGGAAATAGATAAACAGTTATTAGATCAGTATCCAGACACCATAACAAAAAGGTTAGGCAGAACTAATGTATTGCAATACCACATTAACATTAAAGAAGGTCACCAAGTCCGTTCACGCCCACACCAATTTCCCCCCTAAAAAACACAAATATTATGCAATCACATTAAAGAGTTACTAGAAAATGGTGTGATTAGGGAACCCAATAGTTCTTTCTCTGGTCCAGCATCCATTATTCCAAAAAAAGGTGGAAAGACCAGGTTAGTTGTAAATTACAAGTCCCTGAACAACGCGCTTACGCTTGAATCTACCCCAATGCCGTCGACAGAGAGTGCCTTTTAACATTTAGGTAAAGCCAAGTGGTTTACGCTCCTAGATCTAAACTCGGCATATCATCAAATACCTTTGGACGAAGAATCAAAGAAATATACAGGTTTTGTTGTTCCCTGGGCGCAATATGAGTTCACCTATGTCCCTTTTGGGTTAGCCAATGGTTCTATGGTGCTTACAGACCTAATAAACCGTATTTTTTGTGATATCAAATTTAAGTAGCTTTTTTAACTTTTTGATGACATAGTGGTATATTCCAGCTCCTTTGAGGAACATATTCAACACCTAAATGAAGTTTTGAAACGGTTACATCATGCAAACCTAACAGTAAATCCCGCTAAGATCACAGTAGCTTCCAATTCAATAGAACTTTTAGGCCACATAATTAAAAACAACACCTTGAGTTTGAGTAAAGAGAAACCCAACCAATAGACGATTACAAAGAATCCCTACCCCAAAGAATCTAAAGCAAGTTGCTAGGTTTTTTGGAATGACGGCATACTATTCCCGTTTCATTAAAAAATGTTCAGAATTGTCAGCTCCTTTAAATTAACTAAAAAAGAAGGGAGTGGTTTTTTCTTGGGGCCCAGAAAAACAGTCTGCCTTTGAAAAACTAAATAAAGCTTTGACATCTTCACCCATTCCCCGCATGCCCAATTTCGATTTACCGTTCATAATCCAAACCGATACGGCACGGCCTAGTATTGGAGCCGTTTTGGCTCAGCAACATAATGACATTCTCCTTCCAATTGCTTATGCTTTACGTCCTACCAACAACCATGAAAAAAGCTACAGCGCAGTAGAGTTGGAAGCACTTGCCGTAACTTAGTTCCTGAATAACTTCCGAGTTTATCTCGAACACCGTCATTTGGAATTGCACTGTTATAATCACGCGCTCACATGGCTACTTAATCATCCTCGTCAAGTCGGAAAAATTGCACGTTGGATAACGCTTATTAATGCATTTCAATTCACTATTTACCATGTGAAAGGAAAAGAGAATTTTGTAGCGGATTGTCTTTCACGACTGTTCGAAGATCAAACGCTGGAAACTGTGGAAATCAAAAAACCCCATAAAATCCCTTAAAATATAGAGAGAATACAAGTTTTATTCAAGGTTCCGGAAGATTTTCAAAGACATTAAAACACATCATAAGGAAGATCCCCATATATCCAGCCTCGTAAAAATACTTGTTAAACCAAACCCTCCACCTAACTACTCTTTGCATCAGGGCATATTAGTTCATCAAACACCAAAACAGTTCAAGCCAAGAATAGTAATCCCAGACAATTTAATTCCTATGCTTTTCCAATACTACCACCAGGTACTTACAACTGCCCATTTAAGCATTAGTAAAAGTTGGCCAAGAATTGAGCCACATTTTTGGACCGGTTAAAAGAAATAATATCAGACATTGTTATATCCTGTAACGTTTCCCACCGAATTAAACAATTACCTAACACTAATGTAGGTCATTTAGCTTCAGAAATAGTAACCCACCCGTTTCAGAAAGTGTTCATAGACTACATTGTCCCACTTCCAAGATAAAAACTAGGGAACAAGTATATTTTAACAATCATTGATACATTTTATAAATTTACAGTTTTTTTAACAGCAAGAAACACAACACCCAAAACAACAGTAAATTTATTGAAAAGAGGGTTATTTTCTTATATTGGATTTCCCAAATTTCTCGTTACCAATAATGTTACTTACTTTCGCCCTAAAGAGTTTTCAGACATGTGTTTGTAATTTGGTATTCAGAAAATTACCACTACACCATATTACCCAAATCCGCAGAAAGAGCAAATAAGAATATCCAAACTGCCCTGCGAATTTGCCCCTCCCAAGACCAAACGGAATGGGATCAGAACATACATTTTTTCCAAATAGCCTTTAACTCCGCAAAACATGAAAGCACAGGTTTTTCACCAGCAGAGCTATTTTTGAATTACCATTAAACATCCATTAGAGCTATCCTGGAATCTCAATAAACTTTCGCCCATCCAAAATTCCGATTGTAATAGGAACAAGTGGGCAGAAGCAATCACAAACCTTCAAAAGTCCCATCAAAGTAGACAAAAAAATACAATGCAAATCGATTGAGCCAACCGTATAAAATAGGGGATTGGATGATGTACAAATTGCATCACCAGTCCAAGGTGACCATGTTGACCATGTCAATGCAAAGCTTCTTCCGCTCTGGTCCAAACCATTAGTAATTGAGGCCTTCACATCGCCAGTAACTGTGCGACTAGTAGACCCCTCTAGTGGTAAATATTTAGCAAGAGCACACGTAAAGCAACTAAAGAAATATTTTTGCTAAGATATTAAAAAAAGAGAAAACCCCGTGTATCCCAAATGGAGTAAGTGATATTAGGTTAAGTAGTTAGGTTAGGACAACACAACATGATTTACAGTCACACATGCTCCCCTTGCGCCTGACACCCATTGTGATTCAGGTTATGTTTCGCTTAGGCATCGCCTTCATGGAAGGGTCAGGGACGAGGGGAAGCGCACAAACACACGGCCAACCAACCTCCTCCGTTCATCGGGTTAATATATATATTTTTTTATCGACACGCGAATGTATAATCTAATGAGTTTGCCCCCAGACACTTTATGTATGTTTTTTGTATTTTCTGATTGCAAATTCAACCCTAATGAATTGGAGAAGGGATGTGTATTTCCTTCACCCGGGAAGGAAATAAGCCACAACACTTACACACCAAGAAAACACTACATACATACCACCTTGCTCATATGCTTGATCTTCAGATATTGTTCATTTGTTTATTTATTTACAAAGAATTCATATATTGTTGTTATACATTCATTTATTGTTTATTATTGTTATTTAATAAGTAGTTTGTATACAGGTACCATATATTGACTCTTATATATAAAAATATATATATATAAATTTATTAAAAAAAATATATATATAGCTCACATTATTTAATAGTAGTCATTTACAGATAAAGCACCACCAACCAAGCACAACCATTTTCTCCTTCTCCTCCAGCTGCCGGGGGGAGGGGAGGGAGATTGCGATGCCCGCAAGTACGCCTGCAAATGCAAGGTAAGAAACCCCAGCACACTAATACCGCAACACCCGTAGACGCCGACGCATGCGTAGGAGAGAGGGGAGTGGAGAAATGAAGAGGGGAGGTGAGTCCCTTCTGCTGCGGTGACTCAAGAAGGACGGAGGCGTTTTTACCATGAGTGGCTAGGAGGTAACCCGCGGGCCAGGGATGGAGTGTCGGAAAAGGTATGTGATTATATTTAGTAGGAACGATTAGGCCCTTCAATTCTAAATTCTAAAAGATCAGTTAATCCAGATTAATTATTCGAACCGAACAACTTTGAAATGTAAGGTCCCTCATATAGACATGAATTTAATACTTAAACGAGGGAGCTGGGTAGGACTCAATATTTTGGTTAATTAAATGGTGCCATTTTTTATTATATTACGTATATCAAAGCTGGCTCTCCGGGAATAAACTTTCACGGGTGATTGTTTCCGTCAGGTCCACGGATAAACATGTTTCGATTGGTCGAACAGCTCTAGACGGGAAATTCCTAAGAGTTAGTTCGCCACACCACAAAATTTATAATTTATAAAACTTTGTTATGTGGATAACTACTATAAAAAACCAGCATGCTGAACCCATGCTGGGTTTTGAAAGGACATCCTTGTTAATAACAAAATACAGTCATTAAACATATGTTTTGAGCTGAAGGCTTCAGGCTTAATCCAGAATTAGGTTGTATTTTTTATACTATTTGATTAAAGTTAAATATTCCATAGCATACATAGGTACTTTTCTTGTTTGTTAATTCATGTTTTTTAACACCGTGTTCATAATTGAATTTGGTTGAGTTATAGATAATTCTAGAACAAACGAACAGATAATAAAGTAATTGAATGAAGCTAGGTAATAGGAAGAAAAATGTATGTGATTTTATTAATGTGGTAACTACTATGAGCCACTCCACAGCTCTTTTTGATCTTTGACCTTTAGCACCGATTGGAACCCACTCCCACTTCCCCGGCCCTCATACCACTTTACGTAACCTACATTTGGGCAATGTTGCCAACCGTTTTTTCGTGCTATATTTCGTCACGCTATATTATGCCTCGCTATTATATTTATTACGACACGCTACTTTCGTAATAATACTTTCGTAAGTAATTTATTTCTTATTACTTTCCCTTGTCTGCATAGTTTAATGTTGGACTTACACAAGGTACGATTTGCATAAAATTAGTTTCAAAAAGCATATAATGAGACAGTATTACTAGAGAAAAAGGTTTGGCATAGCAAATAAGTTATAGAGCTCTATAGGGGTCTTATCTACTGAACAAGTAGTGACAGGTCTAGACAGGATAAAACAGGAGCGATGAACCTGATAAGGGTATAACATTATCTACAAGGTATCATTTCTACTGCGTAAAGATAAATCACTACATAAAAATTTCAAATTTTATTTCATAAATACATAGTTTTTATTTAAGTCTGCTCTGATACACCTGGTACTACTTCATATTTTACTAATATATTTCAACAGAAAAAGTTATTAAAAGTTATATAAATAGTGTGAGAAGGCCGGGTGTAGCAAACGAAAGTAGCGTGACGTAATAAATATAATAGCGAACCTTAATTTAGCGTGACGAAATATAGCACGAAAAAACGGTTGTAAACATTGCCCAAATGTAGGTTAGGTAAAGTGGTATGAGGGTTGGGGGAGTGGGAGTGGGTTCCAAACGGTGCTAAAGGTCAAAGGTCAAAAAGGGCTGTGGGGAGGCCCATAGTAGTGTGGTATTTAGGTTTTATGATACTACGTTTGTTATATCGTAATAGAATGCATGTATCAATTTCCTGTTTCCCAGTTAAGATCTGTTTAAGTAATTTTAATGATTCTGTGAAGTATGGTCAATGTGAGCCTTGGCCACTTTTGTGTTTTTCAGTACTGAGTTTTCAAATATTAGTAGTTTGGTTAACTGTAGTACTCTCTGGAATCAGTAATATAAGAGACACACAAAATTGTATAAGCACAGCTCATGTGTGAAAAGAAATACTCTCATTAAACCAGGGACCTCACCACTTTGAACCTCACTGCAAAAACTGGGAGATAAACAAGCACACAGTAGGTTAACCTTAAGTAAAATTTACAATGTGTTTCATAAGAATGAAATACATTAACTAATGCTAGTTAAAAAAATATAAACTGACGTAGAGACATCCTCAGAGTAAGTCATGTTTACATAATACACATAATTTTTACTTTAAATAATTGTTTTAGTTATTTTAAGTAGCATGAGTTAGCGCATCTTTGCGCGTTAACTCATTTTAAATCTAAAAGCTCTATTACTTGCTACAGTGAGTTTGTTTGAACCGATTTACTCGTTTCATTCGTCTCTCCGCTTGATCGTAATTCCTCTTTTGTCTTCCAAATCCAAACGCCATGGTTCTTAAGAAGCTGAATTGGTTGGCCTAACCATTTTCTTTATGGCATTTACCTAGACAATCTTCTTACTTCGACAAAAATAAACAGACCCGGCTTGAAGCCAGTTGAAAGCCATTTAACTGGTTTTATTTGTTAATCATACATCCACTTAGTAAAAAAAGTAATTTCAAGGTGACCATTGGCACAGAACATGACATCGTAAAACACTTAGTGTTTTGGGAATCATTGGCCTGATGTTAATCGATTCGAAAACAACCAATAACTCACTTACCATCTAAACATGGTAAACAATTGTTGTGTTAATACTTATATTGTTATAGTAATGTAACAAAAAGTTAATGTAATATTAATGTAGAATGAAGATTAATCTTTTCTATTCGTACACTTAGAATAGTAAGACAAATTAGATTAACTTTAATTCGACTGGTAATAGTAAAGGTTCCTTGTTAGTAAGACAACATGTTCCACTTTTTAACAAGTCTGTTTATTTCATTTACACAAACCTTATTACCAGTGGGCTAACCATGCATTTGTAATCACTGCTCGAAACTAATTAAAAATATAATTTTAATAAAACATTCGGATAATTCAATTTTTGAATTATTATCAAAACTCAAATTATTGGTTTTACAATTTCTTATGAGGTATTTAATAAAATAATTCAGTACAGGAGTTAACTAATTAAAACATATTTTGAAAGCACGTCTACAAGTGTTAGAAAAAGTCATATTTGCTATATGACTTTTGCATTATTATAAAATACAAGACTCTACAAAAAGGATATAGCACCTCCTCCCCACTCAGTCTTAACCGAACGTTCACGAATACAGACGATGACACCCGAACGAAGAGCCCTCAATATTTGCTTATGTTTTTAAATTTTATGGCGTTTTAAGTTTTCTTTTTAAGTATTGTTGCAGGAAACCTACGTACTCATCCCCCATGTTATTCTTATGGACAAAAACCAAAATGGTATACATCGCTAATTTGTGAATGTATATTGATAAAACTTCGTATGTGGTTTCACCTAGGTGATTTTTTTGATATTTCTATCAAAACCCATATTTTTTGTACCTTGTTGCAGCAAACCTACGTACTCAATGTTATTCTTATGGAGAATAATTAAAATTGTATATATTGCTTATTTGTGAATATATGTTTATGAAACTCGCTATGCGGCTTTATGTGTTATTAAGACATATATTATGCGTTGGAAATTCGCAGAGTACGCGGGTTTGCTGCGATGGGGGTATTGTGTAATATTGTGTATTGTAAAAATATGTTTGGGTCCATAGATATATTTGCACTTTTACTAGTGAAAAAAACTGTCAAGCAGTAAAATAATAGGATATACACATAAATTAAGTAAAATTAATATAAACTAAGTTTCGCGTGCTGATGACTACAATGTGGCGGTTCTTGAAGGTGCAGTATAGTCCGCAGATGGGATTCATATAATCTGATGTTATTCACTGACAATGGATGTTTTACGCTTTCTAGAGTATATTCAAACTAATATACCAGAACATATTATGCTAAAATAGGTCAGAGTTGAAAGGATCTATCTAGTAATTAAAAATACAACTTTTTATTGTTTTCCAGGATGTATGAAATCAAAAGAACCTTAAACATAAAAATGTACGACGTTTTTTTCCTGATAAATTTCAATAATTCTTATTTAAAATGTGTCTTTTATACTAACATTAATTCAGACTGTAAAAGCTAACAATACCGTTTACTTCTACTTCTACCGTCTACTTCTACTTCTACCGTCTACTTCTCCTTCTACTTCTCTCCCGCCATTGCCTATTATCTTTGTATTATATCAAATGTAATTTTGTTTACTTATTTTTAAATCAATGTTTGATATTTAAATGCAAAACGAATCTTAATTTTGTTCTTGATTACTATACATACAACTGCCGATATTGTTCGATTTTTATTTTTTATTTGTGTTTGTAGCCTATTTTATCATCAAAATGTAATTGTAATTGTTTTAGCAATAATACGATGTTTTTTGTTATTTTTTAAGTGCACTGAATTTGAGGCAGAACTCGTTCTCACGCACAGGCCGATGGGCCTATGTGAGAATTTTTTCCGAAATATTGTTTGTGTACATAATGTTGTATTTGTTTTTATTTGGAAATAAATTTGATTTGATTTTGTTTGACTAGGTTAAATAAAATACTTAAAAAAGTTTTAGAAATTAAATATAATATAATTAATTACTAAGAGCAGTATAAATTATATTTAAATGTAGAGTATTTATATATACAATACTGCATGCCTTCTGTTTATTTTCCCATGTTCAAGTTTTTTAAATTCTAATAAACAAGTAATATATGATAACAATAAAACAGATGACTCTAGGAAGGCGTTATTTCCAAGTTTGTTGACACACGATGAGACATTAAGCAGGATGACAAGATGACGTTCCACTTCTTGCCACACTTAAGGTTATTATTTCCTTGAGAAGGGGCAATGGATTTTCTTGTCTTTCCCCTCTAAATATTAGCATGCATCTATCTTGTCAACACAATATTGCTATTTTAAAGTTTGTTTACAGTTGATATTAATAAGCAATACAAATAGCGACTTTTCACTTTTCAGATTTATCAAAGTACTTACGATTATATGGTTTTAAATCTTCACAATATAATTTGTTTCCTTGGTTTTCTATATTTCTTCAAAACTTGAAATATTTGCAGTCACAAACGGAAAGCTTAAAATTGTTTTATCGTACTTTATTTCATAATAATATATATATATATATATTTGCGAATATATATATATATATATATATAAATATATATATATTATAAATATATATATATATATATATATTTAAAATCGTTCACGTGCAATTACTTAGGTAAGAAGAGTTTCATATGAGGAAACTATGATAGAGTACATCTTAATTCAAAATATGCTTTATACATTTTAAGATAACAAATGCTACAAAAGATTTGGGAATAAAAGAGGGGGTTGACAATAATATACTACATGTATGTTTTTCTAGAGTTTTCACCCAGCTAATGTGATTGAAAGATAAAACAAACTTCCCCAATAAAACTTTTAATACGGTTTTGTAAACACGTCACCTTGTTTCCTATTTTACTACAGTATACTCCTTTACCAGATGATACATATTACAGATCGCTACTTAAACTAAATTACTTTTCTTGTTATAATCGAGATGGTTTATTGAATATGTTATGCTATAAAGTATAAACATATCGCAGTGAAGGAAAAATTATATTTGACTTTTAATTACACAATAAAACATTTAAAACTGACCTTAGTCACAGACATAAAAAATAAGGTTACGGAAATAAATAAAATAAGAAGCTATGAACTATTAAGACAGTTTCATCGTTAACGTTGGTTAACAAACATTTATACATTATTAAGGGTATAGAAATGGCGGTCAACTTGTTTCAAAAACTTAGGGTTATTACAATTTTTTTTCATGAAGGAAGGGAATAAATCATATCGTGAACATGACATGTCAAGTCAGAATTTTAATGTATAACAAAATACCCTTACAACAAGCAAATAAACATAACTATAAACTAAGAATCTTTTGCAAAAGAATTAAGCTTCAATTTATATTATGTTCAGGTTAACAAGCACACTATGACCCGTCGTTTAAAACTTATGTCGCTTTATTTATTTAAAAAATAAGGCTACATGCCTTGACGACATAAATGCACTTGTTTTTATGATTACTAGTTTCTGGACTAGTTTTGCCCGATTATAAAATGTTGTTGTATCACAGAATAAAATACTGTCATCGTCTTGAATTTAAAAACATTTTAACACTAAACACAAACTTGGGAACACGTGGGAGATAAAGTGTACACTTATTGTGAATTTTTAAATGTTTAATGTTTTTACGTGTTAGTCCGAGTTTGTGTTTAGTTTTGAAATGTTTTTAAACTCAGTACGATGACAGTATTTTATTCTGTGATACAACAAGATTCTACTATTGGACAAAACTAGTCCCGGAACTATTAAAAATATAAACTAGTGGATTGATGACGACAAGGTACATAACCTTTTTTTTAAGTTATACAATCAATCCAGGAGGCAAATAGCATGAATAAACGTACTATTTAGTTAATATGAATTTAACTATTACATGGGTGTGTTATAAGCGAATTATATCGTGTTCCGTAATTATAATCTACCGAATAGTAAGCTGATGATTCGGTGGTCAGTGACTTTATGCAATATTTAGAAAGCAGTGTTTTACATAACAAATATATTCTACTATCAATATTTCTGTAAATCTTTTTTACTTCTCCTAATTTAGGTTGGATGTTATTGAACCAGTTCAGAAATTATTTATTACTTTGATAGACAATAATTCTAAGTTTGAAAAGCTTCCACTACGGACAGTAAGAATAAAGATGTGAATAAACTAACTGCTACTTACAGTAAAAATATGTATAAATTACCAGCATTTCGAAGAGGTTCGTCGTGCAATAAGTACACTACGAACTGGAGCTCAAATAGAATACTTATAGTGTGTTTTGGGCACATGACATATTTCGTACAAATCGATGAAATGTAAGCTACCAGCCTACGGTGAAACTAACGATAACGACTTGTTAGTTTAAAGTTTTGTATGTTCGTGTGTTTAGATGAATATTAATGTAAAACAAATGATTTTTATGCGCATGTTATAGTAGAATAAATAAAGCTTGATACATAATATCATATAGTTAGTCGATATTTCAGGAATTTTATGTTACTCGAGTGAAACAGATTTAAAGGTTAGATTTATAATAATCTATTACCTTTATTGACACTTATTAAGGGCTGGTAGGTCAGAAACAAGAGAGACAGATGTAATTATATCCAAGCAAATGCACTGATCAAACAATAAATTGATTCGATCTGTCTCACCGAAGCATATAATAAAGCTTAAAATTAATTCTAGAGAGTGCGATTATGTTAACAATTGTAATGCGCTCTAATCTAATGCTAAACAAAGTTTTTACAATAACAGCTTTAACTGTTGGCAGGTTATTTACACGGTCGTCTTAAAACCTAACTCCTTTTCATCTAAATCGATGCTCCTTTTCATGTTAAAATTAAAACTACATTCATCATGTTGTAGAAATATGATACAGAATACTATTCAAATCATAAAATAAAATAAAACCATATTTAAATTCGAAGCAAGATATATTTATCGTTTAATTTAAAACGAGGTCATTACATAATTATTTATGTATAAACTAGTTACATCACTGACTTCAATTCACGTATAGTAAGTACATTAATACACATTCAACTTACCTTGCCTGGAATTTTTGTAATGTGTTTTAATCGTGCAACAATACCTTTCTAGGCGTGTAAATAAACATGGAGTCTAGTTATTAAGTTTCTTTTTAACACACATTTTACTGAACAAAATTTTAAATTTGTTCAACATAATTTCTTGCCTTATATCATTAACGTAATAGCAATAACTCTAATTGCGGGAACTAGTCAACTGCCATCTCGTCATCCCGCTTAGTGTTTAAATGTTTGTTGTCCGGCCTTAGCGATAGACGGTGTTGCTCTGTCGCAGCTTCCTCTTTTGTGCATTTACTTAACTTCATGTTTGTATTTACTTAACTCCATGATTTCATGTTTGTAATTTCGTTTGTTTAAATAATAAGTTGTGTAAGTAATTAAGTCCCTTCTATGATTTTGTTTACTACGTGAGTGTTATGCAATATATAGTAAGTACAACATTTAATCATTCTATTTTCGTTTGCGAGAAAGAGTTATTTGTTTTTTTTTTTACAATTATGTTCTATAGTATGTTACACGAGTTAAAGTAGTTAAAATATTGCAAAGCAGTTGGAAAAAAGGTAAGATGTTAAACAAATTTATTAAAAGTTGTATTGGAAAAGTGGTTTTTATTCTTCAAAACTTCTAAAACATTATATTTAGTAAATTTATGTTTTATTTTATTGTTTTATTTGTTATATAAACAGTGACAAGATGTAAGTTTAGTTGTACTTGCATCACGTATAATTTAAATCCCCTGATATTCTACACTATCGCACATTTATAATGAGGAAAGTTGAAGAATAAGGTGAACTATAATAACCACGATGGTTATTCATGCGTACCTACAGCCTGTTCTGCGAAGTATCTAGACAACTTGGAAAGCCTATATCTATAACAAATTCTACGACTGTTGCGTATCGATTCTGACACACCTGGCTCCAGTTGTTGAAATCTGAATGGAGTAATCTAAAACTTTTACGAAAATAAGACACAGAAGTAAAAAATAACTTGAAAACATAGGAAACACTTTAACGTGAATTAAAATTAAAGTCAGTAGTTGCATATATGTTAACAACTGTAATTATTTATACAGTATAATATTTGTAGTTTAGTAGGCTACAAATACTTTACAGAACATGATAAAAACATTTTAAACTTAAATTATTATCAGTTTGATTACGTTTAATCAAGTATTATTGTTACTAATATCCAAAATCACGAAGTGCACCTTCAATTAAGTAAACTAAAATCTGCCGAGCATTCAATATAGTATGAATGCTTCTATGCAAAACAAATGAAGAGAAGGTCGCGTCTGTTAGAGTAAGATATCTTTGCAACAACGCTCGTCTTTATTGTCGCTAGCTGTTGTAATTAACTAACTAATTACTTACGAGTTAAGCTGATTAACAAGAATAGAGAAGATTTTCTGATTTATAAACGTTTTATTTATTACTTTTCCATTATTGTTTTTATAAGTACACGATTTTAATTTTTACATAATAATCAGAGTTCGTTTTATCCTATTAATGTCGTTACTCTTAATATCTGATCGAAAATGGAAATTACTAAAATGTGTCAAGTTAAGATTTGAAATATTATTATAATAGATTAAATATATTATTACTTTACACATATTTCATATCTAACAATGTTTTTTGAGTACTAGCATGTATAAAGTTTATTGGTTTTATTCTGGGTTGTGATTTGGTAGAAAGTAATAAAACATGGCTCTTAAAGTATTTACATTTCATAGGTGTAATAAAAATGAGTCTTTAAATATATAATCATACAGCATTTACTTAGTTTTATTAGTAATATTATTATAAAAATGGGAACGAAAGTACGAAATAAAATTTTTAAAATGTTAACTCATTTGGACCTATCCGACATCTACTCGAAGTTGTGAAGGATTGCCGTGTAAAAGAAATTAAAGAATATATTTGGTAAAAACCACTCCCATAGCAAAAACCTTCCTTAAATTGGCGTGGCAAGGTGGTTAAAACGAGAATTCATTTCTTCTGCTCAACAAAATAATAATCTTAAGTGCGCCAAGAAGCAGAGCGTCATCTTGTCATCCTGCTCAATATCTCAAGGTTTGTCAACAGACTTTCAAAATGACGCCTTCCAAAAGTCCTCCTTATTGTTGTTACTACACCCTGTTTCTAATCACTATTCTAAAGTATTTCACTGAGCTTGAATGTTGGAATGTGATCTATTTTCGTAAACCTATTTAACTATGTATAAAGACATATTAACAATATACTGTGCTAAGGTGACGCCACTATCATTTTATAAAACACTTACCTAAAATTTAATTTATTTGCTCTCCCAATTCCTCTCTAACGTAACCTTATGACAGAAATAATTACTAGAGTGTATAATAAACTAAAAGTACTCGTAAAACTTATTTAATTTGTAAAGTCTTAAATGGTTTTTGTTTATGTAAATAAATGATAAAACAGTTTTATGATATGTGATCTAATCGTTATCGTGTTGACTAATTTAATGCGCATAGTGCGCATAAGTATGAGAATTTGATAATGTTTTAAAAAGCGTAACACACCCATTAACAGTGAGTTTTGATTATTTCTGTACCAACTGATGACAGAGCTCTATTATTTATAGATTCACTCACAAAATTAACCAATTTCACTTGTTTTGTTTACAAGTGTTCAACTTTTCTTCTGATATATTTTGTTTGGAATGAGGAAATGGTTTTATTCTTTACGCTTATAGTTAATTTATAGTGCATACCCTTACAAACTGTGGTTCAAATATAGATGGAGAGTTTATACAATTGTGCATGAGAGTATTTATTTTTGTAGACGATCTTTCACAACGTAATTTAGATAATTGGTGTAAAACACAACATTCAAATGCCAGCCACTAATTCTGCCACGATTTTATTGTTAAAGTGAAAAATTGAGATGAATGCTAATTAGGTATTATTGTCTTGGTATCAATACATCAATCCCGTAGATCTGGCTTTGAAAAGCGTGAACGGAAATGTCACTCCACCTGTCAATTCAGTATCGTACAGGCGTCCCCGAAGTGTCGAGGATACTTTAATAGTGACTCGCAGTTAAATGTGATTACACATTCTGTTAATAGCATTTGTTGTGACTGACAGTTTTATCTGTAGTCCGGTGTAAAAATTAAATTAAAAACAATCACCGTATAAATAGTCCAAATAACAACTTTGGCAGTTCTGTTCTTTATTGTATTTCAGTAGCCTGTTAATATTCAAGGTGGTTATTGATTCTCATTTATTATATTGTTATTTATTATAATATTGTATTTTGTATCAATAAAATATCAAGTAATTTAAACGTCATTATTAGTTACGATTTCACTTAAAATGTCATACGATAAATAATTATGATAAATATGAAATTTATTCATAACATTCAATATTTATTAGTTGTGAATTATCCAGGAAGTTTATTTTAGTTATTATTAGTTTTCCACCCACCACCTTTATTGTATTTGAAGTCATATTCTGGTAACTTAAAAAACACAGGTAAAACTGTACATATATAGTATATATATATAGTTATAATGGAAATGTAACAGCACTAATCTGGAAAAATACTAACTGAACAAAGACTTTTCGTGTAGTCTTTTGTTATCATTTAAATACCGGAATCATTCGTTTTTAAATTACTGTCAGCAAGATCGTAAGTACATTATAACTAGTTTATCCAAAAACAATTTTATTTGTTTAGTGTTTAAATATTATTGTTTTCTAATGAGGGAGAAAATGTGAGTTTTGCATGAGAAAGGATTATCAAAATGTCGATCCGAAACTGAAAACTGAGTCTCATCGGTCAAATGAAACGTTTTGGCTTACGGTCTTACAACATTTTTCAAGACGGGCAAACAGTTATAAGTACCACTCTTTCAGGGGAAAAATACACAATTCCTTTGTCAATCAACTTGTTCTTTGACGAAAGTCTCGTTATACACAGGACAACTCTTTTATAACAATTAGTTCATGTATGTAAATAAAACATCATACATGTGCACTAAAAGTAAAATATTCTCGACCTAAACAACTCTAATTTATGTAGCTTTATAATAATACTAAAACTGTTGTACTACTTATATAAATATTTCCCTTAAGAGTCATTAGTGTAGTAAAGAGAGCAATCTAATGTAATGTAAAAAGAGACCAGACCAGTAGGTTGCTGTTAATTTAAGGGATACGCCATTAACGGGTAGACACCCGTTATGTGTTTAAAGATAAATTAGCACCTTATTTTTCGATATTATATAAGTGAGTACACGAAATTTAGCCGACTGTCAAAAAGTCCTATGCATTTTACTGTTTTAATATTTTACTTTTACTAATTATGGGAAACAAAATGTATTCGTAAACAATATTTCGTTATTAAAATTTAATTATACGAGAAACTAGTGCATAAATAAAAAGTTAATATGAAACCTAGAATAATAGAAAGTACAGGATAAGAACTTTGCAGCTGACATCCCTATTTTTTAATCTCAATATGTGCGTCCTTAATTACAAATACCATATTGGAGGCGTACCACTCTCATCGCAGTTAATGTTTTATGCAAATTATTATTACTGAGTTAACATTAAAATAACATGATGATATAGTTAAAAAAGGATGTGAGAAAATATTATATTAACTTTGTTTAAAGCAATTTCCACACACTCGTCTGATGGAAACACACATTCATTTCATATCGCCCTCGGTCGACAACGCAGGTCGGGATGTCAACATGATGTATATGTTGTTTCAAGTTCTGTTCTTGTTCAACATTGTACGTGTTCCTGTTGAACGATATAGTGTGTGTGTATGTTTTCTCCGTATGTAACAATAATTGTACTTGAATATTTGTGTTAAAAACTAATGTTGTATAATAAGTCTGGATAATAATAGTAAAGCTAGTTAAATTAGTTAATAAAAATTCATTATTCTATGGCTTCATTGAAAACTACATATATGCGGTCAAAATTGTTATAAAATTACTTTATTTACTATTCATTGTTTATGAAATTTGGTAAGTGACTTCACCTAGTTGAGTTATATTGATATAAGCATAAAACCCCATTTTTTGTGTTCCTTGCTTCAGCAAACCTGCATACTCAGCCGCCATGTTATTCTTATGGAGAATAATCAGAATGTCATAAATTGTTTATTTATGAATGTATATTGATGAAACTTGGTATGTAGCTTTATGTGGCATTAAGATAAATATATATGCATTGGAAATTCGCTAAGTATGCAGGTTTGCTGCTACGGGGGTATTATTATTACTAAAGTTGAAAAAATTTAATACAGCATAGGTAAGATAAATTTGTAAAATGTTGGAAATAAAATAATTAACATTTGCAAGTTTGAAAGCCATATCCACGTACTTGTCTAGTGGGAACTTACATTCACCATAAATCGCCCAAGGTCGAAAATGCATGTCCGGATGTCAGCGTGATGTATCTGCAAGTTGTTTTACGTTATGTACTTGTCCAGCACTGATGTTTCTGATCAAAAATAAATGTGTAGGAAAAAGTGTAGGAATAAAGTGTTTTGTGTTTCCTGTAGGTAAACGTTTTATCGGTGATTCACTTTTAGAGCAGTGTATCTTAATTCACTTTTTAAGGTTTAAGTCAGAAAATTTGTGCAGACATAACAAGTACTTCATTATAATTATGATTACCCAGTTAGAATTATTTCACGTTCACCAGACAAAATACACATCGTTATTAGTTCTGTACGTGTCCAGCGGTAACGCTCCTGTTCACCAATGTGACTTGTATGACTTGCTGGACTTCCAGGATAAATTGTAAAGATAATAATTCTGGATTCGTTTACTCCCATTCTTCTTTCCTAGATTAAGGATAGAAAATCCAGTGAAGGAAGCGTTCAGAGTAATAACTGCAACTTCTTTATTACTCGAATTGTCCTCTTTTATATCTTTAACTTTCACTAGACAATTCTCTTATATGGACAACGACTGATTACTGGAGGGATACGGATTAATATTTGTCTATGGTTCCTTTTAATGGAGAATCAAGTACCTTCTCTGATATGGACAACGAGTAATTACTGCAAGGGGCAAGGGGACAGCTTAGTATTTAATTTCATTGCCTTTTGGGGTGTAATTCATCTCTGATATGAACATCGGGTGATTACTGCAACGGTAATGATTAATATTTTTCTCATGTTCTTTTCTTTTGGATAATTTCTATCACTGATATGGATAAAGAGTGGAATGTTCCGGAGGCAGATTGCCACTAAAAGAATGAATTTCTCACACTAACCACACGTTATACCTTGGAGGATAAATCATAGTTCATATGTTTCTACAGTGAGAAAGTCAGAAGACTAATATTCACTTTTAGTTTCGATACCGTAAAATCTCTAGTTGTCTTTTAGGCTGTCGTTAAACCTGGTTTTCAGCTCAATAGACGAAATTTTTCCACAACTCTACTTCTGAAATATTTAATATTTATTGTATAACAATTTCTTGTCAGGTTTTATTATTTTATTTATTTATTTTTTTAGTAAGGATGAGTAAATTTGATTAAAATTTAACGAGATTATCTATTGTTTTCTGATAAAAGCGAGAACGTTTTCGGTATATAAATATCAAAATACTTTATAGAAAAATTACTAAAACAGCTAAAACAACACAACTACTAAATATTAGATGTTGAAGAAAATATGTTACTTCGACTAAAAAATATGTTTCCTTCAAGACATATTTATTTATAAGATTGAGTTAAAAAAAGCACGATACGGTAGTTTTTCTTAGGTTCTGTGAATTAGATTAGGTGATAAATAATGTACTTTAGCTTCAAGATTTATTCAGTTTACAACAGACAGTGGATATTTAACTACCATTCAATATTCAATCAACAATAAACCACATACTTGGATAAAAGGACGACGCTTTGTAATTTTAAAACTGAAGTTCTCCCACAGCTCTTACTGAAGAGCAATTAAATCTCTAACAGCGCCTTGTGGAGTGGATAGCGAGGTAGAAAAGTTTAATTACACTTAACTTAAGATAATACAATATTAATTTTTACAGGTGCCAAACAGAGTTTTCTTAAACATTTTAATATTAATAATACATTTCGAATGCAGTATATGATATTTTTGTTTTCCCCAAACTACCGTAATAAATTTCACATAGCAGTTTTATGAATAATTTATCTACATAAGAACATGATTTGCACTAACTCTAAATAAATCTTTGTTTTGTTTTCCAAAAATGTTATTTATCAATAAATAAATCAAATACTCGCGTAATATACTTAACTCACCCAAACTAAAAGCAATTAAAAGTACAACTGACTCAATTCCCTCTGGAGATACCAGAATGTGCAGTGAGTGACCATTTATTCAGATAAGTAAATTATGTTGCGTGGTAACTGTAAATACAGTTTGTCAGTGTCAATTTGTACACTGCATGATTTAGTTTTACTCACAAGACTGTATTCTCGTGTTGAAACTGATAACATTCAACACCATATACTTGTTTAAACTGGCCTCGAAGTAAATACTCTTGCCTTTATAATTTAAACTTATGTCAAGTTACTTGAAAATGATCGGTTGCTTGTGCAGTATGCCATGTTTGGACCCAGACAGAGAATTTGTCATGATGGATTACCATCTGGAAAAAAAGCAATAAAAAAGTTTTATTTTACCTGTGCGTAAATTGATCCTTTGTAGTTCAAAAATAACTACGCTGTTTCGTGCTCATTGAACACATCATCAGGTTAGTCCATGGAACAAGTGTTAAGTACCATACAAATATTTTATTCCGACACCAGCACCAAACTTTGGGGATCGATAAATACACGTAAAGGAGTAAAAATCTGCCGGGAGCCAAGTCCAGAAATGATGTCGTCACGAGCTGTGACGTCATCGAAATGGCCGCTCGACAATTGATTTTAAGTACCAAATCTCGGTAACTGCTAATCCGATTTTGATAAATGAGGTTTCATTATAAAGGTCTTGCATCCCTAAAATAATAATTTTACTTGTCTTGCCGCAAATGTAATATTTTTTTTAGTAAAAAAAGGTTTTTATTTTACTATAACATTCTGTATTGTTATGAATTTCTTGTCCTATCAGTGTCATATACCATATAATTACAAAAGCAATCAACAGCTGAGGGAAGCACTGACCTATACACATCTAAATCAAATTTAGAGTAGGTATTTATGCGAATAAACAATAACCATCGAAAATGTTATTTATATTTTGGGATATTTTTAATTTTTATATTTGTTACAAAAAGTATTAACTATTATTTTATTATTGTTATCTTTTAATTACAATACGGTTTTATTAAGAATATCTTATTACCGTACCAATTAAATCCTCTTTACAAGATTACCATGACCTTAAGAGAAATTAAACTTTAGTTTTGAAGTTGTCATGTTATAACTTAAGTTTCTACACGTATATATTTGGTAAATTGCTGAAATTTTAACATATTTGAGTTTAAAAATTATAAATTATAACTTTTCTGAGGCTATTGCTATAATACTTACAATAACAATGTCTTTCCTACGAAGATATTCGCTAAAAATACGGAATTTTATAATATAATCACTATTGTTAGACTTATTCAAAAACAGTTACAATTAAAGCAAAACATGTAATGACGTTTTTTGATAAAATAGCAAGACCTTTATAACTAAACCGTATTTATAAAAATCGCATAAGCGGTTACTGAGATATGGGATTTTAAATTATTTGCCGAAAGGCCATTTTAATGACTTCAGTGCTTGTGAAATCATAATTTCTGAGCTTGGATCCTGGCTAGTTTTAACTCCTTTACTCCAAAGGTTTGGTTCTGTGTCTGGAAGTGAAATGACACTGACTTTTCCACGGCCAAGAAATCCGTTAAAAATTCAGAATGGAAAAGCAATATTTTTACATTTGTTAAAAATCTAGTGCATTTACGGCAAAACAAGTTATAACATTTAATTTAGGTGCTTGGAATACCTTTATAAGGAATTTATCAAAATCGGATAGGCTGTTACTGAGATAAGGGACATTAAACTATTTGCTAAACGGTCATTTTGATGATTTTACAGGTCGTGGCGTCATCATTTCTGAGCTTTGTTCCCGGCTGGTTTTTACTCCTTAACATGTATTTATTTGATCCCCAAAGTTTGGTACTGGTGTACAGAAATTAAATATTTTTACGCTTGCTCCACAGACCATTGCGAACGTCAAAATTCGCATATCCTTTTTTGACGAGTTTGTCACGGTATTTAAACTCGTTAGCAACACAAAACACGTACAAATACGCCACATTAACATTTTATTATACATTTTATAACCGATCATCTAACGGCGCCGCACCTCGTGTAAGGAATTTGTTCACTTGGACAAGTTTTTTTTTTTTAATTAAATGTTATGTGTCGTATTTGTGGATTGTTTGTGTTTTTAATGTTAAATATTGTAACAAACTCATCCAAAAATTAAGGATGTGTGAGCTTTGACGTTCACAACCTGAAGATGTGCATAGCGAGTACGAAACAGTTGTTGTTATTTTTTAACTACAAAGGATCAATTGACGCACAGGTAAAATAAACCTTTTTTAGATTCATACTCTGAGTAACTTGATGTAGTATAATAGCATACTTTAGAAGACATCGAACTCAAAATCATTTAAGTTCCAAGATAAGAATATACTGGCGCCCTGTAAAGTCATGTATCTTCGGTCTCCTAAGTCCTGTGTTCATGTGTCAAGTATCTTGAAAGCTGATTGCTAATTTTTATTTCAAAACTAGTTAAATAGTTACCAACTGGTGGCAAGTTGGTAGCCTTTTTCGCCCTACTTTGTCCGTCCACGGAGACTTAGAATTATAATAATATCGTTAACACAGAATATGTCTTGATATTGCTTGCATGATAATATAAATCTCTTAAAACGGAATATTTTATTCGAGATCAATTGTAATAACCATACACGTGTTAAAAAGCATTTTTAACTTAGAATTTTTTTACCTCATAAAGCCTATTTTCTTTGAGTGGAGATAGTTGCACATATTTTAAACCAATTTAAGATGGACAAATTTCGAATGACTTTAGAAGGTTCTTTAACTAAGAGATCGATATTCTCACCTTAGGGTCCTATAACATTTTTCTTTGTCCCCATATACTTAGTATATGAAGAAATGATTGTTTTCGTAAATATTAAAATCCAAGTTACTAGTGGAATTATTTATTTTGGTGCTCCCTAAATCCGAAAAATTTGTTTTTAAGTGATTTCTATCCAACTATGAATGTATGAATGTATACAGATCCAGAAACCATACCAATGGGACTATATTGATACATTTTTTCATGTAGATACTAATACACCGTATCTCCAGGTGTTTATTAAAAAGATTTTAATTTCGTAATTTTGTCCAAAACCCGCTAAAAAAACATAACAAATCAAAATTTCTTAAAAATGGCCGTAACAACTTTAATAAAAACAGTTCTATTCATAGTGCTTCAGGTCACCAACAACATTTCAGAACCTGAATTTCTATGAAAATTTGGGTTCAAAGGTTATATAACATTAAACTTCAAAAATTCGTCTTGTGGATTTGTCATAAAACTGAAAACTTTAAATAAATGTACGTTTCACCATCACTAAAATCTATGACGACTGGTTAGGGAGAAAACTTAATGGTCATCTAATTGTGAACGCAGATCGTTGTCCAATGATATTCTTAATGGAAATAAGAAAATTATCATTTCTCTCTTGCATTCTGATAAATATCAACAACAAAAAACTTATGTCAGTCTAGTTGGCATTAACATACAAAGAATATTTGAATTATGTTAACACCTAACTCTGGGGGTAGAGAGGTGGAATTTTCACTATTCAAAATAGGTCCTTCATATTTCCTGCATGGTCCCCAGAAGCCAATATATATTCTGTGAGTGCCACGAACCAACTAAGTGTTCTCTGAATTTAGTTTTTTAACAAATCATGCAAAATTTGAAAGACTATATATATTTCTCTCAAAAATGTAGGAGTTATAAATAGTCAAGGAAATTTAGAAAATCAAGGCATAAAGGAGAAGACGGCATACCTTTAAACATCAACTAAATATTTCACTTAACAGTGTTTATAACATGCTATAAGTTCATTCACTGTACAAGCAATAATAAGTTAAGTCAGTCAAGCAGTCAAGACTTGGCATTCTTTAAAGAGTAGCCTACAGTGATCAAGGTGGTGGGCTCCACACATCAGCCCTTTTTTAATAAAATCAGCAGAAGCAGGATTTTAATAACTCTAAGTGAGTGTCCTCACAGCGTAGTACCCCAGAGTGTGTGAGACTGGAAAAAGGCAAAAAGCCAGTCTAACAAACTCGTACGGTGGATCATGTTTGAGACGTATCAGGAGATAAACTTCTCTACTAAGCTTTACACACCGATTTTCCAATATGATTTGTCCATGAGATCTGAGGGTCAAACGTGAAACCAAACAGTCTGACCGGCTCATTTCCATCTAGATCTCTACATAGGCTAAAATAAATTTCTTGGGTCTTTGACTTATTTAATGACAGCTTATGGAGCGGAACCAAACTGATGCCACCTCAAGCAGGTTTCAAACTGAGGACTTGGCAATTTCACAGTCCAAGGGACTCGAAAACAGGTTTGTGTCATCAGTGTAAAACAGGACATTGCCTGACTCTTTATAAGATAGGTCATTGATTTATACAACAAATAAGAAATGGCCAATTATCGAGCCCTGAGGAACTCCGTGACTTGCATTTAGTGGAAGTGAGAGACTGCCGCTCCAGTCCAAAACCTGCTTTATTTGACAAAGGTAAGGCTCCAACAGCTGCAGGACAGTGCCTCTAACCCCATATACCTCCAGCTTTACTACCAAGTGGTCATGATATACAGTCATAAAATATGTGAAATCAGTACGCAATCATGATATACACAGTGGAATATACTTTATTTAACACCAATACAGTTTTCATTATAAAGCCATTATAAATTCCTATATTTAAACATTTCTATCATAACACATGATTATTTTTTGAGGGCCCACAGCCTGATAATAAATACTCAACATTGTGTATAAAATTTGATTATATAAAATAACCAGGGCTGCTTTTTATTGTTCCAAACACCCTCCCTCAGTAAAAAGAACACAACAAATTAAAAACAAAATTCAAATCACTCAAGACCAATGCCCTCCCTTAGTTTTTTAAATTAAACCCTACCTAGGGGTTTGGTTACCCCCTAGCCAAGAGGGGCGTTTGGAATCTGGATGTCTGCCAGCTGATCTTGAGAAGAAATGTAGTTTAAAGTAACCGTTTCGTACTTCACCTTTTCTTTGATATAGTGAAAACGCACATCCACATGTTTTAGTCTTTTATTTTCATCACTTTTTGCAATTTGTATTGCAGATTAGTTGTCTTCAAAGATGGCTATGGGTCAATCAACTGCTCGGGTAATCTTAAGGTCTTTCAAAATCTTTTTAAGAAAACATGCCTCTGTTACAGAGAAACTAAGAGCAACATATATAACAGCAACATAGCTACAATTTTCCCCTCTCTTCACTTGCTCGGTCCTGAAATCGGCTCAAAAACGAAATAGGATAGCAAAGACCAGGCCGTGTACCCAACATAGCATACATCAAACAACCAATAAGACTTTGAAATTTTCGCTACAAAATTTTGTTTCCTGTTGTGACACTTCCCAAACAAGTACGAAAATTAGCATCCATGGGAGTTGAAACAGATTTGTAATTAGACATACCAAATCGTTCGAGTACTTGCTTAAGGTAATCGGTCTGGTTAAGTGTTGTAACTCTAGAAGTCAAGTACTGTTCAATTTTTATTCCTAGATAAGTTGAAACAGGCCCTACATCCTTCATTTTAAAATACTGACAAAGTTTTGACTTAACCGATTTTACTTCCTCCAAATCACTACCAACAAGAATCAAATCATCAACATAGATTAGAACATAAAGCTTCTTCCCATTACTAAATCTGTAATACAAACATCTATCATTTTGTTATCTGTTAAAACCTTTCCTTTCCATTACTTGATTGAATTTATCATCCTATTTTTTGGGGGAATGCTTCAAGCCATAAATAGCCTTATTAAGTTTTAGAACTTGGTTTTCGCTAGCATCTAACCCTGATGGATTAGATAAGTAAACTACTTCTTCAATGCCCCAATAAAGAAAAGCCCCAGTGACGTCCATTTGATGAATAGGGAAAGAGTATTGATTAACTATGGCTACTAGAACTCTTAATGTCTTTAGTTTAGCTACTGGAGCATATATTTCTGAGAAATCAAAATTTTCATATTGTTGAAAACCCCGAGCTACTAATCTAGCTTTAAAAATATTGGTCTTACCATCTACAGATTTCCTGGTTTTAAATACCCACTTGGTATCAATGAGAGGAACATTCTCAGGTCGCTCTTCAATAGTCCATGTATTGTTATCTTGTAAATTCTTCAACTCTTCCGATACTCCTTGTTTCCATCTCTCTGCATTTTTCCCTTTCACCGCATCATCGTAGGATACTGGATCATCATTTCCTGAAAATACTAGAAAACCAGCTTCATCATCTTCAAATCTCTGAGGTCTTCTAATATTTCTTCTATCTCTCAAAACACGCACATTTTCTTCAGTTTCTTCAACATATTCATTTTCTGCATCTTGCTCATCATTGTTTCTCGCTGGTTCTTCTTCATTTTCTACTTCTTGCACATCATCATCATTTATCACTGGTTCTTCAACTTGTAACTCCTCGAGTCTCGTTTCTTCAAAGTTATCACTCTCATTTTCAACAACTTCCTGGATTCTTAAAAACTCATTTCCAGAATAAGCAGGATTGAGACAAGAACTCTGAATCTGATCACAGCCTTTACATTCAACACCCTCAGTAGGATCAAACACAACATTACAGCTTATTATTACTTTTCTCTCGCTAGGTATGTAAACACGACAACCTTTTGTTGTGTGCCTCTAACCCCATATACCTCCAGTTTTACTACCAAGTGGTCCTGGGATACAGTCATAAAATATGTGAAATCAGTACGCAATCATGATATACACAGTGGAATATACTTTATTTAACACCAATACAGTTTCTATCATAAAGCCATTATAAATTCCTATATGTAAACATTTCTATCATAACACATGATTATTTGTTGAGGGCCCACAGCCTAATTAATAAATATTCAACATTGTGTATAAATGATTATATAAAATAGCCAGGGCTGCTTTTTATTGTTCCAAACAGATACGCAATCAAAAGCACGTGAAAGGTCGCAAAGAAGAATCGCAGTGGAGTACTTCCACTCAAAAGAGCCCAAAATGCAAAAATCGTGGACTTACCCCTCCTGAAGCCATACTGTGCCGGAAGTAGGAGATCCCATGTCTCGAAATACTCACACAGCTGTACCAACATGACAGATTCCATGACTTTTGCAAAAACAGGGATGAGAGATATGGGCCTATAACTCGATACATTATCTTTAGGCCCCTTTTTATATACAGTAACAGCCCTCTTGTCATCTTACAGTTGTCTGGGAAAAGTCCTTGAGTCAGACATTCATTTACAAGATACGTTACAAGTGGATCAACAATGTGTATATTTCTCTTAAAGAGATCCACAGACATGCTGTACAAATCCCTTCTCTTGGAAGACTTGAAATTGTTTACACAGCCTGTTATATCAGAATCATCTACCGTTCTCCATTCAAAGGAGAAAGTAACAGGAGGAGGAAGATCTAGGTTTCCATCAGGGCGTTCGGCATCTGGGTACAATCACTTACTAGCTTATCTGCCGATTCTAAGAAATACTGATTGAAGTCATCAGCAGTAGCAAAGTTTCTCTCGGGTACTTAGGACTTGATCTTGCACATGTTAATGTGATCCCACGCTGTTTTGCATGGGTTTGACGATTCAGAAATTGCAGTAGCTACGGCAGATTGCTTGACCTCCTTTATCCCGAGGCGGTCCTCCCTCCACAGGCAACGCAGCTCAGGGATAAAATGAGGCTTAGTCTTGGACATGTCACACACAATAAAAATGAAGGATAATATCATGTTTTCAAACTCAGGTGTGTACCAATTATTAGTCTTTTGCCATTTTTTCCCCTTTTCTATTGTCATTTGGCCTACAATTCTTAGTTACCAAGGGAAAACGGCAATCAAAGTTACTCCTGAAGTTCTCAAAGAAAACCTCAAAATATTGATCAACATTCACATTCAGGAGACCCCACAAGCTATCCACCTGTGAGGCAAGTGAATCAATAAAAACATTACACTTGTTTATTACAATTTCTAAAAGACACAGATCTAGTGGGGCACTCATACCAGACTTTATTTTATCCGCATTCCATTGTTTCAAAGTAAGAAAAACATGCTTGTGATCAGATATTGCATGCGGGCTTATACTAGCATCGTACTTCCATTTGTCAATGTTTTTTAACACTGTGTCCAGAGGTGAGTCTCCTCTTCTAGGCTCATTTATACTAGTGTAGAAGTTAAAACTAAGCAAAATTTTCCAAAAGTCACGAGTTTCATTGGTGTGACTAAAGGGGTTTCCATTATGATCAGGACCAATGAGTACCGGTAGGCTCAGAGATATGACGTACCCCGGGTATACTTCTAAAAAGAAAAAAAAACATCTTTCAAATGTCCCGCTAGATTAACGGTACATAGTTTTAGCTATTAAGTCTAACTGATTGACGATCACACCAGAAAACTCACTATACAATTCGTCACTGAAGTTGTCCAATTCTAAAGGAGTACAATTCCAGGAGTTACTAATGTATACAGCAGCTCCGCCCCAGGCAGTCTTACGACAGTACTTTGCCACTAAGGCTAGATTAGAAATATTACTGTAATACGGAGCCCCTTGTTCAGTTAGCCAATACTCACAAACGCATAGGGCATACAGCCTTATTATATTCATGAAGAAGTTCCAACTCAGGCAGTTTATTGCGAATATTCTGTATATTGATCGCAAACTAGTTTATAATATTGCCAGAAGGGCTCTGATCAGTATGAGCAGAAACAAGGTCCAGGCCTAAGATTGGTTTATTTAATGCTTCCCTAAAAAAGTTCTTGATTAAAAAAAAGATCTAGGTCTATAGCTAGGTTTGTTTACAAACTCCCGTATCAAAGTTCCAGATGGCTAAAATTCAGCACTCAGAAGTTCTGTTGTATGAGCAGAACTAACACCTACTTTAAAAGAATTGTGAGAGTCGTATTTCGTCTTCAGCTTAACACACTCACCATTTATTTTACTTTTCAATAACGTAACTGTTATCGAAATCGTTTGTTTAACTATCCCTCCTCAAAATACCACAAACTCTGAAATAAAATTAACTAAGCTTTTGACTGACCGTTGTCGGGAGGAACTTTCAGTGTCAGAGTATGGCTCATTATTTTTAAGTCGTACACCATTTATAACAGTAAAATTATTAAACTCTTACCTCTTGCTTCGCTAAATTAGTTGCTTAACATGGCCTCCATTCACCTCTTGGCAAAAATAAAGACGGGTTTCTAACTTTCTTGCACTTTAAATGGTCTTTGTCAAAAGTCTGAGCAATGGAAAGTCAGGTTTTCCCACTTTGTATCTTATGTCCGGAAAGGAAGGGAATCTTAGCAGTATAAATAACAAAATTTAAAAAATTTTAGCTAGCCATCTAGTTTGCCACATTCATTTTATTTTTTAGCCTTTAACATTATATGCAACTTGTTAGGGGTCGCATCAAAACTACTCCCAGCAACCTCTATTTAGGGGTGACGGTTGAAGCTATTAACCACTTAAAAACATACTTTGACTTATGCTAGTACCATTTACCAAAGATTGTTTGAAAAATGTACAGTCGTTTACAATTTGAATTGGGGGGACCTTGATGGGACACCCGGTATATACTTATTAGTGTCTGAAATTGTACTGTGAGTTTATACTTCAGTAAGGGTGTCACCTGACGATTTGCAAAATTTATCAAACAAAAAATATTTTTGTTGTTTTAATTTTGTGTTAAACAATTTCTAGAACTACAGAACTCAAATTAATTCATTATTTGTTATTATGACTATAACAATAAAATAATTATTAGCCGACAAAATCGAGATTAATTGAAATTTTAACTTCAGTTTGAAGGTCACGTTTTATAGTGAATCATTAACAAGAGTGCCCAGTGACAGAGTTACTACTCGGAAATGACAAATTATGTTTACCATGCAAACTTTGTGTTCACCTGTACATTTTTTTATAAAAGCTAAATCTCCACTAGAGTTTAATCAAGTTTTCGATGATGACTGGATATGAGATATTGTAATTGGACTAAGTGACGGTTTATAGGTAATTTAGTTTTATTATTTTACGTTATCTGTGAAGGTGATAGTAATTAATGCCCTAAACGTATGCAAAAGGCCGGCCAAGTAAAATAAACACATATCTCATTTAGATAGAGAGAAAGCTCACTCCATTGACTTGATTGTTCTTGAAATAGCACTATTTCCTAGAATGGTTGTAATATACTTTATTGCTTATGTTACAAGTATGCTGAAGTAATACTTCTACAAAATTCCCAGACATTGAAATGAGCTTTAAACATATCATTTATAGAAAGTTTTCAATTAAAATAAATAATTTAGATTTTCACTATTCTCATATTTTGTAATTAAAAAAACGATTAAAAGTAAGAGAATGAATTTGTTTAAAATACAAAGTGTTAGCTAATTAATTTGTCTTTATATATATTTATTTTTTTATTGGGAAAGTTCAGCTTGTAAACACATGGTTAACAGACTTCATCCCACTGAGATTTACTTGATTTTATAGAAAGAACTCTTTTATATCATTAAAAAAGCAATGTAAATACTATTAGCGTTGATATAACTAACTTAACATTTATTTGTATTTGTTAAGTATTAATACTATTTAACATTGTTTAAAAGCTTTGTTATCTTGATATTATAAAGTTATTTGTTGTTAAATAAAAATAAACCTTGATATTTAAGAAATGTAAATTTCACATAACACAATACAAGTTATACCACAGTTTACTAGTGAGTTTCAAAGGAATTTATGTAAATTGAACAACAATTTTATTGTTTTTTTTCGTGTGTGTTAGAACGACGCCGATGTCAAAAATATTATGTAACGCAATGTTGGACGAGAATGATCCAACACTGACAGTTTACTGAGTTGGATCTCATCATTCGTTCTTACTAGGTCGACTAGTTGTATTTTTAGGATGATACGTCTTTTAATTGTCAACCACTTAAATTGAAACTAACTTTCAGTTTTATTGGCAGTTGACAACTATCTACAGATTACGCAATAGTTTGTATTCAAAAATATTTTTCTTATTGTAAATATTTGTCGATAAAGTATGAAAACAGTGGCAAATGACCTTTAGGATATCAGCAGACCAAGTGTTTCTAGATCTAAATAAATAATTAATATCGATTATGATAATTATACACCAATTAAGATCATTTGATAAGCGAAATACTCGCTTGCGGTAATATTTCGCGATCTTGTATTTAGGATTCCATATAGATACTCCAACTATGATGTTTACTGTAATATTTATTTTGTGCCTTGTTCAAAATGTGCAGTTATATATCTCTGAGGACTGTGGTTCAAGAGAAAGGTCTCTATTTTTTACAAAGTTGCTGGAACAAAACAAAACTGTAGAAGCTCAGACAGTCTCAAGAATATTTACCAATATTTCGAACACTACTAGTTATACTGGCTATTTCACAGTGGATCAAGAATGTGAGTCGCATTTGTTTTTAGCGAATTTCCCCTATAGGGAAGAAGCTATTACCGTAGTCGGCATGGTAAGACCTACGGAACATGATAACTTGTCGTTTTGAGGTCCCCAGATGCCAAAAATACCATTCGTTCAAAACTGTATATATGTATATATATATATATATATATATATATATATATATATATATATATATATATATATATATGTATCCGTGGGTGAGATAACTCTCATAAAAATGATCCGATTTTGATGAAATTTGGTACAGACATGTGAAGCTTCATCTATGACTTTAAGTTCGAAAACCAGCCAGATAGATCTATCCAAAGGGGTATTTTGGGGGGGTTTTGTACCCCAAAATTGTTTTTTTGAGTTTTTTACATTTAATATTTTGGTAAATCCAATTTTAGTTTTCACCATTAAATTCAGCTTAAAAAAAAAACAATTTGGTGTTTTGATCATTGCTCTACATCAACTGGTGACCGAGATATTGAAAGTGCTAAACACAGTACGTTGCCCAATGTTATTCTTATGGAGAATAAGAAAAAATTGTATATCTCGCTTATTTATCAATTTATCCTGATGAAACTTGGTATATTGCTTCATATCGTTGACGTCTGTTGATATTTGCACTAAAAAACATTTTTTTCCTATATTTCCCGTGGCAGCAAACCTGCGTACTAAGCCCCCATGTTAATCTTATGGAGAATAAGTAACGTGTTGTGTCCCTTAATTATGAACATAAATTAATACAATTTTGTATGTGGCTTTACCTACTTGAGTTATATTGATACTTGTATAAAACCCCATTTTTTGTGTTCCTTCCTTCAGCAAACCTGCATACTCAGCCGCCATGTTTTTCTTATGGAGAATAATTAAAATGTCATAAATCGTTTATTTATGAATGTATATTTATGAAACATGGTATTTGGTTTTATGTGATATTAAGATACATATATACAGGGTGTCTCAAAAGTCGACGACCAAACTTCACAGGCTTATTATATGGACTATTTCCAACAAAAAAATGATAAATAAGTTCATATCATATTTGTCATAGTATACGAGCTATTGACGTTTTTAATCTTTTTTTTTATAATCTGCGTTTTACAATCTTATAAGTTATGTTCAGGCAAGACAATATGCACGTAGGACCATAAAACTTTTACTCTGTATAAAAATGAACAGTAAATATACAAAAATGCAGTTTTTAGGAGCTTATTAACATTAAAAACACGGATTAACGCAATTTAAATTTAAATTTTACATTTAAAACTAATTTTTTAGCTATTTTACAACTGTGTTTCCCTCCACAGTTTCTGCCTTAGCGAGTGATATTATATCTTAACAACTTTCTCATTTAATGTAGATAATAATAGTATCAAGACATTAAAATATTTAATTTCATAATTTCAGTATTGGCGTATTTTGATTAATTAATACACATTTTCTGAAATTAGCCATAATTTAAAATATCAAACAAAATCAGAGTATTTAATCCTAATTTGACACAAGTAATGTAATAAAATATAAAATAAAAGGCAAGTTGATAAAAAAAATTTGGTTACATGGTCAAAATCAGCTATAATTTTTGAATCAGCTGTGTCAATTGTTGAGCTACTGTTTATTCAAGCTCATTGACAGTAATTCATTGATAATCATTGTTACAGTTTTAATTGTGTTTCCTGTTTTGAAAAATATTTGTTTTTTTGGGTGTTTTTTTGTTTGTAAAACGCTTTTTATCGTAACGCGAAGGGTTTGTCTGTTTGTTTTTACAATCGGTTTTATGTTGCATTCCCATTATGTATTACTCGGCTAGGGAATATGCTGACATGCATTTTTTGTATGGTTTTAGTGATGGAAATGCACATGCTGCTGCAAGGGAATACAGAGAGTTTGGTATCCTAACAGACAACGGTTCCCTGATCATAGAGTATTTTTGTATGTTCATAGGTGTTATGAGGAGGGTAAGATTCCTGGTTATACTGAGCGGTTGGGAAGGCCCCGTATTGACAATAATGATGAGATGTTGTTGAATATGGTAGAAGATGACCCAACTACAAGTGTTCGCCGTCTGTCAAGAGAGACTGGAATATCAAGAACGTCAGTTCATAGGAGCCTTAGAAGGAACCAGTTGTACCCTTATCATGTGCAGCGTGTCCAGGCTCTTCTACCTACAGATCATGCAAAAAGAGTGAGGTTTTGCAGAGAGATGCTAACGAGAATCCGAGCTGATCCTGGATTTTTCAATAAGATATTGTGGACCGACGAAACTTGTTTCAAAAGAACAGGAATTTACAATATTCACAACACTCATTACTGGTCATATGATATCCAGTTGACAACGGCCATCATTCAGATTTACCGATTATTTCCATTGCTTAGGGAGAATTATTTTACATTGCTGGCGAGTCATACGCCGGGCATTACATTCTATACATAGCTCAAAACATACACAAAAAGAACTCGTATGTTAAAGAAACAGTCATACTTACGGGAATGATTATTGGAAACGCTTGGATGGACTCGTTATACCAACACGACAATATCAACTATTTGTATCATATAGTTGACAACAAGCAAATTGAAATTCTACGAAAATATTTGTTAGAGTTTCGAAGTCTCTTAATCATTTCTGAATGGTCGGATGCTTTGGAGTCCGTGGAATCACTATATGAAAAGGCTAAATAATTGTATTACAACATTAATATACATAATTTCCTTAAAAATGGAAAATACTATCATCCATTCGAAGAGATTGAAACTTGTACGTCTTTAAGAAGTTTTTACATGTTGGTACGCAAGAGTTTGCTGAACAGAGTTTTAAAGTATATTACAATCTGGTTTTGGATCATTTTTACGAAGTTATTCAATCAGCGCGCAATGGAGTTGAAGATCTTCTGGAGCACTACCCGATAGTACTTTACTTAGGCTAACTGGACACTATGTGCCCCTACTCCGCGCCCTTGGGTTTACTCCAAGGTGGAGCGGCGCCGCGGACTACCAGCAGGCCCCCAGGCGCCGGTGGTGTGTCGACGGACAGCTCGCGGGGTTCTACAGGAGCTCCCACAACCTACATGAGGTCCTGGTGAGGAACGCTGGTGCCTCTGGACCAAACTCTCTGGGCCTTCGCCCTCGCCGACTCTGTCACCTCATCCCCTCCTGGTGACCCGTTGCAGCGACTTACTTCCTGTTAGCACAGGGATCAAAAACGTAGTTGTTACAGTGTAAGAACGATCCATGTTTTAAATTTGTATCTGACTAGTTTGTTTGTACTTTTTGACAGAGTGTTTAATTTTAACTAATCTGTCCAAAATAAAAATAACAAAATAAAAAAAACAGGTTTTCATACAGGTATTTTCTTTTATGTCTTATTTAGATCAACTATAACACAATAATATTTTAATGGGACAAAACAGTGTTATTAGCTTTGTTAAAAACCTGGGTCTTTTGATTTTATCGATACATTATTTCCAAATATTGGTGTGGTAGTAATTGGTAGATAAGCTATTATCTGACTTAAGGTATTATCTAAAATTACAATGTATTTACGATATATCTCGTAATAAATTTTATCAATTTTACCATCAATCCGGATACAATATAACAGCAGCCTATGCATGCCTTTATTTTTCATTAAGGGTTTCATATTACTGTTTCAAATGCTGCATCTGAGTGTTTGGAAATACAATTTAAAGCTAAATATCATACATCGACGAGGGACAACGTATAGGGCATCAGGGATTGTTTATGTTTATGGTACCTTGAACAAGTCGCTTATCAACAAATGTAAATATAATGGATGTTTGAATATGTTAAACATTTAAACGCAATATTTTCTCCAAATGAAATTATAAATTTAATATCTCCTAAAGCTCTACAATATCGCCAAACTATGCAACATTTTTAAGTAAGCTTTTAAATATATAAATTACAAAGAAGTTTAACATTAATTGCCTTGTACAGGCATCCACAATTGTTTATAATTGGTGTTGCGTATAGTTCCTCTCATAGATCGGGAGAAAAACAGAATGATGGTCCGACCATATAAAATCACTCCAAACAAATTGTTGTGGTTAGGAATCAATAAAAACTATAGAAAAATGGACTTTAATATGTTGTGAATTAAAATGTTACATGACTGTTGTTATAAACTATTTAATTAATACAGTATATTTAGTATTTACAGTATTTCATTATCGCATATATATATATATAACTGAATGTGCGATAAGTTAGAATATACGAGACTAAAGGTATACTTACGAAAATTACAGTAAGTGTTCAGTAAATTAGATTTTTCACGAACAAAAACCCAAGCATTACGTAACCACTATTTTCAGAAGCAGTTACTTCAACCAAAATGCACCAAATGCCATGCACTAACACCTTTAACCATTAAATTAGCTTATTAAGCACTATTTCAAAGTTATGTTAAATATGGCTTGGTTTTCTTTGGCAATAGTAATAGAATTACTAGTTTTGAAAGTTGTATCGATGTATTTCCGCATTTAAGTTCCTGAAATAAATTTGATTTGATTTAATTTGAATTAATGTCATTTTTCTTCTTCAAAATAAAGTTATTAGAATATTAAGTAACTCATCATTTGTTGATCACAGTAGACCATTATTTATTGAGCTAAAAGTACCAACAGTGTTCAACCAATATTTATGTGATCTACTGATTTACGCACAGAAGCATTTACCTGCTGAACTATTTGTCATGATGTTCATATACATTGAAAGAGGAATAGAAATAACATTATTAGATAATTTTCTAGGTTAAGTAAGAGAATCAATAGTCACGTTATCTTATCAGCCAAGGTACTTAACAAGTTAATTACAAATTTTCAAGACAGTTAAAATAACCCAAAAGTATTTCTAAACAATTATTTTAACTGGCATCTGTTTTATCTGTGTTACTGTTGATAAATTTATATCTGATAAAGAAGTTTGTTTTGCAATATTTAACAGACGCAGCCAATGAATGGGACCCTAGCTCAGATCAAGGGGTAAAAAATAAAAATGTTCAATGATCGATATTTTTTAATATATGTAATATGTAAACAGTTATAATTATATATATATATATATATATAAACGATTTAATTATGTTTTATTACTCTTACCTATTCATTGTTAGTGTGCTGCTAAGTTATTGATACATATATCTATGATTGTTGTGTAGACTCATATATGGTACATACTTAACTGTTTTATATCACTATTTATTCATATATATCTTATTTGTCCGGAGATACATTATACGTCTGTTACCTATTCTCAAAAAAATATCAACTGTAGGCTAAGTTTTTAAGCTATTGATTTGTTATTTACTATACCACTTACATCAGCTACTATAAAATTTGCTCAGTTGCTAATACATGTAAAACTTCTTGAGCAAATAAAGATTTCTCATTTCTAACCTTTAATTACACTGAGACTACCTGTGATCATAATTTAAGATAACAGTTATAGTATTGAAATTTAACCGGTTGATGAAAATATAAGGCAGAAAGATAATATCAAGATAATAATAAACTACACAGTGTGTTTATAGATTTGAGCTCACCAATGGGACCTGATGAGTCGAGGGAAGGTTTTACGTGTTAAATATAAATTTAACCTTTATTGAATATTCTTTTTCTATGTGGATTGTATTAGAGAGAAGAGATTAATTAGCCACCTGAGTGGTAAGCCTGGTATAGTAAAATAAACAAACATTTACATTTTTAAGCCAATAGATAAATATTATCACTAACCTATGGAAATTATTGTGCTGGTTTGAGTTCGACAGCGGCAGTGGCATCGCATAACCATTGGAAGCGGCTGATGGCCAGAACTAAGGTTTACTAGATTTATCAACACTGATTGGGAATTAATTCTCACTACACTAAGTTTTTGAGAACGCAAACAAGCTTGAAATACCGCAAGTATCAATCAAAGACAGGTAACGAGAGATTTGATTTTTGAAATGTGGCTAATATCCCGTGCACATGAATTTCCAGCACTGAACTGAAGAGCTGGGGAATGAAGAAGAACCATAATTATGAAATATGCAGAGATAGCTCTTAACATATGGTGCAAAATAAGACTTTAAACATGAGAGAGAGAGAGAGAGAGAGAGAGAGAGAGAGAGAGAGAGAGAGAGAGAGAGAGAGAGAGAGAGAGAGAGAGAGAGAGATTGTGAATCAATAACGCCAAGTGGCAATAGTGAGATGGGACGAGAAACGAGAAATGGCGTAATGTTCGTTTGACCTAGAGGGAGAGAGAGAGATGACGCCAAAACGAGGCTGTCTTTCGAGTTGATGACGGGAACGCTCTGTTCTCGGGAGGATCTCGGGAATTGTGATCCTCAAACAACAGATCATGATGTTGAGGGGTTAATTTGCTGTAAAAGAAAATCAGATAGGGGTCCAATCGAAAATATTAACTAGCATTCGATTGCTGCATTCAAAAAACGTGTTTTGTCCAACAACAAAAACTGTCCACTAGTCTGTGTTATTTTATGATAGAAAATCATTTTTGCGACTAAAGTTTCGTAAAATAACAATGTTTTATGTTGCTTTGTTTAAATTAGTTTTCAACCACAATTTTGTTTATGAAGCATGGGATAAAATTGAATAATAATGCAATTCACATTTTATAAATTTTTTTTCATAAATATTTGTTTATACCATACACTAATATATTTTCAATAAGAAAAAAGGAGTTTTATGGCTTATTTTGCTTGGAAAACGATAAATTCTTTATTTTTACTTGAAAATTTTCCAAACATAAATATTCAATAAACTATTTAAAGTCAACTTTAAACAGACAATCTCATATTTTAAATATGTCTAACGCTTACTTAACTACGAATTCGCAGCCAACACAGAACATTGTATAATACAAACCACAGATTTGTTATATCTCCTAAAAACACTACCAAAACTGATTTTTAAGCTTAAAATTGTTTATACTATTAAAAATGTTGTAATAATATTTAACATCAAGATATTTTGTAATGCAATAAATACTGAAATAACAAACTTTGGAGCGAAATATGCCTGAAAACCCCATTTTAAAATTATAATTGCCAAAGCATATGGTATATTTGTGTTTTTTTGCAAAATGATTTTAATTTTTAAAAATTATATACAAAATTTCCAATGTTATGTTTAAGACTTTAAACTTGTACTAAAAAACTCCAAAAACTGGAGTAAAAATTTTACTAAAACAACGATTTTAAAAATCCACTTTATTTCAAGGAAGTTTTGTATCTAAAGTTTCTTTATACCTCCAACAACAATGGAGATTTTGAAACCTCTTTTATCATCAAAAACAGGTTTATTTTTAGCAGACAACAAATGCAAGTTAATATTTTATATTTCTTACCACCTTTGTACAACAGATATTTATTACTTTTGACATATTGTAATGTGAATGTGTAGACAAGTTATAATAATCTCTATCAACTGTTACGTTGTAAACTAAATAATGTTGTTTTTTCTTTAGCAACTTTACAAACTTATAGAAATTCAATAAAAAAGTATCATTCTCTAGTGAGCGCTACAAAATATTACCCACGAAATTGAACTTATTAATTGACGTTTTGACATCGCGCCTTCTAGCCACATTTCATCGTGAGTCATTATTTAGAGTACCCAATTACAGAATTGCTACTCGGAAATGACAAACTAAACATATTTCATTTTAAGTTCATCTGCTGTTTCTTATAAACAACAAAAATGTCAGCATAAACTTAACGCAGTTTTTATTGAAGCAATTTCAAGAAATTATCCTAAACATAATTTATTCTAACTGAGGTGAAAATTGAGTAATCTAGTATATTATTAATTTGTAATGGAATTTATTTTTCAAGTAGTAATAATAATAATAATAACAATACATTCCTTAAGGAAAAAGGAAACATATTCTTCTAAAAAGAGAGAGAAATCTTCCCCCATTGACTTGATTGTTCTTGTAATGGCACTATTTTCTAGATTGGCGGTAATCTTCCTTATTGCTTTTTACAGTATATACAAGTTATACTTGAAGTACATTCTTGCAAGTTTAAAGAGCTTTAGAAATTTAATTTATATTATTTGTATATATTAAACTATTATTTATTTGCTCTATTCTCTAGTTTTATATACTCTTTTAGATTTTTCTTAAATGATCTCTCAAAAGTAAGAGAAAGTACTGCAATGAATATCAAGTTAGATGCACTTGGTCATGTTTGTTGTACTATTTACTTTAATTAGAGATAATCACACGTGTGTATACGTTGAAAACTTAGTAATACTTGTGAAAATAAATACAAATACTTAAAATGTTTTATGATTATAAGTTTATTGTTGTTATTAAGACATCACAATTTACGTAAATAACTGCTTTAAAAATTGTTTAAAATTGATCTACAAATAGTTAACAGAATGAAATAACTTCTTGAAAATAATGTTGAAGATATAAGTATGTATTGTACTTGAAACACATTTCATTATATTTAAAAACAATACTATACAATAAGACTTTACTGGTAGGCAGTATTCTATATATCACCTTGTCCGTCCAAACTGGACAAAGTTTTATTGGAAAAGTTCAGTAGGGTTTGCAAACGTGAAGTCGTGAAGGCATTGTTTCTGGAATCACGTTGGTGTTCCAATATATTTATTTTTTGTACTGAAGTAAGTTAGTACACTATTTCATATTGTAGTAATGAATATACTATTATCATTTACAACTTTACGTTTATACCAGTAAATTTAATTGTCGGATATCTGTTATTGATTAAGTATAAAATCTAGATTAAAATATATAAAGATTTATGATTGCCGAACCTAATTAGTGTTGTGTCACACCCCTCCCAAAAACAAAAATTATTAAACTTTAGATAAACAGTAGAAATGATAGTCAAGTTTTTAATTTATGGTGTCAAACAAACAACTTTTCCCCGAATTTTTTAGAAATCTTATTACCAACTAGATAACACTTAACATCGTACTGTAATAACTCAACTCAGACGGGATTACTCATCTTTCAATATGTATAGTTATTGCATGACGGCCCAAATTTAAAACATTTTAGTAATCTATATATTTAATTCCGTAAGAAAATCGGTCCCCACGAATAATCTCGAGCTAGGAAGAAGTTAAGTTAGGTTATGACGATTCATTTGGGAAAAATATCAGAAATGTAAAAATTACGTGAGGTACGCCCACTGGACTTCGAAGGTCCAATGATACTCTTATGGAAATATCACTGCAGTGTTTTTTTATTAATACGCAAAATGAACTTATGATCAGCTTCGATTATCCACTTATACAAAAACCATACGTTAGGGGATATAGCCCCTGTAAGTCACTAATTCTAATTTAATAAAGATGTACGTGTGATACAATATTATTATTTTATTTAGGGATAATTTATACTTATTTCACCCACAGATATAGGGGTAATGTGAATAATAATTTAATAAAATAGCATTTACTTTTCCCATTTCCTTAACATGGAGTAAAAGATTTTATTATGCTTAATTCACATCACCTAATGTTCTAAACTTCAAAAATTATTTTACATTTAAGTGACGTTAGTGTACTATATTTTTTCTATACATACAATAGTTGCACAATTAGACCACTGATTCAACGGCAATAAATTTGTTAAAGAATTATTAAACCTCAAAATCACCTTTAATAATTCAACCTTTAATAATCAGCCTGGAATTTTGTATTTAGCCAAGAGAAAATATTTGCACTCTTTTATAATGAAACTTATGTTTCTCCCCTGCACTAAAAGGACATGTAAAATGTAAAATTTGGAAAATTTACATTTCCATACGTACCTAATACAAGGAACGCAATACTTATATGGTACGTATGGGTAATTTTAAAGGAATTTAAGAAAATTATATAAGTACTATATTTGGTTTAGACATGAAAGCGTGAGAGTGACGTCAATGTGTAACGCAATAACAGATGTAACAGCTTGAACATTGACAGTTACCACGTCACTCGTTTCTACAGATGCATTTTTTAAGATCATTGATTAGTTTTAAATGACAGTAATGACACTCTCATTTGCCATCCTGCTTGATGATTTGTCATTGATAGAGTTAACATATTTGTTCTTGGCAAAAATTATAACATTATTGCCTCATTTTAAAATTTGTTTATGTAATATTAATTGCCGAGTAATATTAATTATTTTTACCAATAGAATTTTTATTTAATAACAAATTTTGTTGTAATGAGTTGTAACGTTACTTGTTAAAAGGGATTTATTTTTGTATACTTTTCTGTTTATCCTTTAAGCGAAAATAACTACAGTCACTAATAAGGTAATTTAAACTACAGTATTTTTTCACTACACTGATACTCTTATGCTTGTCTGCGGGGTAGTTTTTAGTACTTATGTTTCTACAAACTAACAAGGTAATCACGGTGGCTATAACCGTGTGGTAGACCACTAAAATTAGCGAATGATCTTTAGCTTTATCAGTAAACCGAAGGTTTATAGAGCTGAAAAATCATTTAATATATATTGTGATAAATATATACCAATAAAGATAACTTGGAAAGCGAAATAATATACATGAGGTACCATTTTTTGAAAATGAATGTTAGATTCCTTATGATGTTTACTGTAATAATCGTATTACTTGTTCATAATGTGCAGTTATACTGTTTATGTTAGAGGGTAGTGATAAAAATGAAATGCCTCTGCTTTTGACACCATTGCCAGAAGAAAACAAAACTGTAGAAACTCAGCCAATCTGAAGAATATATTAATGTTTTGAACCCTACTATAGTTATACTGGTTGTGGATCAAAAATGTGAGTCGCATTTGTTTTTTTCAAGGTATAGAAAACTGGGACAAATTTCTAGTAGTACTTTGGTTACAAGGAGGTCCAGGTTTTTCATCTTTCATCGGTTTAGCTAAAGAAATCCATTATTATTAGGAATATGGAATTTCAAGGAAATAGTGACTTCTTGGAATAAATCAACAGGGATTTTGCATCAGTTTATTGATCCTTCCTAAAGAGAGCCCTAAACCACGTCTCTCTATCTAATGGTACACAATGCATCATTTTTTTAGGTGATTTGTCGTTAAGTGGTTGCCCCCGTTTTAACTCAACCAATTTGAACGATTCAGGAATGAAAAATTACGTCTTTATTCAGATATTTGCAAAATGTTTTCAGTTTTCTTTATCTGAAGAGCCCCATTGGGATTGCCCCAAGGTTTGTTTACAAAAAATCCATATATTAATAATTGTCAGCTGTTGACTGAGTAAGGAGTATAAGGGGACTGAATTGTCTCTAGGTTATAAGGAGTAACAGACGTTACATGTAAATTGCAACACAATATATAATTCCTAAACGGAAGGCCGATATGCCGTGATTACTATTTACTGTGCCTATTAAAAATATCGGGTCCAAAAGATGAGTAAAACTATGATTATAATCGAAATAAAAAGCAGCAAGTCGGATTTGAGCAACAGACCCAATCCTTTATCATTAAGAAATTGATATTTCGTCTAGATTGGTAACATCTCGTCTGTCAATATTGAATGTTTGCTTTCAATTACTGCTGTCAAACTGCAATTGAGATTGTTTGCCACGACGAAGAGTTAATATTGATGTAAAATATTTATTCCAAAAAAAACTTTATTGGCATTTAAAGGGTTCTAAATGATTGGCCAATTTCGCGATAATTTGTTAGTTTGCAGTAAATCAAACCACTAAAACATTGTCATATTAATTTTAAAAGGGCTGTTACAATTAGTGTCACATATGTTAGTGCGGCGTGTAAAACCAATAAAACTGTATGATCTCGCTATTTTTAATCCATGGTCATAATTTATTTAATATAAAGCTAAACATTAGTGGAATTTATATCGGACAATTCGCCTTATTTTTTGTTTAATCACAAACATTGAGAAATAATTAATACAATAATATAACTTAATAAATAAGTAATTCTTGAGCTGTATTCTGCTGAGTTGGCCTGTATTCTCCGTATTTATCAAGGCTGTATATTTTGGCGTTTTGTCCTCTTTGGAGGTATGATTATCTTAAAATTTCTTCATGAAAAATAAATGTTTACCAACAAAATTATAAGTTAAAAATTAAAGTAATAATAGTCTTACTAACTTTAAAAAATAATATATTATGTTTTATTTTAAATTATTATTGTTTAGTGCTTATTTATATATCATTTGAGGTTATTATTAGACTCCGACGGTGAATTTAGTGCCGAAACTATTTAGTCTCCTAATAAAAAGATTTGAAGGGTGCATTGTTAAAATTCTTTTAATATTAATAAGACAACTCCGAAGGATGCTAAAGATGCGTGTCGTATACTCCATGTTTATTTGAAATTCACTGAGTACGCAGATTTGCTGTTACGGGGGTAATAATTATATTTTTCATAAAATAAAAATTACTTTTAACTATTAGAAAACATCGAAATCTTAATAATAATTGATTATTTTAAATTATTATTCTATGAATAATGTTTATGGAAAAAGTTTTGATTTTCATTCAGCAGTAAACGCAGTACGTTATCCAATGTTATTCTTATTGGGAAAAGAAAATTACAATTACTCTCTTATTTGCTTATGAATTTTATTACGACTTAGTATGTCACTTAAGTTAGCATTCATCCATAAAGGATATTCGGAGTATTTTACCTTTGGAAAAGAAAACATTTCCCCTCTTATAACCACTGCGTGTAGCAAATACTTATGCACTGCTTACAAAAAGGGGATTTTTGTGGATATTTCTTAAACAAGATTCATTTGTAGGTAAAGGCATTCATTATAAATGTCACCGTACTTTATATTCTATATTTATAAATATAAAGAAATTTCGTTATAAAAACTAAGCTAAAAGGGTGTCTGGTCCTAATACAATTTATTACGTATAGATAAAATAAATTCAAAAGGGTTTCAGTATCTTATGACGTATATATAGAGTTTATATACAGTGTATAATTATACTTATGTATATATAAGTAGGATAACCATTATTGAATAGGTCAAAATAGTGATTGTGTTGGAATTAGTATGTATTTACTTTGACTAGTCGATTTGTATGAAATAAGGCTTTGAATATTTTTAATGAAGTAATATTTATTAATATTTATTAAGTAATCAAAATCACCAGAAACGCAGATAAGACCAACAATTGAATTTTTTTGAGTTTTCTACGGCATTAGGTTGAACAGAAGGACTTACAATATTGATATCACATTCTAATGGTCCAGTATTCGTGTCTTGGTTATTAATAGACGATGGTCCTTCATTTGCACCTACTGGCAACAAACACCTTTTGCTGGGTGCTTTAGATCTTGTATTTTCTAATTCATTGCTGCATTTGTTGAAACACCAAAGCCTATTTAACTCTATCGAATCACGAACTGAGGGAAGTCGAGAACTTCCCGTCCCTTCTGAAGAACTGGAACATTGATGAAAATTTCACATGAAAACCATAATGCCTTAATATTTTAGTTAAAATAAAAATAAGTACATTACATTACATGTGTTTTTAATTGGAATTATTCTCTTTGAAACATTATGTTTCACTAAATTTGCTTACAAAAACTAAATTGTTTAGGCTCTCAGATCGATATAATGCAAATTAAATGTCAGGGGATAAGTTTCTTCTTCTCAAAAGCACAAATTATTTTAATTTAATCCAAGAATCAGTTTTATATTTTTAAATTGTTCATACTATTTGCAATTTTAAAAAGTAAAAATGATTTGATTGATATCATTACTGGTACCTTGAAAAGTTGGAAAGCCTCCTAGCTGCGCATACATTTTTGGACAATCTACTAGGCGTGACAATGTTTTTCAGTTTCGTTCTGTGGGTTGAGTGCCTGCTGCGTATCTTCAGACTTTTAGGGCGGGATGCAAGTCGATATTTTGTGCCCGATCGCACCAGAAGCCCTTCCCTGATCGCTCGTTGAAGGGCACCTCTCACAGTTTGCCGACGAATGTTCTCGTTCACTAGCGCACCGATGTCTGCCACCGTTGGTCCGCGAGGAGTATCTGACGTTTGAATCACCTCAAGAACTTGTTTTATCGTCACTTTTGTCATTATAACAAAATTTGGAGAATCTAAAATTAAAACTAAAAGATTAAATATAATGTTACCAAATGCGTTAACTACAATATTAGATTTAAAAAGGAATATCAACTTGGCTATTTAAAAATAAAAATTACAACAGACTTTATTAGGTACGTTTGATCGATAAATAACTGAGTAAGTAGTTAGTATTATATTTTTAATCATTCAAATTTATACGATGCTAGGGCTTGTAGTCCGTAGTTTTTCTCGACTAACATTAATTCTCGTTTATTTCCACAGTTGTAAAAATATTGTTACCATGGAAACTTAGTGAAGTCATTGCTCTTTAACCCTAGATCTGGCATTGATTAATTATTAACCACAAAAATGCGAGCTGTCACTGGCATTGGTTAATTATTAACCAATACGACATGGTCCGGAACTTTCTAATATTAAAATATGAAAACAGTTTTAAACCGCAATGAATCTTATACCATTAGAAAGATGAAATTCTAAGGATTCATTTTCATATATAAAACATTATTTAGCGAGTATTATGTAGCGAGAAACACAGTTTGAAAAACAAGAGAGCTCAACATTTATTTTGGCGGTGGAAAATATTCATCACCTGATCACAAAAACAGCTGTTTTTGTAGATCGACAGTTAAGTCAATACGAATCATGGGGAAACGGCAGTGTTACCATAGAAACCGAAATTTCTCGAACTACAAGTCGTCTGTTGACAGTTTTTGGCTATCTGTTGTAGTTTCAGCAGAAAATATTTGTCAATAAAGTACAGGTTTTGTACCTGAGCGGCAATTTCTTATTGGCATTGGTTGAATAATTGACCAATACAAAACAACTAATATTTCCGTTTTGCAATTATTTGTTCCGTAAGATATTTATACTGGAAGATATAAGAAGAACTGGCCTTCACTGTCATGCCAGTTGTATACCGGTCTGATGGGGAATTTTCGTTTGGGAGCTGGTCGAAAAAAGCTAGGCTTAGGCCTAAATTTGTCTAGGACTGAAATGTGCTTGTAAAAATCTGTACGCATTATCATATAATCGCTTGTACACCTTTTTTTGTTGTATATTTTGTACAGTAATATTACATTTTTTGAAACTAAAATAAATTCCCTACAATATGTATATCTCGTATTTTTGATGAGGTTAGTTGTACAAATTCTATGCGGTTTTGAAAATGTCATACAAATTTTGTTTTCTTATGAAATATTTCAAAGATTTACATTCTGACGTCAATTACTCAGACATTTTAGAATTCAACTGCATATAACTATATATTTTCAGAAATATCTTTTATTTGTCTATTATGCAGTATCATATTTATTTACTGTTGATGCACTCCATTATTTCCTATATGACAAAAAACATATTTTGTAATTTGTCTGAAAAAAGTATTTGCATAATTTATTTTTTTATTTTTATTTTTTTAAGATTATTTTGAAAAAATTGATATTTCTATGTAGGGAATCGTATTTCACACAACATTTAGATTTAGATCAATTGTGTACAAAAAATATTTGTTGGCTTTCTTGTGGGTTGCTTTCAAAATTTCTAATTTGCATAATCCAAAAATTTGCAAACTTTTTGCTACTACGCCTAAACACATAGCTAGGACATTTTTGTATATATCATTATATTCTACATTTATGACTGAAACAGAAAATATACATATATATGTACTTATATTCACAAATAACTGTTCTATGGCGAAATATATGGTACCACTACAAAAGGGCACCAAACGGCTCGCCACTGATGGGTCAAATGACCGCCAGATATTGGGTTAAGGAACATTGATAATTTCAAACATAAAGATGTTAAATGTGAGTAGGGTGGAGCCCCAAGAGATATTCAGTACGGATCTATATTTGTTATTCTCAGTACCTATTTTTCTACCAAATTTTAACTCCACCATTCAGATATTAGGTACATGTTAGTAAACGAATGCTCTCAATGCCAGTGGATTCCCCCCATTGGATTTTAAAAATAGGTTTAGCACGATGAAACGTACTAGACAATAGTCACTATTCCAAAGAGAAAGAGTGAAGTTAGCAGGTTAGTTTTTGAAATTGTTAAGAAGCATATTATGTTTTGAAAAATCTTTGCCCGTGTAAAAAGGACATTATGGAAATACTAGTATAACAGAGACTCTACTAGTATTCAATACTTTTTTCAGCAATCCACAGCATTCGTTTGTTTCCACTCTGGAAACTCAATCCAAGCAGTAAATGAACTTAAAAATAATATCCATATCGAGTTAAAATAACTTACTATATGGAGGAATTTCGTTATTACAATTTTGTTATTTATAATAAAAATTTGCCTCATACCGTATTTCATATTCCTTTAATCATCATCTATAATAGAGTGATATTCCCAATTTAACTTACCAAATGGGACAATGTGAATTTCGACACGACGTTATAAATATAAATTTCGGAAAAAACATTGTTACTATGGATATAAGGAATCTATATTACGTTACACCAATGAACATTTCTGTGTTACTGTACCTCACCTCTAATCATTCAAAAAATTAATATTTAAAATTTTAAACTATTATATACAGGGTTTAAAAAAATTTAGGACTTTCAGATATATCCTCATACAAAAAGAAAGAAAAAAGTTCATATGAAGGTATATCCTAAAACGCTTAGTTATCCGTCTATCTATCTGTATGTGTTTTTTTTTTTTACTTATTACATTATATCTTAGGAACATCTAAAGATATCAACTTAAAAACTTGGTACATGTATTACATCTTATTAAGACTCATTTCAGTATGTAATATCAAGTTTCTACTTTGCTCCATTTCAAAATGGCGACCATTTTTGTTTTTCAAAGCAAAATTTTTAAACACCGTAATATTTAAGAAAAGGCTGTAGGAATTAAAAAAGTGTCATTTTGTCCTAAAATAATGATATAAATATTGACACAATAAGGTTATCAATAACTGAGAAATCGTGATTTTTATTAGTTAAAACATGATGCTGTAGGCCAGTAATGGCAAAAATAATGTTTTAACTTATAAAAATCACTGTTAATAATATTGTTACAAACTTCATATCATTATTTTTAGAACAAAATAACACAACCTTTTAGCGAATTTCCCCTATAGGGAAGAAGCTATCAGTAGGTCTCATGGTAAGACTTAAGCCCGAGACCCTGATAACTTTTCATTTAGAGGTCCCCAGATGCCAAAAACACCATTCGTTCAAATGTTTATATATGAATATATGTGATCGTAAGAACGATAAATCTCGTAAAAAAGATCCAATCTAAATGAAATTTGGTACAAATGTTTAAAGTACCATTTATTTGAACGAGTTCGAAAGCCAGATAAATCGCACCATCCGAAGGGGAGGTTGGGGTTTTTTATACCCCAAAAATGTGTTTTTTCGGGGGTTTCCACATGAAATTTTTGTTTAAATAAAATTTTAATTTTTACCATTGAATTCAGCATACAAAAACAAACAATTGTGGTATTTTTGTTGTTGCTCTAAGTCAATTAGTTACTGAGATATTTAAAGTGCTAAACATAGTACTTTGTCTAAGGTTACTCTTATGAAGAAAAGACAAATTTTATATTTCGCTTATTTATGAACATAAACTGACGAAATTTGGTATATGGCTTCATCTGATTATGGTTTATTGTTGTTTGCACACAAAAACAATTTTTCGCCTATGGTTCCCGTAGCAGAAAACCTAGGTACTCGGTTCCCATGTTATTTTTATGAGAAAAATTTAATTTTTATATATCGCTTATTTATGAATATATATGGATGAAACTTGGGAAGTGACTTCACTTAGATGAGTTCTATTGTTATTTTCATAAAAACCCATTATTTTGTGTTACTTGTTGCAGCAAACCTGTGTACTTATACCCAATGTTATTCTTATGGAGAATAATTAAATATTATAAATATCGCTTGTTTGTGAATATATTTCTTATGAATCATGTTAAGGGGCTTAATGTGTTATGTTATATATTTATTGGAAATTCGGTGAGTATGCAGGTTTGCTGCTACGGGGGTATTTTGATTCTTACAGTTTCTGTGTTTCTTACATGTTCCTATGATATAACGTATTAAGTAAAAAACACATACATACAGATAAACGGATATCAAAGCGTTTTAGGACATACCTTTATATGAGCTTTATTTTCTTTCTTTATATTTGAGGATCCATACCCAAAATTCCTGAAAGGTTTTTTTTAAACACCCTGTATTTTTATTATTTCAAAACCTATATCTGGCGAGGGAAATCAAAACCTACTATAATACGAAAAGACACAATACACTCTATAATCAACCAAATGGCCATACTCTGGATGACTTGTATAAATCCAGCATATCCTATGCTTACAGATTAATAATGCTTTGTTTGTGATACTTTGTTATATATTTAATAATGCATTGGCGGATTTACTGAAGATGCAAAGTCTAAGCTTTGATGAGGATGCTGTCTGGGTAGGTTAATAAAACAAATTAGTTTTACCCTCACATGAAATGTTAAGCAATCTCTTTAGAAACAATGCACCGTAATTGCCTGACAAATGTAGGAAATATCTATAAAAACATTTGATATGTCAATTCTGCTGCAGAATTTCCTATATGGTAACTTTGTACTTAAAAGTAAAGTAAAGTTCGTGTTGCCTTCAGGCCAAGGTCTTTATCAGAGTTTTAGGTTGCACTAGTGCCTCTGACATGACCTGTCGACTACTAAAACAGCCGGGACCAACGGCTTCAAATATCTTTCAAAGCGCGGTGGCAGTCTGAGTTTCAAAATTCAGATAGATTTCACCGGGAATTGAACCCGGGTCCTTTGGGTGGTATACCAGTACTCAACCTACTCAGCAATGACTGCCACCTTAATAACAATTAAATATAATCAATTTGAAAGTCTAATGAAGTAGGTAATAATTTGAATAATGCGATAGTGTTAGTGTCCAATAGATATAATATAGTCAATATTATATAGTCATATAGTCAATATTAATATAGATAACATGGAAAATATTCTTTGTCAAAGATAGTTTGACATCATAAAACGAAAAGTCAGTCCAAACACATATTCTTAACAATTATGTGCTCACTTATAATCTAATAAAATCTAAACTTTTTACACGATATTAACATGGCAAGACAGTGTATAGGAAGCTAAAGAGGGATTCGTTTTTTTCTAATGGAAATATATAAATCCCTAAAATGTACAAAGGTCTGAGTGTTGTAGAAGATGTATCGGGAGACACAAACATAATCTCACTCTTATCTGTCTGGTTATGAGGGAGAAAACATAACTAACATAATAGTTCCAATATTGAAATTAGTTTTATTATAGGGAATGAATAAATTTACGAATTTTATTTTTACTATAATATAGTAAAAAATTGCCATTTTAAACTTTAAGAAACAAATTATTTACCAAAACCAAATATGGTTCGCCGAATACTTTAAAATGTAAATTTTAAAAATTGTTCCCTTTGAGTCAGAAAGGAAACACATTTAATTTTTTGGTTGAAACAATTTGTTTCAGTTAGTAAAAAAGCTATCGAGCTTAAGGCCCGAAAAACGACAGTACACGGGTTTTTGAAAATGGTTGGGAATGTTTCTCTAGAAATAGTAACACAGAAAAAGTCCAGGGATAGGAACCACTACAGATAGTGGAATAAAATGGATTTATAAAACGTAAGAACATTGGAACATGTCCTGAAACACTGCCTACATAGGAGTCTTCTGACCAACTTTAAATATAACAAATGAGATTACTGATTGCCTGAATCATACAAGGTAGACAAAGATAATACAGCCATTACATATAGTTAATCTGTTCGACCTAGAGGTATTACTGCTTTAAAATAAAAAGTTTTTTCAGGTAATAGAATGCTTCCTAAATAATGCATTGCTAATCGAAGAACAATTCGAAATTTTAGGAACAAGTTTAGTTTGATAAAAAATATACAATTTCAATAATGAAAACTAAACGTTTCTAAATCGTATTATGAAATAATATTTTCAGAAGGATCCTTTATTCAAATTGAAGAAATTTTGATAATTGTATTACTTACTTTATAAATAGCCTTTACATTTCCATTTTAATTCGAGTTTTATAAAACGTCTTCGAGCTTTCAAATGCCTCATAAGACATTAGTTAACAAAGACATATCGTTTATAGAAGTTGTTATTAAGGCTCAGCTATTGCGATGTTTACTGGTATCTATAGAGCACTAAAAATAAATTTTCAACTGTGCACTTTACCATCAATATACATTAATATAGTATACTTATTGAATTATAAACTGTTAACTTCAAGACTGCTCACGATTAGCAGAACATAAGTAATTTGTAAAGAGAACAATAAACAAATAATTGTTCATTATATTTAATTTTGTATAAGTTATTTTACTGAGTATTCAAAAGTAATTAAGCCTAATATTTTTATGAGAATAAATAAATTAATTTTGTCAAATATAGCACACACGTTCAAGTGTTGGCTAAGGTAAGCTTCCATGTCGACACATCAAATATTGACGACCGTTGATGGATTATTGATTCTGTTGCTTATAGCTGTCCCGTTGCTGTGATACTTATGTAACCTTTTTTATTTTGTTTTATATTACTGCAAAAAATCCTAGCATATCAATTTTCTAAGATTTGTGTTTAAATAAAATAAACACGAATGTAGACATTTAATAAATCTAATTAGATCAGTTTACCATATTAAGTACAAACGTTAGAATTTCCGATTAAAATTTTTTTAGAAATGTTACTCCATTTGGAGAATTAAGAGGTTATATAGTAAGAACATAAGTTATATAAACTCATTGTTCTCCTATTGGGTAAAGTGTTGGTTACAGCATTTTGTATATGCCTCAGTTGTGCATTTTGAATGGGGGGTCTACACTTCATAAATCACATAAACTTATAATACTCCTTTGGAAGTTATATAAGTTCCTAATACTAATTGCTTCTACGACACGTCTCTAAGTTATAACACATCTATAAATGCGTGACAATGATTCTCACAACATCCCGACATTATGAAGATTCAGGGAATGATTCTTGAAAAGAGTCACTATTTTCGTTCCTTAATTTTTGCATACTCTTCTGTTCCCATAACAGGCTAGGTGCAGCTGAGAAATATATTATTAGAAACCAATATGCCATACTTCAATTGGAAGTATATATCTGCAGTTACATAGTTTCACTGGTGTTGTAGTGATGTTGATTTTTATAATATTTGTATTCCTCAGATTCCACTTAATACAGTCAAACAAGGATGCAAAATAACTTAGAAGACATTTACCGATCAATTAGGGATTCTTTACGACTAGTTACCCTTTTAAATAAGTTCCCCTAAGTTTTTTATTTTGTTGTCCCTAGAAACACGTCGTCAGTTTCTCACTGGAACAACCACCTATATCAGGGTCAATGTGCAGCCGTCAAGCCGCATGAGTCACGTTAGCGGAGTTCAAGGTCACATCAAGGCTGGCATCCCGGTATGGTAAAAATATAGGTAGCCTATTTAACTAATTTTGTTTTATTTCCAAGGATGGTATTACGTGTTTTGTTTTAAATCGCTTATGAATGTGTACATATAATAATAATTAGATATACAGTGAGTAAGATATATAATTATGCAAGTTTACCAAATTAATAAAATCAAATTATGTTTTCGTCCACCGCGCCATTGGCATAGGTTAAATTATTAGAAGACGAACATAGAAGCTGGTCTAGGATTTCCTAGTCTAACTCAAAAATACATTGTAATCGTAGCCGGTTGGAAGAGTTATCGTTAGGGCTTTAAGTGATTCCATTAACGTCCATTAGTAGAGTGTTTTTTAAGAATAAATTATAAACAGCTTTCAATGGTACCATAGCGTTCAAGTGATGAAAAATCATCACTAAATGGTTGGTAACGTCGGCAAATTAAAATGGATGGTATTAAAGACTATTTTTAAATTTGTGTACTCACTTAGACGTTAATTGTAATATATGATCTGAAATTTGTAAAAGATTTCTACCATTTTTTAAGATGTCAAAGTTATTTAACCCAAACAGAAAGAAAATTTGATTCTAAATTAACAAAAGACATTTTCGGATTGGAAATTGAGAGCGATATTGCAGTGTGGAACTCCAGTAACGATTGTATCCCTTAATAAAGATAAACCTCGAAATTAGCCTGTTATTTTACATTCATGAAATAGTGGACTTATTTGCATGAAGTAATTTAATGCTGTACAAAGACTGTTTCTTACTTACAATCACTTTGAAGTTTTCGTATAATTTTAAATTCCAAATATAGGTTTTGCTAAAGTGTTGAATTTCTTATTTGCATATCATAAATTACTTCATATAAAAAAGTCTACTAAACTTTGATATTTTAATTTACAGGTTTTATTTATAAAACAAAAAAATCTGTTACTGTACATTCACTAGAATACAATTCAACTATTAAAATATAAGTCAAAGTGTAACCCTTAGGTTATTCAATCATTTTACTAAGACTACCTCGTAATTTATTTGAAGCTGATCCCCCGCTAAAATTGTTGAAAACAAATGAAACTTTTACAATCCCCAAGAAATTTCTGGCACAGTGAAGTCAAAGAACAGAGACAACGTTTTATAAGTAGTATTTTAAGTAGTAGGATGTTATGATAAAATATTCTATTATAAAATGGAAATTAAAATCTAGTTGGGCCATGGGCCATCATGTCTAAAACTATTTTATTATTTTAAAACGGAAAGGATTTGGGATGAGAAAAAGAAATATATTTATTATATGGTTAAAACTGATATTGCATATTTTATATATTCGAAACTTCTGGAAGTTGGACTATACACATCTTAGGGCCACTCAGACATAACCACTTCGCAATACATAAATTACAGATTTATTACTCTTGATTGAAATATTCGCTAACACGTTCAAGTTTTGGGATGAACCTGGTTTTATGTTGCAAGATAGAAAACACATTTACTAGGCTGGTTTCTTACGAAATTCAAATGTACTTAGCATTTATTGCATGATAAATAAAGCAATCCAGAGGCAATGAATACATTTGTTTTGTTTATAAAATAAAAATGGCTACATACGAGTAGTAAAGAAATAGTAAGCAGCTAAATCAAAAGCGAAAGGTGGTATAACATTTAAGGTTTTCTCGAATCAGACAGTGGCTAACATTTTGCACACGTACGCCAAATCGTATCATCCATGGAGATTATTTACTCGACAACATGGTATCTTGTCCAAATACCTCATAAACAACAAATGTGTTCATAATTGAAGCTTTATACTTGATACTACGTACATATATACTTCAGACTGTATACTACTTTATTCAATACTACACTACATACTAATGTTCACTACTTTATCTATACAGATGCATATTCATGTAAAGGGTAAAAGATTAGAAAATTTTAATGAGGCTACTTTATCCTGGTCCTTCTCAAAGTATGCCATGAACGTTAACAAATACTGTTATCATCTTAGACACGCTGGCTAGATCATTTAAGACTAAAAGTACGTATTAGTTATGTGCATTTTGTAGCTTTGGTTCAGTTGAGGTAACTTATCAGAACTTAACCAATTATTTAAATAAAAAAAGTAAATTAGAGGTAGCTATTCGTTGTATATTATTAATAAAATATTGTCTCATGTTACAGTTCAACCACTGTTTTCTCTAACACATTGATAGCAGCGGCAAATAAAGTTAAACATTTTAATAAAATACAAATCTGTACAAAAAGTAATTTGACTTTTATTTAACTAGAAGAATTATAATTGGTGTTATTTGTATATGTCATGAAATAATATTATACAAAACTTGTTTACACTTTTGCCATGAGATATAAAGCATACTTTTAACGGTAACTTGACAAACACCTTACTTGCAAAATGGTCGAGTTAAGTTGTATCTTACTTATTCTAATGGCTACTACACACTTCTTACCAGTAAGATTCGTAGTCTCGACTACCTATTTATCTACTTTAGTAAATCTCAGTTTTAAACCCCTTGCTAATAAACGAAACCAATTAAAATGGTTTACATTTATTTATCATGCAAGGCTTCATTGAAAGAAATTAAGCCCTTTTTTATTCACCCCGGCTTAAACTTTCCAAAGCTTGTATTTTTATTCATCATCATATTTAACTGAAAATTATCCTGCGAATTTTCTGCAAGAGATCTATGGATGGTGACGTGTACAACTAAATTAATAATAAAAGGGCAGTTGGTTGATTAATAATAAAACATTTTTTATTTGACTTTGGATAACAGTTACTTTAAATAATAATTCTGAAACATCTACGAAATTAAAGATGTTGCATTGTGACACATCTTAAATAATAAACATAATAATAAACAATATTACAAGTTTTATTATAATATGTATTCGAATCCTCATTTTGGTATTAATATACTAGGCCACATAATTATTTAAATGGTCAATTGACAAGTGATACAAAGTAGCTCTAAAGCTCCCCAAGAACGTTATAATCAAATTATCTTCATTTAGAGTATTCAAATAAGGATTCGAAAAGTAAATTGTCTACTTAATGTAACCTATTAAAAATAGAATAGGAATAATTGTAATTTTTTACATATTTACAACTATATACAATTATTATACAATTATATACACATTTCTTTATATTTTTATATTAATTTCCAATCTTAAATAATTACTGCAAATCAAAACTTAGTAACAATCTGACACTACAAAAAAAAATGAAACACGAAATAGAATGGGAATTGTAAATTCAATTAACTAACATTTCAAGAAATATTTGCAAATTTTTATCTTTACTTGTCGTAAATTTATCACCTAAAATTTCACTTTAAATATTTAGGGTTATTAAACTGCTAAACTGCTAGCCTTAACTTTTAACTTTTGAGTTACCTATTTAATATTAAGTTAAGATGTATATAAAAGTAAATATTTATAACAATTTTACTTCAAAAATAATGTAGTTTAAACGTTTGGCTGTACATTTTATAATTTATAAACAAAACTGAAAACAACTTTAAACATTCTATATTTTTCCTTTAAATCGAATTATTCCTCGATCATACTTGTATTCACTGTTTAATTTCGTTGTAGCAAAAATCATCGAAATGATAGCAATATAATTTATAACTTATTGAGTGATATAACGTATTAGGAAAAAAACCATCACCGGCACTCTTATCATTATAAGCCTTACATAAGAGACTGTCAAAATGTATACGTACTTACATAATCATTCTAATTACCATCTGAATCATAATGAATATTACGTTATTTCTGTAAGCATATGTTTGCTGCCACTATTAAACATTTATATGGTTTTATTTAAAATTGAACTGTTATATTTCCTATGTTAATAAATTACTTTTATTTCCACACGAGTAATTAAAAACAAATCTTTACATAATTTTGAATCGGCGACAAAATAATGTAGAAGTGTAAACGTTTTGGGACGTGAGAGAGAGTCTCGGTACAACGCCCGGGAGCTGTATCGTAAAACAGACCGTGGACGTGACAACTGGCGCTGCCGTTTACTGCCATGCAGCTCATGGCGGGCCCGACTTCTTATGACGAAGCAGGTTTCTAACTCACTGAGTAATGTTAGAAATCACTTTGATAATGTATGAGTAAATAACATTATTTTGTCAAAACTTAGATTTTATTTGTATATATATATATATATATATATACTTTTTACCAATATGTTTCCAAGCGAATTTTATGAATCTTTTTTATACTGTGTACTTTTAAATAAGTAACATTTAATAGGCCTACCCACAAATCTTTGAAGGTTTATCTTTGACTAAAATATATTATGGTGGTTATTCTCAACGTACTGGGAGATAAAAAAATAACATTAAATTCCTTTATTTAAATTTATAATAATTAAAAGGCTTTTTAATATACAAAGAAAGTCAAGTTTAAAACAAATACTGAGCCAAATTTAGAAATTTTAACAAGTGTAAAATTAACCACCGTAATTAAATAAATGATACTCAACCACAGTGATTAACTTTGATTTTGTTAATGGATTTTAAATAAGAAAATATTGTTTTGGTGGGATAACAACAGTATACATATACTGGTGTATAACTCAGTCCTCCATTAGGTCAATGATCCTTCAGTACAGGACGATTAAAAGGACGTACTAAGCTTCAGAAAGGGGTATGTAATCTTCATTTTCTTGGTAAAATAATAACAAATTAATTTAAAACTAAAGAAAAACTTATTATTATTAAGAATTTTAAAATATTTATTGCCAATAATACTATTTTAACAATTTCAGATGAGAGAAAATTTACTTTAGAACTGACGAAGGAGGCTATACTGTGATTTTGTGGGCTACAATTTCGGAATTGGGACCAGATTCCAGATCCCGAAACGTCGAAAAAATGTCAGTGATGGAGAATTTTTCCAATAATTCCTTAAAAATCATAAACTCACCAACACCAACAATGCATTTTAAACAAAGAAAAGTACTACTTTAGAACTAGATAAAGGTAGATTTTGAATTTGTTCTTACAATTCACCCCATAGTAAAATTAAATTATTCTTTCATAAAAACATGATTTATACAAAAAAATCCAAAAGTATCTAGTTCATTAGTTATCGAAACAGGAAAATTTTGCCTTCACAGGCAAATCTTAACACACTGTGTAACACTAAATAATTAACAGAACAACGTATGAGGTTAATAAATCAGAATTTTTCTTCTAAAAAAAAAAATAAATTCTTCAATTTAGTAGTATTAAAATGTTTACTAAATTATGAAAGTATAAAGTAAACTTATTTTACTGAGATTTTATAGTGTGGGGAAGACTATTATGGTTGTTTGGCACTACAGTATAGTATTTTGCTTTTATTGTAACTCATACTTAGAATGTACAAGTATGTTTCCGTTAAACCCAGGTAAATTGCATAATAAAAATACGTAACATAATATAAATACAATATTCGATTAACAGAATTACTGTTTTGTAGGACCATAAGGTGTTGATCGGCCAAAAACTCTAAATGTGAACTTTTGTATATGTCTGTTGATAGCAGCGATAAGATAACCGTTGTAAAGAAGATGGTGGACGTTATATGAGCACATAACAGACGGTGTATAACACTTCAGGCATTTCAGTTATGTGTTGAGAGTTTCCTGTATTTTTATGAGCAGGGCAAACGTAACTTGAAAAAATCTTATGAGTAAGGTAAAACATAACATATCTTCGTAAAAATATTAGATTAGAATATAAAATCAAGGAAAAAATTATGTAAGCAAAGTAAAATAGTTTATGTTATAGTGAAACGCTTAGGCCATCCATGTTATGATAAGTACATATTATTTTTTTGTAGGGCCTTACAAGCTTTTCCAGTACAAATGTGCTCAGAGGTTCTCTCTATAACAAAAGAGTTTCACCATATGTTTCGCTGAATAAGCTTTTTGCCTGCCAAATGGTGGGAAATATAAATAAATATATTTATTTGCTTAGCCCAGCTAATCTAAGTACAAAATGAAAAGCATATTAACTGCCGTGACAGTTTATTGAAACATACATATTTGTTTTAAGTATTTTTGTTAACTTTCTATTTGTACTTTCTAATGTTTAAATATAATTACTCGTAAAAAAATATATAATGAATGAAATGATATTATTATATACTATGTATATATAATGTTTCGTCCACCTTTCTGTAACCGCTGGCCGTTACGGTAGGGTGTATTGGGGTGGGGCGGTGTATCGTTCACCGTTCTGGAGCCGCTGGCCGTTACAGTAAGGTGTTTGCAGTGGGGCGGTGTATTGTCCATGGTTCTGTAGCCGCTGGCCGATACAGTATGGTGTATTGGGGTGGGGCGGTGTATCGTTCACCGTTCTGGAGCCGCTGGCCGTAACAGTATGATGTATTGGGGTGGGGCGGTGTATCGTCCGCCTTTCTGGAGCCGCTGGCCGTTACAGTAGGGTGTATTAGCGTTAGCCGGTGTATCGTCCACCGTTCTGTAGTCGCTGGCCGTTACAGTATGGTGTATTGGGGTGGGGCGGTGTATCGTCCGCCTTTCTGGAGCCGCTGGCCGTTACAGTATGATGTATTGGGGTGGGGCGGTGTATCGTCCGCCTTTCTGGAGCCGCTGGCCGTTACAGTAGGGTGTATTAGCGTTGGCCGGTGTATCGTCCACCGTTCTGTAGTCGCTGGCCGTTACAGTATGGTGTATTGGGGTGGGGCGGTGTATCGTCCACCATTCTGGAGCCGCTGGCCGTTACAGTAGGATGTATTAGCGTTGGCCGGTGTATCGTCCACCGTTCTGTAGTCGCTGGCCGTTACAGTATGGTGTATTGGGGTGGGGCGGTGTATCGTTCACCGTTCTGGAGCCACTGGCCGTTACAGTATGGTGTATTGGGGTGGGGCGGTGTATCGTCCACCGTTCTGTAGTCGCTGGCCGTTACAGTATGGTGTATTGGGGTGGGGCGGTGTATCGTTCACATTCTGGAGCCGCTGGCCGTAACAGTATGATGTATTGGGGTGGGGCGGTGTATCGTCCGCCTTTCTGGAGCCGCTGGCCGTTACAGTAGGGTGTATTAGCGTTGGCCGGTGTATCGTCCACCGTTCTGTAGCCGCTGGCCGATACAGTATGGTGTATTGGGGTGGGGCGGTGTCTCGTCCACCGTTCTGTAGCCGCTGGCCGTTACAGTAAGGTGTTTGCAGTGGGGCGGTGTATTGTCCATGGTTCTGTAGCCGCTGGCCGATACAGTATGGTGTATTGGGGTGGGGTGGTGTATCGTTCACCGTTCTGGAGCCGCTGGCCGTAACAGTATGATGTATTGGGGTGGGGCGGTGTATCGTCCGCCTTTCTGGAGCCGCTGGCCGTTACAGTAGGGTGTATTAGCGTTGGCCGGTGTATCGTCCACCGTTCTGTAGTCGCTGGCCGTTACAGTATGGTGTATTGGGGTGGGGCGGTGTATCGTCCACCATTCTGGAGCCGCTGGCCGTTACAGTAGGGTGTATTAGCGTTGGCCGGTGTATCGTCCACCGTTCTGTAGCCGCTGGCCGATACAGTATGGTGTATTGGGGTGGGGCGGTGTATCGTCCACCGTTCTGTAGCCGCTGGCCGTTACAGTAGGGTGAATTAGCGTTGGCCGGTGTATCGTCCACCGTTCTGTAGCCGCTGGCCGATACAGTATGGTGTATTGGGGTGGTGCGGTGTATCGTCCACCGTTCTGTAGCCGCTGGCCGTTACAGTAGGGTGAATTAGCGTTGGCCGGTGTATCGTCCACCGTTCTGTAGCCACTGGCCGTTACAGTAGGGTGTGTTAGGGTGGGGCGGCATATCGTCCTCCGTTCTGGAGCCGCTGGCAGTTACAGTATGGTGTATGGTGTGAGGCGGCGTATCGTCCATATCGTCCACCGTTCTGGAGCCGCTGGCCGTAACAGTATGGTGTATTGGCGTGGGGCGGTGTATCGTCCACCGTTCTGGAGCTGCTGGCCGTTACAGTATGGTGTATGGTGTGAGGCGGCGTATCGTCCATATCGTCCACCGTTCTGGAGCCGCTGGCCGTTACAGTATGGTGTATTGGCGTGGGGCGGTGTATCGTCTACCGTTCTGTAGACACTGGCCGTAATAGTATGGTGTATTGGGGTGGGGCGGCGTATAGTCCACCGTTCTAGAAACGCTGGCCGTTACAGTATAGTGTATAGTGTGGGGCGGCTTATCGTCCACCGTTCTGGAACCAATGGCCGTTACAGTACGGTGTATGGTGTGGGGCGGCGTATCGTCCACCGTTTCGGAGCCGCTGGCCGTTACAGTATGGTGTATGGCGTGGGTCGGTGTATCGTCCACCGTTCTGGAGCTGCTGTCCGTTACAGTATGGTGTATGGTGTAAGGCGGTGTATCGTCCATATCGTCCACCGTTCTGTAGCCACTGGTCGTTACAGTATGGTGTATTGGCGTGGGCCGGTGTATCGTCCACCGTTCTGTAGCCCTGGCCGTTACAGTATGGTTTATTGGGGTGGGGCGGTCTATCGACTACCTTTCTAGAGCTGCTGGCCGTTACAGTAAGGTGTATGGGGTGGAACGGTGTATCGTCCATCTTTCTGGAGCCGCTAGCCGTTACATTATGGTGTACGGCGTGGGGTGGCGTATCGTCCACCGTTCTGGAGCCACTGGCCGTTACAGTATGGTGTATTGGGGTGAGGCGGCGTATCGTCCATATCGTCCACCGTTCTGGAGCCGCTGGCCGTTACAGTATGGTGTATTGGCGTGGGGCGGTGTATCGTCTACCGTTCTGTAGACACTGGCCGTAATAGTATGGTGTATTGGGGTGGGGCGGCGTATAGTCCACCGTTCTAGAAACGCTGGCCGTTACAGTATAGTGTATAGTGTGGGGCGGCTTATCGTCCACCGTTCAGGAACCAATGGCCGTTACAGTACGGTGTATGGTGTGGGGCGGCGTATCGTCCACCGTTTCGGAGCCGCTGGTCGTTACAGTATGGTGTATGGCGTGGGTCGGTGTATCGTCCACCGTTCTGGAGCTGCTGTCCGTTACAGTATGGTGTATGGTGTAAGGCGGTGTATCGTCCATATCGTCCACCGTTCTGTAGCCACTGGTCGTTACAGTATGGTGTATTGGCGTGGGCCGGTGAATCGTCCACCGTTCTGTAGCCCTGGCCGTTACAGTATGGTTTATTGGGGTGGGGCGGTCTATCGACTACCTTTCTAGAGCTGCTGGCCGTTACAGTAAGGTGTATGGGGTGGAACGGTGTATCGTCCATCTTTCTGGAGCCGCTAGCCGTTACATTATGGTGTACGGCGTGGGGTGGCGTATCGTCCACCGTTCTGGAGCCACTGGCCGTTACAGTATGGTGTATTGGGGTGGTGCGGTGTATCGTCTTTCTTTCTGGAGCTGCTGGCCGTTACAGTAAGGTGTATGGCGTGGGGTGGTGTATCGTCCACCTTTCGTATGCTGCTGGCCGTCACAGTAAGGTGTATGGCGTGGTTCGGTGTATCGTCCACCTTTCTAGAGGCGATGGCCGTTACAGTAAGTTGTATGGCGTAAATGCGGTGTATCGTCCTCCGTTCTGGGGCTGCTGGCCATTACATTAGGTGTATGGCGTGGGGCGGTGTATCGTCCATCTTTCTGGAGCCGCTGGCCATTACAGTATGGTGTATTGCGTGGGGTGGTGTATCGTCCACCGTTCTGGAACCCCTGGCCGTTACAGTATGATGTATTGGGGTGGGGCGGTGTATCGTCTACCTTTCTGGAGCCGCTGGCCGTTACAGTAGGGTGTATGGCGTGGGGCGGTGTATCGTCCACCGTTCTGGAGCCGCTGGCCGTTACAGTATGGTGTATTGGAGTAGGCCGGTGTATCGTCCACCTTTCTGGAGCCGCTGGCTTTACAGTATGGTGTATTGGCGTGGGCCGGTGTATCATCAACCGTTCTGGTGCCGCTGACCGTTACAGTAAGGTGTATTGGGGAGGGCCGGTGTATCGTCCACCTTTCTGGAGCCGCTGTCCGTTACAGTATGGGTTATTGGCGTGGGCCAGTGTATCGTCTACCGTTATGGAGCCACTGACCGTTACAGTATGGTGTATTGGGGTGGGGCGGTGTATCGTCCACCTTTCTAGAGCCACTGACCGTTAAAGTATGGTGTATTGCGGTGGGGCGGTGTATCGTCCACCGTTCTGTAGTCGCTGGCCGTTACAGTATGGTGTATTGGGGTGGGGCGGTATATCGTCCGCCTTTCTGGAGCCGCTGGCCGTTACAGTATGATGTATTGGGCTGGGGCGGTGTATCGTCCGCCTTTCTGGAGCCGCTGGCCGTTACAGTAGTAGGGTGTATTAGCGTTGGCCGGTGTATCGTCCACCGTTCTGTAGTCGCTGGCCGTTACAGTATGGTGTATTGGGGTGGGGCGGTGTATCGTCCACCATTCTGGAGCCGCTGGCCGTTACAGTAGGGTGTATTAGCGTTGGCCGGTGTATCGTCCACCGTTCTGTAGTCGCTGGCCGTTACAGTATGGTGTATTGGGGTGGGGCGGTGTATCGTTCACCGTTCTGGAGCCGCTGGCCGTTACAGTATGGTGTATTGGGGTGGGGCGGTGTATCGTCCACCGTTCTGTAGTCGCTGGCCGTTACAGTATGGTGTATTGGGGTGGGGCGGTGTATCGTTCACCGTTCTGGAGCCGCTGGCCGTAACAGTATGATGTATTGGGGTGGGGCGGTGTATCGTCCGCCTTTCTGGAACCGCTGGCCGTTACAGTAGGGTGTATTAGCGTTGGCCGGTGTATCGTCCACCGTTCTGTAGCCGCTGGCCGATACAGTATGGTGTATTGGGGTGGGGCGGTGTATCGTCCACCGTTCTGTAGCCGCTGGCCGTTACAGTAAGGTGTTTGCAGTGGGGCGGTGTATTGTCCATGGTTCTGTAGCCGCTGGCCGATACAGTATGGTGTATTGGGGTGGGGTGGTGTATCGTTCACCGTTCTGGAGCCGCTGGCCGTAACAGTATGATGTATTGGGGTGGGGCGGTGTATCGTCCGCCGTTCTGTAGTCGCTGGCCGTTACAGTATGGTGTATTGGGGTGGGGCGGTGTATCGTCCACCATTCTGGAGCCGCTGGCCGTTACAGTAGGGTGTATTAGCGTTGGCCGGTGTATCGTCCACCGTTCTGTAGCCGCTGGCCGATACAGTATGGTGTATTGGGGTGGGGCGGTGTATCGTCCACCGTTCTGTAGCCGCTGGCCGTTACAGTAGGGTGAATTAGCGTTGGCCGGTGTATCGTCCACCGTTCTGTAGCCACTGGCCGTTACAGTAGGGTGTGTTAGGGTGGGGCGGCATATCGTCCTCCGTTCTGGAGCCGCTGGCAGTTACAGTATGGTGTATGGCGTGGGCCGGTGTATCGTCCACCGTTCTGGAGCTGCTGGCCGTTACAGTATGGTGTATGGTGTGAGGCGGCGTATCGTCCATATCGTCCACCGTTCTGGAGCCGCTGGCCGTTACAGTATGGTGTATTGGCGTGGGGCGGTGTATCGTCTACCGTTCTGTAGACACTGGCCGTAATAGTATGGTGTATTGGGGTGGGGCGGCGTATAGTCCACCGTTCTAGAAACGCTGGCCGTTACAGTATAGTGTATAGTGTGGGGCGGCTTATCGTCCACCGTTCTGGAACCAATGGCCGTTACAGTACGGTGTATGGTTGGGGCGGCGTATCGTCCACCGTTTCGGAGCCGCTGGCCGTTACAGTATGGTGTATGGCGTGGGTCGGTGTATCGTCCACCGTTCTGGAGCTGCTGGCCGTTACAGTATGGTGTATGGTGTAAGGCGGTGTATCGTCCATATCGTCCACCGTTCTGTAGCCACTGGTCGTTACAGTATGGTGTATTGGCGTGGGCCGGTGTATCGTCACCGTTCTGTAGTCGCTGGTCGTTACAGTATGGTTTATTGGGGTGGGGCGGTCTATCGACTACCTTTCTAGAGCTGCTGGCCGTTACAGTAAGGTGTATGGCGTGGAACGGTATATCGTCCATCTTTCTGGAGCCGCTAGCCGTTACATTATGGTGTACGGCGTGGGGTGGCGTATCGTCCACCGTTCTGGAGCCACTGGCCGTTACAGTATGGTGTATTGGGGTGGTGTGGTGTATCGTCTATCTTTCTGGAGCTGCTGGCCGTTACAGTAAGGTGTATGGCGTGGGGTGGTGTATCGTCCACCTTTCGTATGCTGCTGGCCGTCACAGTAAGGTGTATGGCGTGGTTCGGTGTATCGTCCACCTTTCTAGAGGCGATGGCCGTTACAGTAAGTTGTATGGCGTAAATGCGGTGTATCGTCCTCCGTTCTGGGGCTGCTGGCCATTACATTAGGTGTATGGCATGGGGCGGTGTATCGTCCATCTTTCTGGAGCCGCTGGCCATTACAGTATGGTGTATTGCGTGGGGTGGTGTATCGTCCACCGTTCTGGAACCCCTGGCCGTTACAGTATGGTGTATTGGGGTGGGGCGGTGTATCGTCCACCTTTCTAGAGCCACTGACCGTTAAAGTATGGTGTATTGGGGTGGGGCGGTGTATCGTCCACCTTTCTGGAGCTGCTGGCCGTTACAGTAGGGTGTATGGCGTGGGGCGGCGTATCGTCCACCGTTCTGGAGCCACTGGTCGTTACAGTATGGTGTATTGGGGATCAGTGACGTATCGTTCACCGTTCTGGAACTGCTGGCCATTACAGTAGGGTTTATTGGGATGGGGCAGCGTATCGTCCACCTTTCTGGAGCCGCTGGCCGTTACAGTAAACTCCATGGCGTGGGGCGGTGTATCGTCCACCTTTTTGGAGCCGCTGGCTGTTACAGTATGGTGTATTGGGGTGGGGCGGTGTATCGTCCATTTTTATGGAGCCGCGGGCCGTTACAGTAAGATGTATGGCGTGGGGCAATGTATCGTCCACCTTTCTGGACCCGCTGGCCGTTACAGTATTGTGTATTGGCGTGGGCCTGTGTATCGACCACCGTTCTGGAGCTGCTGGCTGTTATAGTATGGTGTATAGGGCTGGGGCGGTGTATCGTCCATCTTTCTGGAGTCACTGGCCGTTAGAGTATGGTGTATGGTGTGGGGCGGCGTATCGTCCACCGTTCTGGAGCCGCTGGCCGTTAGAGTATGGTGTATTGGGGTGGGGCGGTGTATCGTCCATTTTTATGGAGCCGCTGGCCGTTACAGTAAGGTGTATAGCGTGGGGCGGTGTATCGTCCACATTTCCGGAGCCGCTGGTGGTTACAGTAAGGTGTATGGCGTGGGACGGTGAATCTTCCATCTTCCTGGAGCCAATCTCTGTTATAGTATTGTGTATGTCGTGGGGCGGCTTATCGTCCACCATTCTGGAGCCGCTTGCCGTTACAGTATGGTATATTGGGGTGAGGTGGTGTATCGCCCACCTTTCTGGAGCCACTGGGTGTTACAGTAAGGTGTATGGCGTGAGGCGGTGTTTCGTCCACCTTTCTGGAGCCGCTGGCCTCTACAGTATGGTGTATTGGCGTAGGCCGGTGTATCGTCCACCGTTCTGGCGCTGCTGGCCGTTACAGTAAGGTGTATTGGGGTTGGGCGGTGTATCGTCCACCTTTCTGGAGCCGCTGGCCGTTACAGTAGGGTGTATGGCATGGGGCGGCGTATCGTCCGCCGTTCTGGAGCCGCTGGCCGTTACAGTCGGGTGTATTGGCGTGGGGCGGCGTATGGTCCACCTTTCTGGAGCCGCTGGCCATTACAGTAGGGTTTATTGGGGTGGGGCGGCGTATCGTCCACCGTTCTGGAGCCGCTGGCCGTTACAGTATGGTGTATGGCGTGGGGCGGCGTATCGTCCACCTTTCTGGAGCCACTGGCCGTTACAGTATGGTGTATTGGCGTGGGCCGGTGTATCGTCACCGTTCTGGAGCCGCTGGCCGTTACAGTATGGTGTTTTGGCGTTGGGCAGCGTAGAATCCACCTTTCTTGAGCCGCTGGCCGTTACAGTAAGGTCCAAGGCGTGGGCCGGTGTATCGTCCACCTTTCTGGAGCTGCTGGCCATTACAGTAGGGTTTATTGGGGTGGGGCGGCGTATCGTCCACCGTTCTGGAGCCGCTGGCCGTTACAGTATGGTGTATGGCGTGGGGCGGCGTATTGTCCACCGTTTTGGAGCTGCTGGCCATTACAGTAGGGTTTATTGGGGTGGGGCGGCGTATCGTCCACCGTTCTGGAGCCGCTGGCCGTTACAGTATGGTGTATGGCGTGGGGCGGCGTATCGTCCACTTTTCTGGAGCCACTGGCCATTACAGTATGGTGTATTGGCGTGGGCCGGTGTATCGTCACCGTTCTGGAGCCGCTGGCCGTTACAGTATGGTGTTTTGGCGTTGGGCAGCGTAGAATCCACCTTTCTTGAGCCGCTGGCCGTTACAGTAAGGTCCAAGGCGTGGGCCGGTGTATCGTCCACCTTTCTGGAGCTGCTGGCCATTACAGTAGGGTTTATTGGGGTGGGGCGGCGTATCGTCCACCGTTCTGGAGCCACTGGCCGTTACAGTATGGTGTATGGCGTGGGGCGGCGTATTGTCCACCGTTCTGGAGCCGCTGGCCGTTACAGTATGGTGTATTGGCGTGGGCCGGTGTATCGTCCACCCTTCTGGACCCGCTGGCCGTTACAGTATGGTGTATGGGGGTGGGGTGGTGTATCGTTCAGCTATCTGGAGCCGCTGGCCGTTACAGTAATGTGTATGGCGTGAAGCGGTGTATCGTCCACCTTTCTGGAGCCGCTGGCCCTTACAGTATGGTGTATTGGCGTGGGCCTGTGTATCGACCACCGTTCTGGAGCTGCTGGCTATTACAGTATAGTGTATTGGGGTGGGGCGGTGTATCGTCCACCTTTCTGGAGCCGCTGCCCGTTACAGTAGAGTGTATGGCGTGGGGCGGCGTATCGTCCACCATTCCGGAGCCGCTGGCCGTTACAGTATGGTGTATTGGGGTGAGGCGTTGTATCGTCCACCTTTCTGGAGCGACTGGCTGTTACAGTAAGGTGTATGGCGTGGGGCAGTGTTTCGTCCACCTTTTTGGAGCCGCTGGCCGTTACAGTATGGTGTATGGCGGGGGGCAGCGTATCGTCCACCGTTCCGGAGCCGCTGGCCGTTACAGTAGGGTGTGTTGGCGTGGGGCGGCGTATAGTCCACCTTTCTGGAGCCGCTGGCCGTTACAGTATGGTTTATGTCGTGGGGCGGCGTATCGTCCACCGTTCTGGAGCTGCTGGCCGTTACAGTATGGTGTATTGGGGTGGGCCGGTGTATCGTCCACCGTTCTGGAGCCGCTGGCCGTTACAGTAAGGTGTATTGGCGTGGGCCGGTGTATCGTCCACCGTTCTGGAGCCGCTGGCCGTTACAGTAAGGTGTATTGGCGTGGGGTGGTTTATCGTTCACCTATCTGGAGCCGCTGGCCATTACAGTAAGTCGTATGGCGTGGAGCGGTGTATCGTCCAACTTTCTGGAGCCACTGGCCGTTGAAGTATGGTGTATTGGCGTTGGCCGGTGTATCGTCCACCGTTCTGGAGCCGCTGGCAGTTACAGTAAGGTGTATTGGCGTGGGCCGGTGTATCGTCCACCGTTCTGGAGCCGCTGGCCGTTACAGTAAGGTGTATTGGCGTGGGGTGGTTTATCGTTCACCTATCTGGAGCCGCTGGCCATTACAGTAAGTCGTATGGCGTGGGGCGGTGTATCGTCCACCTTTCTGGAGCTGCTGGCCGTTACAGTATGGTGTATTGGGGTGGGCCGGTGTATCGTCCACCTTTCTAGAGCCGCTGGCCGTTACAGTAAGGTGTATTGGCGTGGGCCGGTGTATCGTCCACCGTTCTGGAGCCGCTGGCCGTTACAGTAAGGTGTATTGGCGTGGGGTTGTTTATCGTTCACCTATCTGGAGCCGCTGGCCATTACAGTAAGTCGTATGGCGTGGGACGGTGTATCGTCCACCTTTCTGGAGCCACTGGCCGTTACAGTATGGTGTATTGACGTGGGCCTATGTATCGTCCACCATTTTGGAGCTGCTGGCCGTTATAGTATGGTGTATTGGGGTGGGGCGGCGTATCGTTTACCGTTCTGGAGCCGCTGGCCGTTACAGTAGAGAGTATGGCGTGGGGCAGCGTATCGTCCACCATTCCGGAGCCCCTGGCCGTTACAGTATGGTGTATTGGGGTGGGGCGGTGTATCGTCCACCTTTTCGGAGCCGCTGGCTGTTACAGTAAGGTGTATGGCGTGGGGCGGTGTTTCGTCCACCTTTATGGAGCCGCTGGCCATTACAGTATGGTGTATGGCGTGGGGCCGCATATCGTCCACCGTTCTGGAGCCGCTGGCCGTTACAGTATGGTGTATTGGAGTGGGGCGGTGTATCGTCCACCTTTCTGGAGCCGCTGGCTTTACAGTATGGTGTATTGGCGTGGGCCAGTGTATCGTCTACCGTTCTGGAGCCACTGGCCGTATAGTATGGTGTATTGGGGTGGGGCGGTGTATCGTCCACCTTTCTAGAGCCACTGGCCGTTACAGTATGGTGTATTGGGGTGGGGCGGTGTATCGTCCACCTTTCTGGAGCCGCTGGCCGTTACAGTAGGGTGTACGGCATGGGGCGTCGTATCGTCCACCGTTCTTGAGCTGCTGGCCGTTACAGTAGCGTGTATTGGCGTGGGGCAGTGTATCGTCAACCTTTCTGGAGCCGCTGGCTGTTATAGTAGGGTGTATGGCGTGGGGCGGTTTATTGTCCACCTTTCTGGAGCCGCTGGCCGTTACAGTAAGGTGTATAGCGTGGGGCGGTGTATCGTCCACCTTTCAAGAGCCGCTGGCCGTTACAGTAGTGTGTATGGCGTGGGGTGGTGTATCGTCCACCGTTCTGGAGCCGCTGGCCGTTACAGTAGGGTGTATTGGTGTGGGGCAGTGTATCGTCTACCTCTCTGGATCCGCTGGCCGTTACAGTATTGTGTATGGCATGGGCGGCGTATCGTCCACCGTTCTGGAGCCGCTGGCCGTTACAGTATGGTGTATTGGCGTGGGCCGGTGTATCGTCTACCTTTCTGGAGCTGCTGGCCGTTACAGTAGGGTTTATTGGTGTGGGGCGGTGTATCGTCCACCTTTCTGGAGCCACTGGCCGTTACAGTATGGTGTATTGGCGTGGGCCGGTGTATCGTCCACCGTTCTGGAGCCGCTGTCCGTTACCGTATGGTGTTTTGGCGTGGGGCAGCGTATCGTCCACCGTTCTTGAGTCGCTGGCCATTACACAGAGGTGCCTCATCAAAATTATATTTTTAAAGCTGCAGCGTTTCCCATCTGATAAACTTTTACTAAATTTGGCGTTATGAATACTGGACAACTGTATATCAAATTACTTCTTTTGTTTATTAAAAATAACAAAACTGAAACTTTTACTCATATTCAACATATTTATAAGACTAGAAATAGGCTAAATCTTTGTTATCATATCCCTAGTTTGACCTCCAGTTCAGTGATAAATTCTTCATTTTATACTGCCCAATTCTTATATTGCAATCTTCTACCTGAAATAATTTATTTCTGAGGGTAGAAGTGTTTTCGTATTTGAGAGGAGGTGAGATGAGAGGCTTCCGCGCATTGGGTGGGCTGCTGTAGAGCCACTGATTCTGTCACCGTACTCTTGATTGATACACAGTATGTTGTGTAGCTTCAGGTTTTTCTAGTTTCGGGGAATTAGCATTGTATCAGGTATGCTTTTATCTCTACATTTATATATGATTTAATTAGATATTAGGTTGTCTTATTTCCCAAATTCTATCTAATGTCCTCTTCTTATTTATTTATTTTATTAATGTTTTATGTGAATTTATTTTAAATGTTTTTAGTTACTTTTGTCATTTATCATATTAAACGTAACTTAAAGTGCAAATTTTAAAAATTAAAAAATACGTGGAAGTGCCTAAACATGTAAGTAGCTGCTACCACGGACTCTTCTTCCCGCACAAGCCGAAATTCGACGCGGAAGAACATATTCTATGTTCTATGAATTCACGTTTTGCTATTTTTTTAATATAGACTTTTTTCTTTGATTTTGATGTTCCACTACAAGGCCTAAATGTAACATGTTTATAAATATTTAACAAAATCATAGGTAAGGTTGTACATTTATATTACATTATTGTTAAACAAATTCACTCTTTACCACAGCTGAAAGATTTCATTCAGAAGACGATTTAATTCTTCAATGAAAATTTTGATACTAGATTTTGTCATTCGCAGCTTGCGCATGAAAACACCTGTTGTAGTAAGTTGAACTTGTCGCTGCAAGATGGTGCCACCAGTACTTTGACGACTAACAAAAGGATAATTACCCATTAATCTATTATAGTTTATTAGTTTTGAACTGTTGGTTTATTATTCGGATAGTGGAAAAGGTAATTTTCAATGTGATGGCTCACTTATTGTTTTTCAAGAGGAATTTAGGATGATATGGCCTTCAAAGAAAAATATTATTGAGAAATATTAAGATGTTTCAGTTTGCCACAGTTAGTTAAACTTTTTATAAAAATTTATTTTATTTATGTTACTTTTGTTTAAACAATATTTATGTCTCCCCCTCTAGTTGTTAGTTTTATATAAGAAAATACTTAAAATTGAAGTTTGTGAATATACTATAAACTTGGAATCAGGTTTATGATGCCAATAAGTTTATAGAAGCAAGAAGTAAATATCAACTGATTGTTATACGTTTAAAAAGATCAAATAAGAAGTTATAACTTGACAGTCGGTTAACATACGTTTTAACGCTCAACATGATGACAAGGCGACACTAGACTTCGTCCTATACTTAGAGTTATTATTTTCTTCTGCAGAGGCCACAACTTATTTCATCCTTTTATTAGATCCACTTTATTACATATTACTTTTTAGCGAATTTCCCCTATAGGGAAGAAGCTATTACCGTGGGTCTCATGGTAAGACTTAAGCCCGAGACCATGATAACTTTTCATTTTGAGGTCCCCAGAAGCCAAAACACAATTCGTTCAAATTTATATATATATATATGTGTGTGTGTGTGTGTGTGTGTGTGTGTGTGTGTGTGTGTGTGTGTGTGTGTGTGTGTGTGTGTGTGTGTGTGTGTGTGTCCGTATGCACGGCAATCTCGTAAAAAAGGTCAAATCTTAATTAAATGTTGTACAAATAAGTAAAGTACCATTTATTTGAACGATTTAGAAAACCATATGAATCACACCATCCGAAGGGGAGTTTTGAACCCCAAAAATGGGTTTTCGGGGTTTCTACATGTAATTTTGATATAAATCAAATTTTAATTTTTACTATTGAATTCAACATAAAAATAACAATTTGGTATTATGATCATTGCTCTACGTCAATTGGTTACTGAGATATTGAAAGTGCTAAACACAGTGCTTTGTCTAATGTTATTCTTATAGAGAAAAAGACAAATTTTATATCTCGCTTATTTATGAACAGAAACTGACAAAATTTGGTACATAGCTTCATCTGGTTGTGGTTTATTGTTGCTTGCACAAAAACAAAATTTTCGCCTATGGTTCCCGTAGCAGCAAACCTAGGTACTTGGTCCGCATGTTATTCTTATGGAAAATAACTAGGTGTACGCTCTTTCCTCCCGTATAAGGATAATCGAAACACATGATCAAACTTAAATTGAGTCTCATAAAAAATGCAATGTCTGATTTGAGTAACATCATCAGAATACATTCCGTTATCATTTAACTGCCACCAGAATCTGGGTTTAATGTCTATATAGCTATAGTTTTAGTCACTTCTCCCCTTATAACCACTTATCACGGTAGCTGAGTGGGTATCGCACTGGCTCTTGGAGCGTAAGTTAGCAAGTACGGAAAATCGTCGCCGACCTAACATTTTATCCGTAGAAAAACATTCATACCTTTATCACTTGTTTTTATCAAAGGAAATGTTTTATAAATCTATAAATTTATTTATTTTAAAAATAAATTGAAGATTTCAGGCATGGTTTGTTGTTAGGATTGGCATGGGTGCGTTATCTTAGAACAAACAGACTATTATGGGCTAAGCAGTGACTTTAGCAGTGTGGTTAATTTAAAATTTAAGAGAACAGCGAGTTTCCTAAATGAACTAATGTTAACAATTAATTTCTATAGGCCAAGTCAAAATATCCTTAAGGATTAACAATAAGTCGTCAGGTCCAGTTATTTAGATGTCAAAATGAGATTTCAATATATTGTTTCAATAGCCTAAGCTATCATGAAATTAAATTCTATAAACATGGGTTGGTCCAAGACCGTACATAAAACTTCTAAAATGGCAAGTAGTCACAGTGTATAGGCCTACATTTTATTTCCATAGGTCCAATTTTATGATGAAAACAGCTCACTATAATCCAAAACCTAGGATATGACAAATCATTTCAGATAACCTGTATAAAAGGCTCAATTTGGTTAGATTAGTTTAAAGCTTTTGTTTTGGTTCACTACAACATTCATGGTAATGTGTTTAAAGTATTTTACAACAGTTGTATTACCAGTTTAATGTCGGCTTACTCTTACTGTAATCCAACCCTAGGCTATGTAAAATCATTCAAAATAACCTTCCGAAAAAGGCTGTTTGGTTAGAAAAGTCTATAGCTTTTATTGTGTTTACCTACTACATTACTAGTAATATATTTTAGGTAATGTAGACATTTTTTATTATTAATTTAGTGAAAATTTAACCAGCAAATAATTGTCCTACAAAATAAATTTTAAGGTTGTTCGCTTACTGTGACTAACTTCATCAAAGCTTTCTAGACAAATTGAGGCTTTGTATACTTTTTACACATGACAATCACAATATTACCAATTGTCTAAGACAATGTAATAAAACAAACTATTTTGTAAGTTAAGTTAATATCTTAGTATCTACAGTCATCTATTTTGAAAAGTTATTTGGAGTTTTTTGTTCTGCCACACGCGTCGTCTGCCACTGTTACAATCGTCGCCTCCGACGACTGACGATATTTACACAGAGTAGGCATACTAAGGGAATATTAACTGTAAGGATATTTTGTTTAAAACGTACTTCTTATAGTTGTATAAAATAATAAATATGCTCACAACTTAAAAATGTACTTCGATTTATCTCTCTTGTGTGTTTTTTGTTGGTAAAAAACGTTTTGTTATCCAGTATAACAAAGTATACTCTAGTAAACTAACGATTGTTACTCTGTTGTTGAAACATAGACGTCGGCTAAATTTTAACGATTCAAGTGCCACTAAAATGACTTCCAATGTTATTCTTATGGAGAAAAAATAAATTTGGTTTTAAGATAATATTATTAATACTGAACGAAATTATCTGAATAACGAACTCGACCGAGATTTTGACCTGTTAAGTTTATCTGGAAAATGTTAAGTTTGTGGAGGCGTTCTCGAGTTATTTTGGTCACAGACACTCCAGTTAAGTTGATTCTCTTACCAGTCTAAGCAGTAAAGTTGTGTATAAGGATAAACTTCACTTCGTTCGATAGTCCAATTAAAATGTTAGGTATCGCTTATTTAAGAATGTATATGGATGGAACTTGGTACGTGACTTCACTAAGATGAGGTCTATTAATATTTGCTTAAAAACCCATTATTTTGTGTTCCGTGTTGCAGCAAACCTGCGTACTCATCCCCAATGTTATTCCTATGGAGAATAATTAATATTTTAAATATCGCTTGTTTGTGAATATATTTCTGAAGAATCCTGTTAAGTATTTTAATGTGTTATGTTATATATTTATGGTAATTCGCTGAGTATGCAGGTTTGCTGCAACGGGGGTAAGACACCATGTTCAGATCTTTACAGTATTAAGGCAAAACATAAGCTAGATTTGGGTGTAATCAGTAAACTTATAATGCATTGATAAATTAGTCTGTGAGTGTAAAATTCAAAGATTTTTTAATTTAGTGATTAATTGCATTGTAGCTGGATAGTAATTAGTTAAGGGTAAAACTTAATACAAACTTATCGTTTGCAATCAGTTGCGGATAACCCACAATGATCATTTTCATCTGTTTATTTATTTAAAAAATTATTGGTATAGTTAGTGAAGACCCCGAGAGTATCTTACAAGTGCTTAGCATATTTATCTAGGTAAACACATATGATTGTAATTAAAATGCCAAGCTTCCTAATTTATTTGTATGGTGAATATGCGCTTAAATAATTTATTTTATCACTACTACCCAAGGTTCGTAGAGCTTTCAGCCCAGGTATGAGTTCGCCCATAAGATTAATGTTCGCAGCAAAAATGTCTTGCGATGTCGTCCAGCTGATGCATAAATCAACAACATAGTATAAGTGTTGTCAACTTTACACGGGAAAATAATGGTAAAGCTATTTTTAATTGTCACTGGACGTGCAGAAAGAAAGTTGAAACCCATAATCCATTAATCTAATAATACCAATACATCAAAACACTAATTAGTTTCATAAAATAACAGCTGATAAAATTATGTAATTAGTTAAACATTGTTTATTTTAATCACAATGATGAGGAAAATATGGTACGAGTGCGATAAATATCGTGTTTCCAGAATCACTGCAGATTGGATTGGTGATCACGTGACCTCACAGCTGTTTTACGATGTCTCTTTCGGTTAGGTAGAAAACTTTAAATAGACCGACTGCACAGACCTTACAAAGTATTTATGGATCTTAGCCTTTTCCGGCGAAATAATAAATAACTATAATAATGAAACATATTTTCAGACCTTTTTATTATGTTTGCTGAGTAATATTTCTAGCACAATGACAACAATAGGAACATCTGATATTACATGTGTATTTCCGTTTATACTGCAAACCAAATGAATAAGAACAGCTGATTTTGATTGCATCACTTCTATTGATAGTAGAAACAGGTTACCAGCGCTACTGGTATATGCGTAACTAATAACAGTGCGGATAAAATATCCTGCCGTTCTCCAGGTTTAGAGTAAGAAAGTATCACTTTCGGTATTCACAGCTGATACATTTAATAGTTACTTTCAGCACGGTGGGATGAAAACAAACTTTTCCAATATGTAACTTTAGCGCTTGTAGTTATTCCTAATTCTAACTTAAAACTAATAGTATTTTGGTGGCGTGTTAGTCTTATTAATAAAGAAATTAGCATTTAACTTACTTTTTATTTAGTTTTAAACTATATTTTTGTCTGGGATTGCAATTAATTATGCTATAATACATTTCATTAATATGTACATGCTTCGAGCTGCATATTTTGACATACATGTTATTTTTTAAGTGCTAATAATATCAGCAGACTAGAATCTCCATCGTAAAATTGTGAATTACAAAATATTGTTATGTATTAATGCTGCATTGTAGTTTTTAACATTAGTAGAGGAGAACTGGCAGGGAGGGGCCGTAATCGGCGCTTTTTTCCCATGTTATTCTTATGGGGATCAGTTTTTGGACCGACGCCCGATCCTACCCTACACAAGTTTCCTTGTTAGCCTGTACTAATGTCCAACCCTTGCCTATATTAAATATATTTTCCCAATCCCCATCCCTCCTCTATATTTTTTTAAATTAATTTTCAAATTCAGGCTAAAAAACTATGTTTAGTGTTTATGGTCCGATTTGTCTGCAATTTGGATATGTTATTGTCCTAGGCAAGTGTTTTAATAAATTCCACTTACATTTCCCAAATTCACTATAACGGTCAAATTAAAAAATATTTTTGAAAAATACTATAGTGTCAATTGCCAACTTCTTTATTTACTGCCCGATTTATTTAAAATTTGGATATGTTATTGTCCTAGGCAAGTGTTTTAATAAATTCCACTTACATATCCAAAATTCACTATTACGGTCAAATTAAAAAATATTTTTGAAAAATACTGCCAATTGGCAACTTCTTTATTTACTGTCCGATTTGTTTAAAATTTGGATATGTGATTGTCCTAGGCAAGTGTTTTAATAAATTCCACTTACATTTCCCAAATTCACTATTACGGTCAAATTACAAAATATTTTTGAAAAATACTACCAATTGCCAACTTCTTTATTTACTGTCCGATTTGATTGATTTTTGGATATGACCTTAAATTATTATATGTATAATTACCATATCTAAGTTAAAAATTGTATACTTTATATAGTTTATATATATAATCCATAAAAAATTAAATTTTTTGTTTATGGTCTGATTTGACTGATTTTTGGATATGTTAATATCCTAAGCTAATGCATTAATAAATCCCACATACATTTTCCAAATTCACTATTACGGTCAAATTAAAAAATATTTTGAAAAATATACTATCAATTGCCAACTTCTTTATTTACTGTCCGATTTGACTGATTTTTGGATATGACCTTAAACTATTATGTGTATAATTATCATATCTAAGTTCCAAATTTTATACTTTGTATAGTTTATATATATAATCCATAAAAAATTAAATTTCGTGTTTATGGTCCGATTTGACTGATTTTTTGGATATGTTAAGCTAATGCATAAAAAAATTCCCCCTACGTTTCCCAAATACTACAGTCAAATAAACAAAATATTTTGAAAAATATACTATCAATTGCCATCTTCTTTATTGTCCGATTTATTTTTGGATATGTTATAGCCCCCAACTATTATATCTAAAATTACCATATATTATTTCCACCTATAATACAGTCGTTATGTTGTTTTGACCAACCTAAAAACCAACTTTGGTATTTGTGGTCCGATTTGTCTGCAATATGTTACTGCCCATTGCATAAGTGCATTTCCAAATTCACTATTACGGTTGGATTGAAAAAAAATGCAAGCTTATTTACCATCTCGCTGTTATAATTGCCATATTTCCAATATTGTTGGGGCCCTCCCAACCACCTCTCACTGTAATATATATCCACAAAATGTTTATGGTCAGAACTGTCTAAATTTTGGATAATAAGCTAATGCATAAGTCCATTTCTAATATTTTGCAAATTAGTCTGGATATGTTGTTGCGTATTTCCAATTCTTAAGTTATAGCCCCAAAGAATAAATTTTTAAAACCCAAAACAACTACACAAAAACACTAACCTTTCTTTGTGTTTGTTTGGAGTAGTCTTTATTTTATCCAACTTAATTTTAATTTTGTATTTAAAACTAAAATAAACTTCCCACATTCTAGCTCCCTTTCCAGCCAGTGGTTAGAGACATAAAGGTTACGAATATTTTCAAACTGTACAATATATCTTTTTCTACCCCTATGTTGGACTTGTTTAATAGCGCTTATTAATAATTCCGCACCATCTTCCAAATCCTCCAGTCTACTACATTCTTTAAATTTAATATTACCTTTAATATCTTGCATCTCTATGTCTTCTTGTCCAACATCATCCCACACATTGTTATGGAAACTTAGGTTTTCTATTTTTGGAAAGGAATTACCATAAAACGTTGCGATACCGTTAGTGTTAAAGCTTGCAAGTGGCTCGTTGGTAGGTAGGTAAATAATGTCCAAATCACCTCTATATGGCAACACGCTATAACCTTCCCTATTCTTATTTATCTCTATAAACACAGTTTTACAGACACCTTTAACATAGTATACACCCCTCCGTCCATCCTTTTCTGCCAACACTCCCACAAACTTGTTGTTAACTACAAACGCATACACTATATAATGTCCATAATGCTCTAGATCCTCCCAACGTCGCAGGAAGTAATCTTTTAATTTATCCTCTCTTTCCCTTATTTCTTGTTCTTTAGCCAACTGTGCTTTGTATTCCTCTGCAACAGTATTTTCCACATATTCCAATTTACGCTTATTACTGTCGATGTCTTCTAATTCCAATTTCCTCTTTTTGGAACAACTCTCTAAGAAAGGCTTGGAAAGTGGCTCTATTTCTTTAATAGTGTATGGGTACAGTTTATTGGTCCGGCTTCTTAAAACGTAGGGAGTAAGGTTAGGACTTTCCACTAAGCCTAATTCTTCTAAATTGATGTGTTTAGGTATAGTGGAGAAAGGTGTATTTGATTTTGTAAAACATGTGCCCCCAGATTTGATGTAAAACTTATGCTTTACACTTATGGCATCAGGAAACTCCTCTATTACCTCCACGTAGTTAGTTGGTAAACAGTTAAAGCTAAATGCAGATAGAGCATACTTTATTAACTTTTCCCTTTGTGACCTATCTTTTGGCAGTTTTAGTTGTACTCCAGTTATCTTTTTCGTATTACTATTACCCCAATATGCGTATTGTAATAAATCGTTAAACACTAAACAACAAACTGTTTTGTAATTGATTGGCAACTTTCACCCACATCTTATGCAGAGGTACAGCATAGAATGGAGCATTTTGAAGTACCTTTTGTTGTCTTCTATTAGACTTAAACAATCTCTTAAAGGTTCAAACCCTTTACCAAAACCTCTACAATAGTTATAGATTGTTGCCTCTAACCTTGTTATTCCATTCTCTCTAGCTAGTTTAGACGAGAACGTTTCTTTTAGTCTCGCATCTGGACAGTTTACAAAGTTTATTATATGGTTTCCTATACTTTTAACTACTCCAGGGCTTGTAATCTGGCATATAAATTTATTATATATTTTTACCCTGCTATTTACATTAAACCATGTTAAACAGTCTTTACTAACATGGAAATTATCTACAATAACATTATATCCATTCTTGTACGCCCCTTGGTAGCAAAAGTTAAATTTTTCTGTAAGATATTGGCACATTTCCTCTTTATTAAATATTCCAGCCAAATCTAGTGTTATATCGAAATCCATAAGATAGTACATTTATTTTTCCAGATCTTGCAGTATCTTTGGAAGATCTTCCAACTAATCCTTAATTTTAACATTTGCAAGCTCTATTTTATAGGGAATTGCTATAGGATCATCGTACTTTTGTTTATTTTGGTCAATATCTTTCTTTATTATTTGTAACACACCCTCGCTTTGGACCCCAGAGGACCTCTCCAAGGAGAATGGTAGTATGGCCACAACACCATGTCGAGCTAAAGAGAACTTTTTAAATATTCCTCGTAAGTAGCTATTAACCGAGCCACATATTTCCTTCTTAACTTTAAATTTATTCCGAACGTCCCCATCACAATCCGTAACATTGGTTATCTTAACTAACATTATGTTATCACAAAACGCATCCGTTATAGATGTTAAGTTATTTAATTTTGGTTCGCCCTCGCATTAGTTTATATTACCTATGTCTGTAAGAAGGTTATTATTACGGAGATTTTCTAATAAAAACCATATACCGAATCTTTCGTTAGTAGGTTTAAGACAATTTCCCAATAAATGGCTAACAGAGTACATTTCTTTTATACAAAAAAAGTAGCGGAAACATGTAAACAGGACAGATATAATTACACTATAGGCATATAGAGGTTGTAAATATATGAATATTGTATATAAACATAGGCGAGCGGTAAGTGTAACATGTAAGTGGACACCTAGACTCATGTGCAAATATGGAATACCCACTATTAATATATTTCCAAATTCGACTAAATAAGTTTATAGTCTCAATATAATTAACATATTAACTAACGGTGCCATCCCGCATTAGTACCCAAATTGTCGAAATTCTATAATTCACTGTCTATTCTTAGTCCTTGTATAGTATTAGGTTTTGTACTATTAAACCCTACATTCTTATCCTGTGCAGTAGAGTAATATATGCATGTTATTTAATACATATACGCACATTCTACAAGACCTGTACATAGATCTGTTGTATAAGCAGCAGAATAGACGTCTCACCCATTGTGTTGTTGTAAAGTAAAACATAAATGTAAATTGTGCTGGATACAACCGGCCAGATATTAGACAGGAAATGTGTTGGAAGTGTATTGCCAAATAGTAAGACAAACACCACATAGTGCAGCATGTAAGCAATCCATTACTATTTAGACAAATGTATAAGGTCAGTATTGATACAACATCCGATATATTAGCCAAACCCACAATCAAACTTGGAAAACAAACAGTAAAAAATTAATATTATAGTAACAGAAATAGTAAGAGTATAAGGACATAGTAATATTTAAAGTTTATAAAACAACACAAATGCAGAGACACAATAAATAACACACTCCAACACATTTGGACACAGGCACAGATACTGGTTTACAGCCATTTAACACAACTTTACAGGTTCTGTCAACTGACACAAAAATAGTTTGTAAATTGTGTAAGAAATATATGTAATAGAAACAAATTGAACACAATCATAACATTTTGAGGACACAATGTTTGGACTGGGTTTGGCTAATATATCGGATGTTGTACCAATACTGACCTTATACATTTGTCTAAATAGCAATGGATTGCTTACATGCTGCACTATGTGGTGTTTGTCTTACTATTTGGCAATACACTTCCAACACATTTCCTGTCTAATATCTGGCCGGTTGTATCCAGCACAATTTACATTTATGTTTTACTTTACAACAACACAATGGGTGAGACGTCTATTCTGCTGCTTATACAACAGATCTATTTACAGGTCTTGTAGAATGTGCGTATCTGTATTAAATAACATGCATATATTACTCTACTGCACAGGATAAGAATGTAGGGTTTAATAGTACAAAACCTAATACTATACAAGGACTAAGAATAGACAGTGAATTATAGAATTTCGACAATTTGGGTACTAATGCGGGATGGCACCGTTAGTTAATATGTTAATTATATTGAGACTATAAACTTATTTAGTCGAATTTGGAATTATATTAATAGTAGGTATTCCATATTTACACATGGGTCTAGGTGTTCACTTACATGTTACACTTACCGCTCGCCTATGTTTATATACAATATCCATATATTTACAACCTCTATATGCCTATAGTGTAATTATATCTGTCCTGTTTACATGTTTCCGCTACTTTTTTTGTATAAAAGAAATGTACTCTGTTAGCCATTTATTGGGAAATTGTATTAAACCTACTAACGAAAGATTCGGTATATGGTTTTTATTAGAAAATCTCCGTAATAATAACCTTCTTACAGACATAGGTAATATAAACTAATGCGAGGGCGAACCAAAATTAAATAACTTAACATCTATAACGGATGCGTTTTGTGATAACATAATGTTAGTTAAGATAACCAATGTTACGGATTGTGATGGGGACGTTCGGAATAAATTTAAAGTTAAGAAGGAAATATGTGGCTCGTTTAATAGCTACTTACGAGGAATATTTAAAAAGTTCTCTTTAGCTCGACATGGTGTTGTGGCCAAACTACCATTCTCTTTGGAGAGGTCCTCTAGGGTCCAAAGCGAGGGTGTGTTACAAATAATAAAGAAAGATATTGACCAAATTAAACAAAAGTACGATGATCCTATAGCAATTCCATGTAAAATAGAGCTTGCAAATGTTAAAATTAAGGATTTGTTGGAAGATCTTCCAAAGATACTGCAAGATCTGGAAAAAGAAATGTACTATCTTATGGATTTCGATATAACACTAGATTTGGCTGGAATATTTAATAAAGAGGAAATGTGCCAATATCTTACAGAAAACTTTAAATTTTGCTACCAAGGGGCGTACAAGAATGGATATAATGTTATTGTAGATAATTTCCATGTTAGTAAAGACTGTTTAACATGGTTTAATGTAAATAGCAGGGTAAAAATATATAATAAATTTATATGCCAGTTTACAAGCCCTGGAGTAGTTAAAAGTATAGGAAACCATATAATAAACTTTGTAAACTGTCCAGATGCGAGACTAAAAGAAACGTTCTCGTCTAAACTAGCTAGAGAGAATGGAATAACAAGGTTAGAGGCAACAATCTATAACTATTGTAGAGGTTTTGGTAAAGGGTTTGAACCTTTAAGAGATTGTTTAAGTCTAATAGAAGACAACAAAAGGTACTTCAAAATGCTCCATTCTATGCTGTACCTCTGCATAAGATGTGGGTGAAAGTTGCCAATCAATTACAAAACAGTTGTTTTTTAGTGTTTAACGATTTATTACAATACGCATATTGGGGTAATAGTAATACGAAAAAGATAACTGGAGTACAACTAAAACTGCCAAAAGATAGGTCACAAAGGGAAAAGTTAATAAAGTATGCTCTATCTGCATTTAGCTTTAACTGTTTACCAACTAACTACGTGGAGGTAATAGAGGAGTTTCCTGATGCCATAAGTGTAAAGCATAAGTGTTACATCAAATCTGGGGGCACATGTTTTACAAAATCAAATACACCTTTCTCCACTATACCTAAACACATCAATTTATAAGAATTAGGCTTAGTGGAAAGTCCTAACCTTACTCCCTACGTTTTAAGAAGCCGGACCAATAAACTGTACCCATACACTATTAAAGAAATAGAGCCACTTTCCAAGCCTTTCTTAGAGAGTTGTTCCAAAAAGAGGAAATTGGAATTAGAAGACATCGACAGTAATAAGCGTAAATTGGAATATGTGGAAAATACTGTTGCAGAGGAATACAAAGCACAGTTGGCTAAAGAACAAGAAATAAGGGAAAGAGAGGATAAATTAAAAGATTACGTCCTGCGACGTTGGGAGGATCTAGAGCATTATGGACATTATATAGTGTATGCGTTTGTAGTAAACAACAAGTTTGTGGGAGTGTTGGCAGAAAAGGATGGACGGAGGGGTGTATACTATGTTAAAGGTGTCTGTAAAACTGTGTTTATAGAGATAAATAAGAATAGGGAAGATTATAGCGTGTTGCCATATAGAGGTGATTTGGACATTATTTACCTACCTACCAACGAGCCACTTGCAAGCTTTAACACTAACGGTATCGCAACGTTTTATGGTAATTCCTTTCCAAAAATAGAAAACCTAAGTTTCCATAACAATGTGTGGGATGATGTTGGACAAGAAGACATAGAGATGCAAGATATTAAAGGTAATATTAAATTTAAAGAATGTAGTAGACTGGAGGATTTGGAAGATGGTGCGGAATTATTAATAAGCGCTATTAAATAAGTCCAACATAGGGGTAGAAAAAGATATATTGTACAGTTTGAAAATATTCGTAACCTTTATGTCTCTAACCACTGGCTGGAAAGGGAGCTAGAATGTGGGAAGTTTGATTTTAAATACATAATTAAAATTAAGTTGGATAAAATAAAGACTACTCCAAACAAACACAAAGAAAGGTTAGTGTTTTGTGTGTAGTTGTTTTGGGTTTTAAAAATTTATTTTTTGTGCTATAATTTAAGAATTGGAAATACGCAACAACATATCCAGACTAATTTGCAAAATATTAGAAATGGACTTATGCATTAGCTTAGTATCCAAAATTTAGACCGTTCTGACCATAAACATTTTATGGATATATATTACAGTGAGAGGTGGTTGAGAGGGCCCAACAATATTGGAAATATGGCAATTATAACAGCGGGATGGTAAATAAGCTTGCATTTTTTTTTTTTCAATCCAACCGTAATAGTGAATTTGGAAATGCACTTATGCAATGGGCAGTAACATATTGCAGACAAATCGGACCACAAATACCAAAGTTGGTTTTTAGGTTGTTCAAAACAACATAACGACTGTATTATAGGTGGAAATAATATATGGTAATTTTAGATATAACCATATTTTAGATATGGTATTTTAATATATGGTAATTTTAATATATGGTTGGGGGCTATAACATATCCAAAAATAAATCGGACAATAAAGAAGATGGCAACTGATAGTATATTTTTCAAAATATTTTTTTAATTTGACTGTAGTATTTGGGAAACGTAGGGGGAATTTTTTTTAAGCATTAGCTTAACATATCCAAAAAGCAGTCAAATTGGACCATAAACACGAAATTTAATTTTTTATGGATTATATATATTAACTATACAAAGTATAAAATTTGGAACTTAGATATGATAATTATATACATAATAGTTTAAGGTCATATCCAAAAATCAGTCAAATCGGACAGTAAATAAAGAAGTTGGCAATTAATAGTATATTTTTCAAAATATTTTTTAATTTGACCGTAATAGTGAATTTGGAAAATGTATGTGGGATTTATTAATGCATTAGCTTAGGATATTAACATATCCAAAAATCAGTCAAATCAGACCATAAACACAACATTTAATTTTTTATGGATTATATATATAAACTATATAAAGTATACAATTTTTAACTTAGATATGGTAATTATACATATAATAGTTTAAGGTCATATCCAAAAATCAATCAAATCGGACAGTAAATAAAGAAGTTGGCAATTGGTAGTATTTTTCAAAAATATTTTTTAATTTGACCGTAATAGTGAATTTGGGAAATGTAAGTGGAATTTATTAAAACACTTGCCTAGGACAATAACATATCTAAATTTTAAACAAATCGGACAGTAAATAAAGAAGTTGGCAATTGTCAGTATTTTTCAAAAATATTTTTTAATTTGACCGTAATAGTGAATTTGGGAAATGTAAGTGGAGTTTATTAAATCACTTGCTCAGGACAATCACATATCCAAATTTTAAACAAATCGGACAGTAAATAAAGAAGTTGCCAATTGGCAGTATTTTTTAAAAATATTTTGTAATTTGACCGTAATAGTGAATTTGGGATATGTAAGTGGAATTTATTAAAACACTTGCCTAGGACAATAACATATCCAAATTTTAAATAAATCGGGCAGTAAATAAAGAAGTTGGCAATTGACACTATAGTATTTTTCAAAAATATTTTTTAATTTGACCGTTATAGTGAATTTGGGAAATGTATGTGGAATTTATTAAAACACTTGCCTAGGACAATAACATATCCAAATTGCAGACAAATCGGACCATAAACACTAAACATAGTTTTTTAGCCTGAATTTGAAAATTAATTAAAAAAAATATAGAGGAGGGATGGGGATTGGGAAAATATATTTAATATAGGCAAGGGTTGGACATTAGTACAGGCTAACAAGGAAACTTGTGTAGGGTAGGATCGGGCGTCGCGTCGGTCCAAAAACTGATCCCCATAAGAATAACATGGGAAAAAAAGCGCCGATTACGGCCCCTCCCCACCAGTTCTCCTCTACTAACATTGTATATTAAAATTGGACTTGTCCTGTTGTATAGTATTTTAAGTCAAATAAACAAAAAAAACTTGTGTCTCGAATAATATAATAATTTCTCGAATATAAAAGATTAAGAATGTTTCTCTTTCATTTATTTTTTAATCAGACTATTATACGTTACCCCATATTGAAATTTTAGGCTACTTATGTCATATACACAGAAAACCCAAAAGCTTGACGCGATGAAACTGAAAAATTGTATGTGACATATAATGTTTCTTTGTTATTAGTAGTACTAACCAAATGTTTAAAGAAATTATTGAACTTTTACGAATGTCACTGAACAAAAAACTGAACATATAAAATTCAAGAGAAATTCTCTATAACGATTTTCACTAGCACTGACCCACTTAACATTTTAAGCTCATGCCCACTAACCTTTATGTTTCCCCCGACGTAAAACACCCCATTAACCCTCTCATAATGACCTAGCCAGCATTAGTTTCCTCTTTTTTCCGAAAAGCACTTTGCAATGCATTAAGTTTCTGATGCACTTAAACAACTCTTATCTCCAATAAGTGTGAGAAAAATAACATGTAACACCCAACATAAAATTCCAAAGAACCATCACACATCACAATTGGATGAGTGTAAGTTTTAATTGACCTTGTTTGAGGAACTAGCATTTTTCCAATTCACACGATACCCCACAATTCAGTTTTATGTAATGTTTTTTTTTTTATTTAAATTTATCAGATAACAATTAATATGTGAATTGATTTTTTAAATTCAGTAAAGCAATTTTTATTTTTGAGTTTTTATAAGTACTAGTCTCAGAAGTCAAAACAATATTAAAAGCATGTTTCGGTTTCAGGAGGGTGATGACTGATGGTTTTTTTTCTTCTTTTGATGAAAATAAATGGATATATTAATTACACAATATAGACCTAGTTTAATATATTATTAGAGAAAATAATGTAAGAAAGCTATTTATTTATATTAGAAAATACTATGTTATGTGTGCTTACGCATGATCTCAACTTGCTTAATGGTTTTTATCTTTACAGACTAATCAAATTATTGACGCCGATGCGCCGCCGGACACCAATTATCCAAATAACCGGATCGTGTTTGGCGCTAATTGTAAACACGATTTGTCACTTTCCATGTTGCTGTACATAACACGTACGACAAGGCAAAAACAAAATTGACGTTTTCTGATCTGTTTGAATAATTTAGATTTGTTTCTGAAATTGACAATGAATCAATTGATTTTTACGTAACACAGTATTACAAACAGTTTTATTATTTTTATTTTATATATCAATTTATAAACTATCATGTTACCACATACCATATAAAACCAGATAAAGTCAAGAAGAGATAGTCTTGTTAAGCTTAAATTAAAAATTAGGTTAAGGTTTAATTATTATTAAATACAAAATGCTTAATATTAACAATAAGAACAGTGTATATGAGTACAGTATAAATGAGTGAGCAAAATCTGTGATTTATATTTATATATTTAATAGAAAAATAATATGTACCATGCATAGAAACGGTTTATATTAACAGGAATAACACAGTTGAAAAGTATACATAATATATTATACCATGACAATTGTAAAATCAATGTAATAACGATGTATTTTTTTATCCAACCGAGTGAGATAGCGAACCACTGAAACTGCACATCACATTCGGGAGGTCTCGGGATTCATTTATCCCAGGCGGGCCATTCTGTTATAAGTGGTGCACGGTTTCTCATTTTACTTAGGAAGTGGCTGGAATAGGTCTCAAAAAGGGCCGTCTTCGCCTCTGTCTGTGACGGGAAGATAGGAAAAGCCCTTTATTACCTGGTTAAAAGATATCACTATAAAATTAGCAATTGAATTTCGATATGTTATTAACTATTAATTTGTCAATTAATAAATATTATTATAATGTTAATATCTTTATTTTGGAATTAATCTGCGTTAATTAAAGGTAAATTTGGCACTGTGGGTCCCATAATAATAATAATACTGATAATGGAACACTTAATGTAAACCACTAGGTTTTTTAAGGTCGTATTCATACGCTATTTTATCGCGTAAGGGAATGAGCTAACTGTCAACATTAACAACGAACATATGTCCACACACAATATACCAATACCTCATAGAAACCCCACCGTTATTGCAGCGTGACAATGTCTTTCAAATGAGTATAAAAAAACGTAGAGAATAGTTAAATCTCAACCAGTTGATCTGTGTCAGACAAAGCGGATATAAAGTATTTATTTGCCTTTTAGTCTCACTGGGGAGCTGTGTCCCCCAAAGTCCCCATTATTATATAAACGAATATGGTTTTAAAATAAAATATGATTTAATATATTTTAAATACAGACATTATAGAACAACGAGGTCCATAATCAGTCAGACCAATTAGATTTAAATTTGTTATTTGTACTGTGATCTCAATGCGGGCCATGTTAGTCCAGGAGCAAACTGTATTCCATAAGATTTTTTGTGAAGGGAATGTGCAACTATGTGGAATCTCTTTATTATATGCCTTATAATGGTGTAGTACCGGGTGTTTACCTAAAAACTGCACTGTTTTGTTTTGATGACGTCATAAATCCAATATGGCTGCCATGTGTGATACCTACTCATTATGTTAAGAATAAATCCTTCCAGGAAGGTCCCACGCAAGAAATTTACAGACAATTTTCTGTTGTGCATGAGCCAAAGAACCAATTTAGTCCTTATTAATTATTTTATATCTTGCACCGTTTATGAATTATTTGTCAGTTTCTATAATACATACAGTTTCCATAGTAACAATACAGTGTCCATAGTAATAATACAGTTTCCGAAGTAATAGATAACTACTGTGACTGTGACCCCTTGGAGGCTTTACATTATCGTAATTTTCTTTTTAGGACTGATCACCCATTGCCTTGGCAAAAGTGGGAAGTGATTGTAGAAGCCAGTGGGGTGGAGCCCTGAGGTCGGGAACAAATTATTCGAAGTTTTTTTATCTTCTAACAACCTGGTATGGTCCGGGAACAGAATTGAGGAGCCTTTTTCGCGATCACCTGGAGTACTCTGTTCTCCATAAAATAACATGGCATGGTTAAAGCCAATGGGGTGGAGCTCTAGGGTTGGGGTTGTAAAAAACTATCTAAATGTTATGAATGGATGATAATTGGCTAAAATCACGCATACAATCGGAAAGAAAAGAATAACAAGCATTTTTGCCAAGGAGCGTTGCCCTAAAGTTGGTTAGGGGGGCTGGTGGTGGCTGGGGGTGGGTGGGGGCGGGTGGAGGGGGGAGGGAGGGTACATATCCAAAGTTGTGACATAATTCAAGATATGAATCTTTGTAAATAAAATTCCAAAGAACCATCACACATCACAATTGGATGTTTGGAAGCCATAGAAGAAGCCAGTAGGGCGGAGCCCTGAGGTCGCATGAAAAGCATCCGAAGACCTTTGGTCCCTTAACAACATGGTATGGTTCGGGAGCAGATTTGATGACGGCCATATTGGATTTATGACGTCATTAAAACCAAACAGCGCAATTTTAAGGTTAACACCCGGTACTACACCATTATATGGCATATAAAAAAGAGATTCTACATAGTCGCACATTCCCTTCACAAAAAATCCATCGGAAGTTGGATATCTGCAGTTTGCTCCTGGACTATGTTGCAGCGTCGTATTGTTGTCAAAGTGTAAATACAGAACGAAGAACAATAAGGTCTAAAAATAAATTAGTTTTGAACGCATTAAGATCCAAAAACGGATAGGTTTTTGGATTAGGATCTAAAAGAGCCTGCCTGTTTCCAGCGGACACAAGAACAGAAATTGCTTCTCGATGTTAATGGGTGGCTCCGTACCACAAAACCCCCGCTATTCCTGTAGCTTAAAATATCGCCCAAATACACATAAATATGTTGAGGAGGGCCAACATGTTGCCAACGTGAAAACCAAAAGGCGCATCAAATTTGTTTGCCGTTTTAGTCTCTTCTATAATTAAATAAAATTCGCTTTGCTTTAAATGTTTGGCTTTATCCATATATACCACAATAAAACAATCGATATTCAAATCAGATGTCATAGGCAGTAAGGAACTTAACAAACAATGAGATGTATAACCAATCCACCAGGACGTTTTAAAAAAAAACAGCTTTAAAGTAGTTAATGAGCCGTGACGACGTCCCGCCGTGCGAGTGTCACGTTTTTTTTTATGTCATATTTGTTATAGTACTGTTTCGTGATGTGGATGGTCTTACGTCACCTGGAAGTGCAAACATTATACAGAGTCCCTGGGCGTCGAGTTGTCCCTTGTCTGCACTACCGCTGTGCAACGTGGTGTGCAAATCATAAGTTGTGCGACTGTCATAGAGGACGCCTCGATGTTGTTGGGTTTAAGTTTGTGAAAAACCCATTTCGTCGTTCGTCTTGTAATAATGTATAATCGTTGTTTGTGTACTTCTGTGACAACATGATGGCGTTTTAAACCCACCTCTCCAGTCAGATGGGGTTCCGGTTGGATAACGAGTCAATTGTGTTTTTTTTCCTATTTAAATATTAATATGATGAACAAGCCACCATGGATTCTTGAACTGTTGTTATTTTTTATTTAATTTAAAGCACAACTATTTATTATTTTGTTTTTCATTTGGGGGCCCCACAAATTCAAGCTAATTTAAAATTGTTTCATTGTTACCGTACGTTCTTTGTATTCATGTCTTATGCTATTTATTTATTGATTTATTTATTATTAATTTATCAACTCATTGAAATTTTCTCTTAAAACTAAAAGGAAACCCACCGTATTTTTTTTACTGTAACTTGAAAGAAATTAGGTCCGGCACTTTAATTTGACACTTTTAAAAACGGATGTTTGATGGTTATAATTTTGCACTTTAATTGAGACTGTAAACTGGAAGGAAAGGTGGGAGCAAGACTGAGAAAACTTAAGTGACATATTTATGAAGCTGTGTTTGCATGTATTTTTACTGTTTTATTTTTATGGAGTTAGCGCCTCTCAACGGTGAGTTTTATTGAATTTTTCCTCCACGGCCTTCCTTGTGGTAGGGCTGTGGGCCACCCCTTGCCCCGTCTCCGTGGGAGCGCGCTTCCAGCTCAAGGTTGGCTTGGGTGCGGGTGCGGGGGTGCGGTTCAGATGGTAGCTAGCAGAGCGTGGTTTTGATCGTGATTCTTGGTGGTGGACCACGCTGGTTCATGACTTGGACACCATTGGCGGGGCCACGTTCTGATTCTGTGGAAGGGCTGTGGATAGATCTGGTTCTTTGGTATTTCTGGACTGGCAGTCTCTTGGGAGAATTGTTGTTCTGGTGGGGATGCGCATGCTATTTTTTATTTTTTATTAGGAGCTCGCCCTTAGCCGAGTCACAAGGTGGAATCAGGTTAATGTCTTGCTTCCGAACTTTAGGGAACAAGAACTTTCTAAAGCATGGCCGTACCCCAAAATTGAATCTTGTTTGTGTGCTAACCCCACCAGATAAGTGTTGGGTGTTGTTGCTTAGTGTTTGTATGTATGTATGTGTGAGTGAATCCATGTTCAATTCTTGCGGTTTGTGTGGTATGAATGGGCGGGTTCTTCTGGTTGGGACATCATATGACTGATAGGCATTTCAGTCTAGGAACCTTAGAAGATTAAGTTTTGTGTAGTGTCCATTGTCTTAATTGTGAAGTAGGTCACTTACTGGTTGAGAAAAGGGATCGCTTCTACAGTAGATCGAGACTTCACTAGATCCAAGCGACGAACTTGAGGCTTGCAAAGATAGAGTAGAAGATCTAAGTGGTGGGATTAACAGTTGGAATGCGTTTCTTACGGGCTCAGCCAAGATCTCCTCACTCCCCCACTTGTCACATTGGCAAACCCGATTGAAACTATTAGTTAGTAATTCTGAGCTCCAAGAAGACGACAATTTTTGGATTGAGGCAAGGATACAAGAACTTAAAGGTATCATTGAAACCATTCTGGCAGGCAGGTCCATAAAGGAGACCGTCAAGATGTTTGAAGGCGCAGAGAGTCCATCTGGGGTCATAAAGGACGCATAGGAAAAATCGGAAGCTGTGGCTCCAGGGGACTCCTCTCAGGCTGCCAACTCTTGATGTTGCATCACCCTCCCACGCCAACCAGGTGGCCGCAGCTACCGCATTAGAAACACGCACTCTTGGCCAGATGGCGACTCTGCAAAACCGTGGCCCATCTCTCTCACACTCATTGTACTACAGGGGCTAAAACCGGAGGAACGCTCCAGATTGGTGTTCTCTCCGGCACCTTCATCTTTTGCGGACCTGGACAGACTCGCTATCCTTTCTAGGAGCATCCAGGACGCAGACCTTCAGAGGAGGCAAGTTGCGGTGCATCTTCCCTGGGCTGGCCTCCGCCCGTTGTAGCACCCGTGGGGCAGGGTCCTGAATCGCCACAGGGGCAGAGGCAACCTGTAGTCTGTTTTGGTAGTCGGCAACCAGGCCACATCAGGCGGAATTGCCACCAATGAGAGAATAATGGCCCTCAGCCAAAAAACTGAGTTATTCTCAGGGTGAAAAGTAAGGGCTGTAAATTCAGTAAAGTTCTGGTTAGTACGCAAAGGTTAAAGTATTTTCCCAACTGAGTCTCTGGCACCTCCCCTTCTGGGAGTCCTGTTGCTTTTGCTGAGCCTCTGCTGCGGGGGATGACGGGCCATGCTTCTATGGGTGTGAAGGCGGCGGGCTTAACCTTCCCACGACTCAACATCTTAATAGGTGACACGGTGCATAAGGCCCTTTTGGACTCTGGCTCGGCCCGTTGCCTTGTCTACTTGTCCCTTTTCAAAAACTTAGAAGCTTCTGGGCTGATCAAGCAGGTTGAGCGGAGGACCCCCATCTGCTGGACTGCGTCTAAATCCCCACTTCCCATCATTTATGAAGCCCATTTTAAATTCAAAATTGAACATTTTTCTTGGGTGTGGAGCTTTTGGGTAGCTAGAGACCTTTGTTTTCGTGTCATTTTGGGAGCAGATTTCATTAAGCACACTGGCATGATTTTGGACTTAGACAGAGGCCAGGGTTTATTTCGATTTGCAAGGTGGGTGCTGATTCCTTTTGCTGATGAAATCAATGGAGGTGCCGCTGTGGTGGATCCTGAGACACCCAGCGAGCCGAAGATAAGGGTATCTGACTCCTAGTGAGGCTGAAGCGATTAGAGCACTGTGCATTCGTTTTCCTGAAGTGCGGATGCCAAAGCTGGGAGTCACTAATCTATTAGAATATGAAATTTGCCTGACAGACACCTGCCCGATACGTTCACATCCGTGTAAATCAGCTCCACCAAAGATGGAAATACTTCGCAATATCATCAATGAACTTCTAAAAATGGGATCGTTGAGCCTTCCTGCTCAACTCATGCAACTCCAGCATTCCTCGTCCCTAAGCCCAATGGCAAGTCTCGGATGGTCCTATAAAAAAGTCCGTCCAGTTAGGGAAGGCGGGTAAGATATTAAGGCCCCGCTCGGGCTCCCAACAATAGCTTGGGATAAGCCGTCGGCGGCCGACCGCCCGCACTAATCAGGCGAAAATCGCACACCACTCTAAAAAATTATCACATAAAAGTAAGCGTAATTTGTAGTTTTTTATTGCAGTTTTGATTTCTACGTGTAATTTTATGAAAACATAGTCCAAACACGACGCAGTTATGTCAATTAGTAATTACTGGTTTAAAAAATTGCATTTTGCTTTATTTAACTTTGTAATTTTATTTATTGGTTTCAAATCAAACCAAATTAAATTAAATAAATAAATTTTATTATCATAACACAGTATTGTTCTACAGGATGTTAATAATCAAAAGTTTTTTTATATTTACAGAATATTTACTAACAGGATAAAATATTTGTACAAACTCAACTCTCTTATTCTCTCTTTCTTGTTTAATTTACAAACTAAGGCAAACACGACGGAGTTATGTCGGCGGCTCTTAGCCACATATAGAAACGAAGTTCATTAGCCTTTGCGCGTAACCCAAACGCTACGTGAGTGAATCATGTAAGGGATATTCCAGCGTGACTCATGCGTTACTCACTTGAACTGGACTGGCCAAAAGACAGTTAGTTGCTTCAGAGAGCTATTCGGTGCAGTAAGTGGTTACAACTTTTTAGTGCTTTGTTAGTGTGTTTGGTGCGACATGAGTTCTAAAAAACGTGAAGTTTTATATACGCAAGCAAAAACAATGATTGCTTCCGTACTTCATTATTTTGAAAAAGAGAAAAACAACGGAGGTCCACTGCTTGAGGTCAGGAAAGTGATGCAGAGAGCAGCCGACGCGTGTGGAATATCTTTAAGGACTGTAGAACGTGTAAAGGCAGAAGTCAAGAAATCGCTCGAAACTCAAGACTTGTGTAACGTTCGGGATATGGACGTAGTGGATCAAAGTGGTGATGGGGGCTGTGAAGACGGAGACATTAGCACACCACTTGATAACCCGAGGGAAGATATTGTTATCCGCACGCCAAAATGACATTCCAAGAGGAAGCGGCCTACAAGAGATATTGACGACTTTGACAAAGGAGCTATACGAAGACATATAACGGCCTATTATGCTCGAAAGGAAGTACCAACCCTCAACCAATCACTCACGTCTCTCCAACAATAAGGACTCTACAGCGGGTCGCGAGCGTCCCTTCATTCAGTGATACGAGAAGTAGGTTTTACGTACAAAAAAATTAACAACCGTAAAGTAATCATGGAAAACCCATCAGTCGCTCTTCAGAGATGTCGGTTTCTGAGAAAGATGCGCCAAGTTGACATTACGAAGGTAATATTTCTTGACGAAACCTGGCTGAACGCTAACGTCAGTCTGGATAGTGGTTGGACTGACGGATCGATAAAATGTGCTCCTGGTGCTCGTTTAGGTAAGGGGAAGCGGTTGATTATCCGTCATGCTGGTAGTGCCAAAGGCTGGATAAAAACCCCACCTCTCATATTTGAATCCAAAAAGACCGGAGATTATCATGAAGACATGGACGGTGATGTTTTTGAGTCTTGGTTCTTCGGTAAACTTCTTCCGGTGATACCAAAAGGATCCACCATATTAATGGACAACGCGTCCTACCACTCTAGGACACAAGACAAGGCTCCTACTTCTTCCTCGACCAAGTCGGTTATGGCCAACTGGCTTAAAGAAAAGCGCATTCCTTTCCCTGATGACCTACGCAAACCGGAGCTTTATCAGCTAGTTCGTCTACACAAACCACCGACACCCACCTATGTGATCAACAAAAAGGCAGGTGAAATGGGCTTCAAAGTGATTCGTCTTCCACCATATCACTGCCAATATAACGCAATTGAAATGGTGTGGGCCAGTCTTAAAAAATTCGTGAAATATCGGAACACAACATTCAAACTGTCAGATGTTGAGCAACTCTTTCGAGAATCCATCACAAACTATACGGCCGACATGTGGAGCAAATGTGTCAATCACGTAAAAAAGGTCATCGACGCATATTGGAAAAACGAAGGCTAGATGAAGCATCAGTAGAAGAGTTCATCATCAGTTTGGCTCCTGACGACTCCAATGGACAAGAGGAATCCAACTACGACAGCGAAGAAGATGACTTTGGTTGTGTTCCTCTGGAGTAAAAACGGAGAAAGAGAGAGAGGGAATAATGAGTTAGGTAAGTAAATATCCTGTATGTAAATATCCTGTAAATAAATAAATTTTAATTATTAACATCTTCCTGCATAAAAATCTATTTTATTTTATTTCTAACCTGTATTTATTTCTATGTAAATACTATGTAAATATAAAAATAACTTTTGATTATTAACATCCTGTTTTATGATTATGAATTGTATTGATTTGATTTGGTTTTATTTGAAACCAATAAATAAAGTTACAAAGTTAAATATAGCAAAATGAAATTTTTTACAACCAGTAATTACTAATTGACATAACTGCGTCGTCTTTGGACTAGTTTTTCATAAAATCACATGTAGAAATCAAAACTGCAATAAAAAAATACAAATGGTGGTGTGCGATTCACGCCTGATTAGCGCGGGTGGTCGGCCGCCGACGGCCGGTCTCAAGCTATTGTTGGGAGTCCGAGCGGGGCCTTAATCTCTTATCCGCCTTCCCTAACTGGACGCTCCAATCACTCCAATTAAAATCGACTCTGTGCCTCTCCCCAATTTGCATTCGGCGTTCGATTGGTTCAGTAAGGCCCAGAGTTTTTATGTTTTCGACCTGAATCAGGCTTATCATCAGTTTCTTTTGAAACCTGAGTCTCGACCTCTCACTGGTTTCTGCGTTCCGTGGAATTTATACCAATTCACACGAGTTCCGATGGGTCTAGCTGTGGGGGCCCAGAGTCTTACCAGACTCCTTGATTCCATCTTTCTTAACGTCAAATTCAAATTCGTTTTCAATTACCTCAACGAACTTGTAGTGTACAGTGAGTGTTTCGAAGACCATCTGGCTAATCTAGAAGAAGACATGAGTAGATTGAGTAGGGTTGGCCTTACCGTAAATTCCGACAAAGTTAGTTTTGCAGTCTGAGATTTCCCTTCTTGGTCATCTTGTGTCCTCTCGGAGTGTCTGCATCGACCCAGCTAGGAACAGGCCGTCAGGGAGATTCCTCCTCCCAAGGGTGCCAAGGGTATTTCCAGATTCTTTGGCATGCTAGGTTTCTACCGGCGCTTCAACCCCAACGTCGCTTAGTTGGCGGCACCTCTCAATGAACTTCACAAGAAGGGAGCCAAGTTTGGGTGGGGTGAAGCGCAGCAGACGTCCTTCGATTTACTGAGGGAGGCCATCATTCAGCAACTGCAGCCAAACTGCGTACGCTTCACACACTTTGAATCCCTTTGAAAAGAAAATCTCTTCCGTTTATGAACTTGAGTGTTTGGCTGTCATGTTTGGAATTAATACATTTAGGCGATTTTTAGAACATAAAGAGTTGTTGTTAGAAACCGTTAACCAAACACTCTCGTGGCTTCTTGCTATCTCCCCAGCTTGGGAAATTTAATTGTTGGGTTGTCCAGATATCATCCCTCAAATTTCAAGTGCAGCATGTCCGAGGCACTCAAAATGTAATCGCTGACACATTATCCATTCACCCGACGACCATCCTTCTGATCTGGAGCAGACGGGGTGTGCTGTGCTCCTGGAATTCCCACTGGCCTTTTCGGATTTTATTCCTCATCAGCTAAAAGATCCCGAGCTGGCTAATATCATTGGTGAGCTTCAAAGTGGGGGAGCCCACCCCCCTTATTTTCTGTCCCAGGGTGCTATTTACTGCCGAGCCTGGCAGTGGGGCAAACCAAAAGTAATGCTGCCTAGTCTTCTGACTACGATGGCCTTTGAGTATTTTCATTCTTCCCCTGTGGTGGGCACTTTGAGATTCACAAGACCACCGCAAATGTTAGAGAACTGTTCATTTGGAATGGTATGGATCGGGACATTGCTGCGCGGGTGCGTTCTTGCTAAACGTGCTCGCTAAGCAAGCCCGCTCAGAATACCAAGTTTGGGTTGTTGTCTTCTGAGGTGGCAGAGAGACGTCTGGAGAAAGTATTCATCGACTATGTTGGGGCTCTCCCACGCAGAAAGTCATGAAACAAATTCTCACTTGTTGGTGTGGATGCCTTCTCCAAGTTTTGTTGGCTTTTTTCCTTAAGGAATTCCACTGCACAGCCCACCATGCAAGTACATTGAACCCAAATTTTCCAATATTTCGGAATACCCGCCACCATAGTTTCCGATAACGGTACTCAATTTGTGTCCCATCTGTTCAAGAAGATGTGCTTTGGGCACGGCATCCCCCCCCTGTGACCGCTTCCCCTTTCTAACCACAGCCTTCTCACGCTGAAAGGTTCAATCGAAATCTTCGATCCACTCTCATAGCTTTACACGCTGATAAGCAGACCACCTGGGATCAGGAGCTCCCCTGGATCCAATTTGCTTTCAATACTGCTCGTCATGAGAGTCACAAGGTGGTCCTCTTCGAGTTGTTCCTGGGCTATCCACCCAACAATCCTTTGGTGAATGTGTGGGTAATTGGCGACCTTCTGTCACCCCCTGGTGCAGCTAATGTCAAGGCAACTTGGCAAGCGGCCAGGATGAATATAATCAGAGCTAGGGAATTGGTCCGGAGGAAGCACAATCGAGGTAGACTAGACAACCCTTTCCAGGTGGGGGTCTTGGTGTTTTGCAAGACTTATCCAGCTAGTTCGGCTGTTGACAAGAGAGCCGCAAAGTTGTGTCATTGGTGGTCAGGTCCCCACCGCATCTTGAAGTTCTTGACTCCTGTTACGGCGCAGCTGGGAGATCCACGGACTGGAGAAGTTTCCCGAAGGGCATACATCTCACACCTGAAGCCCTTCCGGGGAACTCTACCGTTGGTCACTCTTTGTTGTTCATGTGTCTGGGCTGGAAGTGCACTGGGCCAGAGAGCTTGATCACCTCTTCTGTCCCCTGTTCACTGCTGATGTTTTTCCCTTAGTCAAATTCTCCAGCTCTGGCCAGAGCAAACCCTGGAGGTGAGCTTTCCCTCCAGTTCGAAAGACCCTCGGCGTTCCCCACTCCAGGCATTTGAGTCGTTCTGCTGGTGTCATGTCTTCAAGATGGGGAGAGGCTTTGTTTTGTCCCTTTGGAGGGGGGGAGGTTGAGCCGTGACGACGTTCCACCGTGCGATATGACCTATTTCCTTGATATGACCTAGAGTTCACTGAGGAAAAATGCACCCCAGGGCCCTCATTGTTATTCTTGTTAAAATAAATATAAATACAGAACTTTGAGATCAATTAGATTTAAAATAAGTCATTAGGGGTTAAATGCCGTACTTTAAAAGCCGTGCTTCAAGTAGTAAACACATATTAAGGATAGCTACTCTCATCATGATTTAACTGTAGTACTTCACAATCAGTCAATCAATCAGACCTCGTAGTTTTTAAATATTTATTTAAACTTAAGTTTAACTAGGGACTACGCCCCAAGCAGGGGCCTGACAAGGGTGTCCTTAATGCAAGTTGAAAATATTGACGAAGTCTGTCAAATATTACCAATATATACTTTCATTCAAAATTACAATAAATCATCCCAATACATAATTATGATCCTTTAACCTTTTACTTTGCATTTATTACTAACCAAACTGTGATAAAATGTTTATAAGCTGTTTCTTGTAAAAAAGAAAAGCACTTATAAACTAATAGTTATTCCACAGCTATTTTGGGCAACAACTATCAATGCTGGATCCTGTCGTCAAGAGTTATAATAAACTTGCATTCGGAACGTTAGTACTGGACAAAACGGTCTGTTGTTAAACAATATTACGTCACCAAAATATCATGTTTGGATTATGCTTTTGCTACAATGATCATATCAAGTTGTTTAACCCATTGCCACTAAATATATTTAGCGGGATTAAAAACCTGTAGTTTTTTATTTTAATTTTCTGCTTTCAATTTGCAGGCAGTTTTACTGAGCCTTTTAAATGCAACTTTAAGATTTTTCCCCTCAATCCTACGACCAACAAACTAACTACGTGTGATTTGAGGAATTTTACTGTAGGGCTTGAAAATTAATCATTAAGCGTTGGTTATTATTGAGAACTAATAATTATTTAAAAGGATCTCTCTCATCAATACATCTATTGCCTTTTTTAGTACGTTAAGAAAATATTTCCCTTACCCAAGCCTAGCCGTCTTATAAGTAGGGTTACCAATTATATTTATCTCAATTTATATTTCTTTATAAAATCTGTTCTTTCTGTTAACCATTTCAGGTCAGTTTATGATATTGACCTGAAATATGAAAGCTTGTTTTCAAAAATAAAAATAAGCGCTACAGCAAAACAAAATCTGGGTGTTATTCACTTTTTTAGGACTCCATATCAATTTTTTTTTACTTAATGGTTTTCAGTGAGTTATTTTGAAGAAGGCGAAGAACGGTCGCCGATTATTTATTTATGTTTTTAAATTGCCAACTCTACAATCAGGTGTAACAAATTAAAACGCATTTCTCAAGTCCATTGAATACAAAGATGTATTTGGTAAAACATATTTACAAAGTAGTCAAACTACCATTACAATTTAGTCAATTGAGGTTACAATGTTTTGGAAATCGTAGTGGTTTAAGAAAGCTAATAACTACCACAGAGTATACACTTAATTATGTGTTCACGACATCTATGGCTAGGGTCCAAATTAAAAACGAAGATAAACACTGTCTTACGGACCAGTGGATTAAAAAAGTAAGTCTCTGGTCACTAGGCGGAGTCCTGTTATGTGCATAACAGGTAATAATGCCAGATTTACCGTATTTTTGTTTAGTACTTCTTATTAGTATCCGGAATATTGGAATCCCAATTACGTAATTTAATCATTGAAAATTATAAATTAAATATATCACATTGGATATTATTTGTAAGGGTTTGGACCCATACAACTATGTTTCCTTAGTTACCTTTTATAATAATTCATTTTCAGATTCTTATTATGTAGGCGTAAGTGTAATGCCAAATGATGGGCGGTAAAACTCTTTTTATATCTACCAAAGATTAAATATTGAGGAAATTAGCCATGAAACGGAATTTTTTGCTACAATAAATTAATTCAAGAATTATTATTTTCATCATCACAGATCCATAGTATTTAGAATACTTAGCTTTTAAAAGAAACATGTCATTGGGTTAACTAGCTTTAAAACATTAAATTACTCTTACTACTGGAATAATGCTTGTTTAATTCACTGTTGGAAATTTGTTTTCTCTTAATATATTACTAATCGGACGTTTATTGTAGTAGGGTAGTTGATACTGTATGCTATATAACATCACATGATGATGTATTTATGTTTTACTAAGGAGGCCAGCTATTCATTAAGGTCCCTACTACAATAATAAAGACATTTCTACAACTCCTAGGAGTTAATTACTGTCCCTAAGCTTTCATTTGGGAAACACTCAAATGTATACGTGGGCTATAACACACCCCTTTAAATTAAAACAATAGCCAATGATTACGTAGCATTTGTAGGCCACTGATCCTACTTAAATTGAGATAAATTTTGAAAATAATGTAATGTTGATTCCATAAGATAACATCCTTGTTTCTTAAACGTAAATGTTCGCAAACTTAATCATTTATTAGTGAATTTCCTATGGAAAGTGAACTATTAGCATGACCCGCACGGTGAAACTTAAGCCCGGGACCGCCATAGAAGTTCCTAACGTGACCCCCTGAACACGTTTTGGGGGTTCGTTCAAAATTGTATATATATATATATGTGTGTTTGTGGATATATAGGCTATATATATATATATATATGTGTGTGTGTGTATATATATATATACATATATGTGTATATGTGTGCACTCTAGCGGTCACATTTTTTGTCCGATTTACTTCAAATTTGGTAGCGACGTTCCTTTCTAAATCAGTTGGACATGTTCGTTGGAAAAACAATCGAAAACTCTAAACCCCTTTTTTAGGGATTAATCTTTCAAATTTAGAGTTTTTGGGCCAAAAAAGGATCAGAAAAGCCCTGGATGTAAACTTAATGCATTAAAAAAGATGTGAATTAGTGAGGCAAAACATTTAAGCCCTCTCTTGCCATTCTAGTATAAATATTTACTGAGTTATTAAAGAAAATGTGTATTGACCTAACAAAGTCTCGGATGAAGTATAACTGGAAAGCGCTCTCAACGTACGAAAACCGTGCCAGCCCCCGAGGCCGCTGGGTGGCAAAAAGGCCCAAGCTGGCCGCCGCACCGAACCGTGTAAAACTAACTTAAGTTATGCCCCACTGTGACTCTATACACACACTCTAATATATTAAAAGCTATATAAATGGAAATATTACATACTTCAGTATTTAATGGTATAAATATTATTGCTTAAATTAAATTTAAACATTAATTTTTCTTTAAACTAATTTAGGATGTCACGCGCCATAACATTACTTTAATTGAGTCTCACTGTGAGCGACTATTGGTACTTAAGTCGGTTGAAACTTATACGAATGGAAATATTAAGGTCTAAAGAATGTAATAATGTAAATATGATTACTTAAATAAGATATAACAACATTTTTATCTTTGTAAGAAGTTGGAGTTTGCGTGCCGCAATCGAGACCGCAACGTGACTTCTGTTACTAGTAGGTGTGACTCAACTGCATTATGATTGATTAAAACTTATATAAATGGACGGTACAAATAAAAAAATCCTATCGGCCTTTATTCAAAATATGTTAAAATATAAAAAACATTGTCTTGTCGTAAAAATTAGTGACGTTAAAAACATAAAAGTAAACACTAGTAGTTATTTACGTGCATTATTGAAATTAGTTTAATTTTGATAGATATTCGCTTTCATTGAGCCTAACCACATGCTCACCTACTAACTGATAAACAGTTGTATTAAACTAAAATAATATAATGGGTGAAATAAGTACGATATTACCTTGCCAATAGTTAAACAGTTTTGACAATCGCCGCTCATATTGAAAATTGTTTGTAATAAATCAAATATCTCATTTTGTTTGATTACAAATTAAGTAGCCTATTTCTATTAGTGGAGGGGAACAATAAAATCTATAAATAAATAGCACTACACTAATTGAATTTCATAGTCTAGATCGTTCATTCATTCCAAGTACTTCCATTCCTCGAATTCAGTTTGGACTTTCTCATAGAGCGGATTTCGTGGAAGTGCGCAATTCCACGAACTCCGCTCTTCAAAATAATTTGTACCGATAACATTTAGCCCTAGAAAAAAATGGTTTGAATAAAAATTAATCTTTGGAATGTTATCTACAACTTTCCCGCTGATAGTTTTTACCTGACCAACAAATAAAATATTTCCTTGCTTACTACTTTTTTTAACTCATTCTTTCTAAGGACTAAACATATTTCGTGTTTAACTAATTATTCAAATAATTTATATTACTTCTTAAAAACTGTAAAGCATGCTGTTTGTTCTCCTTTTAAAGCCGTGAAATTCAATATAAAGTTAAAATTATTATCTCAGTTTGTTGTGGGTTAAATGTCAGTTGGAGTGAAGCACTGTTCTGTCGTCTGACATCGGGGTCTCGCAGACATAAGATTCTTTTGCCACCCGGCGGGCTTTATGACGGCACGGTTTTCGGCTTTCCTTAGCATTGCAAGGCGCTATCCATTTATACTTAATCCGAGAACACAGTACGTTGTCTTATGTGGTTTTACATTAGAAAAGCCTGTTATTCATTTGTTGGTGTACTTTTACTATCCCCAGAAACCTCACGCCTACTTTCAAGCCTGACTGGACCTTCTCTTAACCTTATAATGCGCAAAATTGTATTCCCAGCATTGCAGGTAAATGAAACCAGGAGCATCAGAACAGCCAAAAACTCAATGTTTTCAGATTAAATAAAAATTGGAATAAATGTATGTTTTTACACTGGCTTTGAGTTTTAAAAGTTTATTATGTGGAAATTCACTTCCCTCACGTCAGCGTGCTGCGTGCGAACTCGTTTGATTTAATTAGAGAAACCTATACACGTACGATATTTAAACAATGAACTACGGTCCGGCTACCAAGGTTTGGTTATTGGGGTGTAGTTTGATTTCGTAATTTAATTTGTTTAATAAATCAAACTAGATAAATTTTAAAAACGTGTATCCCTCTTTCCGCTTTCTTTATCTTCATTTTCCCATTATATTTAAAATATAGCTCTTGGTTTTTTCCCCCAAAATTTCTTTAACTACTTCAGGGGTCATTTCTACTGGCCAGGACATTTCAGGAGTCTCTTATGTCTTAATTCAAGATGTAAAAGATTTACAATATTGATAGATAGTTAAAGATATATTAATAAAAATACTTCATATTTATCAACTGTTGTATGTTTAATAAATAATAATAACAAGTTTCCGATCGCGCTTCAAATGATTAGTTAAAACATATGTTACGGTTATCACTTGCATTGCTCATTGAAAAATGTAACAACCTACCTGGGACTGAACTGAGTCATCCGCATTTCTCGACCAGAACGGTCATCGTAAACGCAAGTCTCCTACATTATTTACCACTTACGGCAGAACAACCATCATCAACACGCGGTGTAGTCGTAATCAGTTAAATGCCCACAGTATAACATAGTTTTTGCACCACACCATGTCATTCGAGCAGGACGGTTGAACGTTAATTTGGGTGAAACCCAGACTGCTTGTTCAAATGGAATTACCACGTCCAGGGGTGTGAGCTGGCAGGGGTTCACCCATATCTGACGTAATTGACATTTGTATCGAGTGGTTGGATGTCGTTAAAAGGTGGGTGAAGAGGGAACGAATATTTATTAACAGTTGATTCGCCTACCATTTCGGGACCAACAATCCGGTGGGTTCAAAATAGGAAAAAACAACTTTCATAGTAAAAGGGAGTAGTTGAGAAATTGCTTGAGAAATGTCAGCGTATTGCTGTTCAATCACTGAGAAAAGTTGAAGTTGAACATTTGGTTAATCTTATAGGCTAGATTACTAAAAAACTTATTTTTATTGAGTCCAGTTTAAACAAATCGTGTAGTTTAAATTGTTGTTCTACGTCCACTATTTTAAAATACATTCAATGTGCTAAACACGGTAAATAGTATAATGGTATTCTTATGTAGAGTAAATACAACTTTATATCTGGTTTGGTTTACTTTCTAATAGTGGACTATTTTCTCATAAAAATAAGGAATGTTGTGTTAAAACATACCCATAGCTCGGTTAAGGCCTGCTAAGACACTAACAAATCTATCAGTGGCTGTTGAGGTTCAGGGTCTACTTGATTCTTAAGGTCAGGTATGACGTATGCGAGAAGTAGAATAGTGTTAGTGGAGAACACACATTTATTCTTATTTAAAGGTAGGCTGTACTTCTTTCCAGCGTTCATAAAGTTATCAAAATTGTATAGTGAACTTCTTGTTTTTATGCTCAGGGGGTAAAGGTAGGCTAAAGTGATTTTACGTTTGTTTTTGTTTAATTATCATGCTCATGAGTCGTTGAGAAACGGACGCACCCATTGTCACCCCAAAAGGTTCTGGGTATAACTGGTATAGTACCTCAATTGCTTAAAAATAATTATATTGTTATTTTTCTCCGGCAATGAGAAAGTAGGCACTCTGGAGATAAATCGTGATGAAACATTTATTCTTCGGGGCTTCATTTACAGTTCCAGGTATTTATACGATAATAGTAGTAGTCTAGGATTGTAACAGTGAAGTTTAACTGACTTTCTCCTATCAACAAAAAAGAGGAGTTCTCAATTCAACTGTGGCTGTGTTTTTGATTTTTTTTTTTTACAAATACTTGCACTCTCCAAAGCGAGGCATCAGTTTCAATCATAGCCTCATATAGGCGTTTTTTAATTACAGCTTCAATAAAGTTACCATCCTCCAGACTCTGTCGTCGAGATTTTATGGATATGGAATGAAATTAGTTGATGCAGCCAAACCACTCAGTGGTTTCTTATTACCTCCAAACATTAGAGCATCTTGGTTATCATATAGTTTTAAGACGTCATAAGTTGTGATGATATTCATACATAACTGATAAAAAAGTTTTAGAATACTGTGATTAATTTCATTTCAAAATATGAAAAGTGCTGGCATTGTAAGGACGTTAGCTTCACTAAACAATGGTTTGCAATAGGAAAGAAGAGGCTCCTTAAATATTGTTTTAATAATCCTTTTTTTGTAGAAGAAGGATACGCTGTGCAGCAGGACTATTTCCCCAAGACAAAATACCGTTTCATTATGCTATGGAAGCAACCAAAGTAAATATTAATCAGGGTGTATTTATCTAGGAGAAGCTTACATCTTCCAACCTTGTATCAAACAACCGTTAATCTAGCTGATATTTGTTTAATATGTTGCTACCACCTCAAATCGCCACTAATAGTTAGGCCTAGATATTTTATTGAATGTTCTACACTTATGATCGATCCTCCTAGACGAAGTAACGGGATACAGTCTGTTTTTTTTCTATTGTAATATTTTAGGGCCTTGGTTTTGTCTCTACAGTATTTAATAACAATTTATTCTCTACGCACCAACTACTCATTTCGTCAAGTCCCTCTTGTGCTCTGGTTCTTAGCGACCACTTTTCTCTGTCTTGTATCAGGTGGCTGACATTATCTGCGCTCAGGTAAGTCGTTAACATACAGCAGGAAAAGGCACTAGGCCCAAGTTTAATCCTTGCTGCACTCCGGTGTTTATCGTAGGAGCTATATCTGAGCAGTGACGGGTAAGCCCATCTTGTCTTGAGTGTCTGGCACTAAGTATCTGTTTGGCCCTCAACGGCTTTCTGCCTGGTCAATACTAGTACAGAGGTCGACATTGGGTACAGCAAATTGAAGCTTTCATAGTATTGGTAAGTCTTTTGGCTAACCAGTGTGACAACTTCCCTTCCTTGGTTCCTCCTTGTCTCTTCTGTTGACTCCCAGTTGAGCCTGGATACCCAGTCTAGTCCAAGTCCTTGGAGAGAGTACTGGATCTTCTTTGCAGCCTGGGACGGATGCCTGGGAGGAAGGGCCCTTACCCGACGGTTTTCGGTCTGCCGGGCTGGGGGACGAACCGTCCTGGGGCCACTCAACCCCTGAGAGGTTGGAGGCTCTGTGCGAAAGCACAACCTTTCCCTGCCTGGTGGACAGGTTGTCCCTGTCTGGTGAGCGATCCCTGTCTGGTGGACAAGGGGGACGTCGGGTTAGAGGGCGAATCGTCCTGGGGTGTTGTCACCCACAGAGCCCGGGAGTTAGGTAAGGCTCTCTCTCCCTTTCTGGAGCGACGCAGGCTGACCCCATCCTACCACCTATCCTATCTCTCTTTTCCCTCTTTCCGGTGGCTGTACAATATCCCAAGGGAGACGTGCCTAGCCGGCCTTTCCGGGGCCTCCTAATCCCCCCAAAAACAAACAATCAAACAAGTATCTGTTTTCGGTCTTAAAGATAAGTGGATATTTATTTTAATGGCTTGCCACCAATACCCATTGCAATTAATTTCTTCAAAAGTGTATCATGTGAAAGAAGGTAGAAAGGTTTAGTCAAGCCGTAAAAAGTACACAAATGTATTACATCCCATTACATCAAGGTTGTTGTATAAGTTAAATATGGCATCAGTAGTGTACTTATTTTTCCTAAACTGGTGATCATTGAGCAATTTGGATTACTGGTGACCAACTGGTGATTGGAGCACTGGATCAGGCAATGGCTTCTTGTGGATGAGGAGCAGGGGGCACACTTTTTTCTCCACCTATCTCACGACCAACCAACCAATCGCAGACTACCACCGAATGATCAACTCCCTTCAGGACAAGATCAGGAGCATGCCCGGCCTAGTCGTAGTTGCCGGCGATTTTAATGTTAGTGTGGTGGAGTGTGGCATGCCCATGAGGAATTCGTGGGGGTGATATTTCCTTAAGATGGCCGCCAGGACTGACCTCCATGTCCTTAATGTGGGCGACGTTTCCACCTTTTGTCGTCTCGCATATGGAGAGACAATTCCGGATGTTTCTTAGGCCTCTGACGGCATCATTAACCAGATTTCCGGCTGGCGAGTACTCGAGGATTATCCTGCCAGTGACCATCAAGCAGCTTTTTTTCAGATCAGCCCGGACACCAGCATTGAATCCACGCCTTCACGCCGGACGTCACTGTGATGGAACTTAAATCGCATCAACAGCGAGACATTCCATAACCACACCTTAGGCGTGTGACTTTCTAGAACTTTGTGGGAGTGGAAGATCTATCAACTTGCACCATGGGGCTATAATGGCACGTCCATGCCAAAAGTCTGTTGTCGTCCGGGAAGAAAGCCAGCTTATTGGTGGACTCCCGAAATTGCTTCTTTGAAGAAGAGCAATCTTGGTCTCTGGCGAGCAGTGCAGCGTGCAAGGAATCACCCAGACGCAACCCTTAAGTCCGCGGCGCACAAATCTGCAAAGCGGGAGCTCCGCAGGGCAATCTCTAGGAGCATGCACAGATGCTGGAGGGAGCTATGTGAAGACGTCGATAATAACCCCTGAGGGACGGGTAACAAGCTTATGAACCAGAAGCTGGGGGGGAGATCACCACCCGCTGTCATTTAATCGAAAACCATGCCCGTCGTCGTCAACACTTTTTTCTCGGTCTATTCAGTTCGCGCCGCACAGGACTTTGCAGACTTAGGTCTCGTCAATCCTGTTCAACAGAAGGGGCTGGCTCACCCGGGCCGTCAATTCCCTGTGCATCAAGAAAGCTCAAGGCCCTGACGGTTTACCCGCCGAAGTCTTGAAGCAGGTTGTAGCCCCTTTACATGCTAGATACGGCAGGCAAAGTCCTCGAGAAAATGCTTCAAACACGACTTACGCAAGCTATTGTTTCTTCTGGTGACCTCTCGCTACAGCAGCACGGCTTCATGTCAGATCATTCAACGATTGACGCCGTTCAGAAGGCAGTTGAGGCAGTGCGGAGAGCGGAGGATCACAACCACTGTTCACGCCGCGTGGTTCTCCTCGTCACTCTTCACGTCAAGAACGAATTTAACTCCGCCCGGTGGGTCGATATGCTGTGGGCGCTTGAGCATACATACCAAGTCCCTGCCTACCTCCTGTTTATGATCGAGTCGTACTTGATAGACCGTGCTCTGTTGTACGACACACTCGAGGGCCTATTAAGAGTCGCTGCCACGTCTGGCACAGCGCAGGGATCGATCCTGGGACCAGATCTCTGGTTCATGACAGTTTCCTGAGGCTTGACATGCCCAATAAGATCCGTCTTGCGGGTTATGCCAACGACGTCACAGCCCTTATCTCAGCGAAAAAGTCGAGCTTGCTCAGTTCAAGCTGGATTTGTTGATGCGAATGGTCAACCTATGAATGCGGGAACACGGCTTGTCCCTTGCTCTTGACAAGACCGAGTCCATGTCCCTACCCAAAACACGGATCAAGACGTAATCCCAATGCGAGACGGTGACCTCAAGATGAAGGAAAAATCTGCTGCGAATACTAGGAGTGATGATTGAATGTAATATGAACTTTGCCAAGCATATCCGGCTTACCGCCGACAAAGCCGCCAAGGGGGTCGCTTCCCACGGTGGGCTTACGTATAACGTCGTGAACCACGTTCCAGCAAGTGTTGGCCACAGTCAACTCCATACTCCTGTACGGAGCCGAGGTTCAGGCTCATGCCCTCAGTAGAAAATGCTACAAAACCAAGCTGTTACGTATTCAGCGAGTAGAAGGTCTGCAAGTCGCATCTGCGTATCGCACAGTCTCCGAGCCGGTCGTTTTCGTGATTGCCGGAAGAACGCGACCACACTCTTACTGAGTGGCAGGCCAGTTTGGAGTCCGAGTTGACGGGTCAGTGGGCCGTGACACTGATTCCAAATGTCCGCACATGAACATAGAGGAAGCACAGCGAGGTGGGGTAATAATTGACCCAGATTTTTTGGGGTCATGGGTATTTCAGGAAATTCCTCCACTAAATAGGGAAGTCGGACTGCTTCCACTGTATATACTATCCAGTTATCGCCGATACCATAGAGCACACCATCTTTTCATGCGGCAGGTGGCATAACCTCCGAGCGACTATGGTGTCTGAGGTCGGTTCTCTTTATCCGGGCACAGTCGTGGAGACAATGCTCCGTGGGGATGAACCCTGGAACCGGGTGGCGCGCTTCGTTGAGGCTCTACTCAAGGCGAAGAATTCCGATGTGGGTCGGATTGATTGATGTTCAGCCCTGTGAGTAGTTCCTAATGGGCTAACGACAAGAGTCCTAGTCTTAATTATGTGCCAAACAGGTTCAGACTAGTCCGTCGGAGCCAAGGGGGAGTTTTTAGTGGGGACGAGTCCCACACTTTTGGTAGCTGCCGGTGTGCATAATGCATTTCGTCCTCCTCCTACCCAAACAAAAATATATCTTTACATACTCTTAACAAGCTACAGGGAATTTCGTCCACTCCGGCACTGTGTTTAATATTTACTTTAAGGATAATATTATATATAATCTATGTTTGTCTTTTGTAGGCCGCAGATGAAAATCATCCTCTAATATATACTGATTAAAGTCAATTACAGTTTCAACGACAGGTCTAGTCAGTTTAACAATCTCAGGTACAAAATAATCAACAAAAATGCTTGCAACACCACCTGGATGAGTAATGAGCTCGTAATTTTTCTTTAAATTAATATTAAAAATATCTTCAATATCATGACTTGTTTAATTTCTAACAATTTTCCACGACTCTTTACTGAAATTCTTTGCATTTTCGATTTTGAATTCATATTATTGTTTCTTGGTATTATTGAGTATAGTGGAGTGTTGATGTTTAGTATTGGCATACTCTGTATGTTGTATCTCGTGTACGCCAGTACAGTTCTTTTAATTCTTCTCTAGAGTCAACAACTTAATGTGTTGTCCAGTTAACATGCGAATCGTCCTTACAACTATTAATTTCCTTAGAAAAGCAGATCTCGAAAACATGTAAGAAATTGGAATAAAAATCAATAAATACATCATCTATATTTTTGCCTAGATAATCAAAAGGCCAATTTTGTACTTACAATACAAATTCAAACTTGGTTAGGTTTGGCTTGGTTACTTTCCTCTTCTTAATTTTCTTAATAAGAGCTAAAATTAAAATAAAACTACGATACTGTGATCAGAGAAAAGTGGTGGCAATAAATCTACAGAATAGTGGCGATCTTGCAAATCAATTATAAAGTAATGAAGTTGAATGCACAGATTCGAATTTACATCTGCTCTTGCGTACTTTTTGAAAGTAATATGAAGGCTATTTGATTGCAAAGTATCATCAAGATATTCCTTATGTAGGCTGTCTTACAGATAATCAATATGTGAGTCACCAAAAACTACTAAAGATAAATCACATTAAGTTTTCTTTAAAGTAGTAAACTCGTTTTCCGATGGATCAATAAAATGGTAAAAATTTGCCTCGTATAGCAACCGATAAATATTAACAAGACAAATTTATATTTAGAGCATTTTTTCATCCCACAGCATTTTAAAGAACTCCATGGCATTTGGTTTCATGAATAGAGATGTTAGAGTTCTTAAATGGTCCCCATGAGAATCGCATTGTGATATATTTTCATGGATTCTGGTTGATAATTAATTTATCAAGAGTTTATGCTTTTCTTCGGCCAAGCTATCTATTTTCAAGAATAGAATGTTAATACAATTATATTACTATCTATATATTACATATGAAATATCTTTATTTAAATAAAGATATTTTTGATAGACACATACTTAAAATCAACTTTTAAACCCTTACACGTGTTGGAAGAGTAATACAAAATATCATTGCTAACTAAAAGTACATATAAACAGCTGATGATATAAATTAAATAAATAGATCTTGAGGTGAGGTGTATTTTTAAATATACAACAAGTACTGAAGTGGGGGCTATTTAGTACCTTTAAGGCAAGACCGGATCAGTTCAAATCTATGTCCTGCTGTTGAATATTGTTATAGTTTCTGGGTGCACCATTCTGCTTTTGGTCAAGAATTGCACACAATTAGTTAAGAAAAACTACCTTCCATAGCAAAATTGAGCAGTTAAATGTACTGAAAAGGCAGTAATGAAAATTAAAACATAACCAACCAAAGAGCTGCAATGGTGTATATTCATTAATCAAAACACTTTTAGTCGTTTCAAGATATTTTAAAATCCGGTACATACTATACAACTTTGGTATAATTTAAAATCCATATATATTTTAAGCATTACAACATTATATTTAAAACAGCCATTTAGTTAGTTTTTTGTTGCTAAGAAAACTAAAATTGTCAAATACATATTACTTATTCATACTATATCTTCTCTCGGAGACAAATATGCTTTTAAATAACGTATAACTATTAGTAAAGTGTTTATTACTTTGCAGTTAATCGATAAACACAAACTCGAAGGTACGCTTGTGAAAGCCGATTAACTGGGTTTACAGGGAAATTACATTAGTCCAGGAGGTAGACTTTTAAGGTAATGCGTTAGCCGTAAGCCTATCCTAGGGGTTTTACTAAGAACACAGTTTCTTCTTTTAAATTAAAGAGATAACAAATAAATAGTTATAATATTTACCATTAATAACTATTTAGTGATTAATTTTAAATTGTTTTAAATTGTAGCACATTAATTTATTTCATACCGCCATGGATTGTTTAAAATTGATAATATTTTAACTGAACTAAATACCTTGCTTTTCTGTCCGCAAGGTTCATACACCAACTGTACCAAGCTACCAAAGCTCTTCAATGCCGTGTTTTCTATCATGATAACATTCTACTTATATAAAGCTAGACGGGTTCACCCACTCACTAATTCACTGATATAAACTATGAGGCACTTCCCGTAATCGACCCCATACTTTAATTAAAGCTCTTGACGAGAAACTCTCAGAAAAAGCATAGTTTGAAAAAGCTAATTTCAAGACTGACCAAAGCTTCTGTGGTCAGTTTTCAAAAAATTGTAAGAAAATAAAATAAAACATAGCTGGGTAAGAAATAGTTTTATTTTTGGTTGTCATTTTGCATGCTGTCGTGTTTTGAATTTGTTTACAAAAATTAATTACTTTTAAAGGAAGTTATTATAAATAAACTGAAAATATGTGACGGTGCGTATGAACTTGCATAAAAATCAATTTCAAACGGCTAATACAACAAACAACTCAATTAACCTTTTTTTTATTTGTTTGAGTTGTACCATCGAGAGGCATTTACAAATTATTAATTAGAGTTCTGAATATAATATATGTAGAATATACACAATTAAAGATCAGTTATTATTGCAAACCCTCTGACGCTGAAATTGATTGCTATTCAGTTTATTACCGAAAAAATCTAAATATTATTGATTTTACGTGTATTGATTGGTATGTAATATTATTTAATAAACGTACAAACTTGTAATATGTTTTATTCACCTCTGAATTATTATGAAATTAAAATGGAAGTTGTTTGTTTTTATGTTTTAAAATGAAAAATGTCCATGCACCGACAACCGAGCTTAAATTTATTTCTGAAGACTGTTCTTACACTTAGTTATGTGATGTTTGATTATTATTTAAAACTCAACAAACATTTTAAAGCAGTCTTTAGCTCCTTGAGTTTTTAGTTCAACCTTTATATTTGGTGAGATATTATTTCAATATAAGTTTATTAGAACTGCTATAAAATCAAATTGGTATTTTAAAGGATCGGGAAGAGTCGTTAAAGCTCGAAAAATTTAAAAATATATACATGAAGGGGCATTTAAAGTTTTTGATAATTGATAGGAGTCGCCTACCGCTTACACAAACTTTTAACGAGTTATCCAAACGCGGTCCGTTTGATGGAAGCTGTTAAAGTCTAATGATGCGTCCGAGGCACTGCACTTGACATTTCACTCATTTATATTTTAATTAAAGAAACGTTTACGTCTTAATAATTTAAATTGTTTGGAAGAATTAAAATAATAATCATTAGTACCCCTATGATGCACACACGGAAAAACAAACCATGATAATACATAACTGAGCAGTGTTATCCGAAACCCAGCAATAAACAAAGGAACGGCTCTAATACAGCTTATCTCACTGTTAGAAATATAGTAACTAAAAATAATAATATTTTTACCTAAATATACCTTTAAACCAAATTTGTGTTCTCAACTTTAACATTTGTTTATTTAAGAATAAAAATACTAAACCGCAACACAAAGGGTAGTACTTGACTGGGGAGCAGAACTGGGGGACTGGGGGACAAAAAACAATTTTAATAATTTTAAATATCGTAAATTAGTAAATAACTAATAATACACTGCATTATTATAAACAAAATTTTGAGGAACTCCACACATTCTGGTCCTTTCCCTTGTACTGTATGGTATTTTTCGTTTTACCAATCGGAGATATGTTCCTTAATACAAGTTTGTTGTAAGCTGATCACAATACCACTGTATATTAACTATAATATCTTATGATATTGAACAAAAACGTTCCGTTTATATCATTATGAAAATTCGTTAGTATGATTATTTAACAATACCGAATAATAAATGCCTGCTAGTATCTACGATGATTTGACTTTAAAGCAATAGTTAAATAGTTATGTTCAATAACTATACAAATAATACGTCTTGTTAATTAATCTTGATTGGCTACTAATCGTCATAAATTAAACATTTCAATTGATAAAAAAGTCACAGCAAACCTGTGAACTCAGTGAATTTCCATTGCATATTTATGTCTCAAACCGCATCAAACCGTTTACCAAGTTTCTTTAATATGCATTCATAAAAAAAATACATAACATTTAAACTATTCTTCATAAGAATAACATGGGGGCTGAGTACGCAGGTTTGCTGCAACAAGGAACACAAAATGATGGTTTTTTATGCAAGTATAACTCAACGAGCTAAAGCCACGTACCAAGTTTCAAAAATATACAATTATAAGAAAGTGATATATGCCATTTTAATTATTCTCCATAATAATAACATTGGAAAACGTACTGTGTTTAGCACTAATGATAAAAACACATATCAATCATAATGATCAACACAAAACATTTAAACAATACGCTGTCAAGTGATATTATTTAGGGAGCGTATATACACTTGTATAACCCACTAAGTATACAACTTTCTATAAATAAGTGTGATAACTGCAGACATTAAAAACAAAAAAACAAATAAAGTATCAAGTTAAAAGAAGTAGTTTACATAACCCATTTATTTGCAGTTATCTCATTAATTTACAGAAATGAAATTGTGATTATTCTTTATGCGCTCATCTGGTATAATATACTTGTGTTTGAAATATATTATACCCCATTGCTAGTACGTTACTATTCTGCGACGTTGGTATTTTGTGTTCTAACTGCAATAGAACAATATAATAAGTTTCTAGAATAATGATATCCAACAATCTAACTAGCTAATGAGTTTACTGCATTTGTGGGAGTACAAGTAGCCATTTCATTACAAATCCGACTATTATATTTTAAATAACCCAAAATGATTAGTCAGTGAATCAATTTAACGTCGGCAGTTATTGTAACAGTTCTTTGACAAAATAAAGCACATTAACCAAGGTTTTAATTTAGAAATAATAAAATACAATGTTTTCCTTTTACATATCATAGGTATAGGTTACTAACTATACTTATAACTTTAAAAGCAACAATTTTTTAATAAGTTTACATATTTTAACGAATGATTCCTAAATATATGAAATGTCGTTGTATGCATAAAAATAAAATAAATATATTACACTGCAATTAACGTAGGAGGGTGCTGATGACAAATAAACTGGTTCACTGATTTATTGACTGAACTGTGTTTCACACAAGACCAACTCGCCACAAACTCTGTCACAGGCGAATAAATTGTATAACGTTTTAAAACCTTTCTGTTAAGGTATTGATTTGCTTGTGGTATTTTCAACTCAATGTGACATAAAACATGTCTTCAAACTTTTTATTTAATAAATTATTTATTTCTCTAAATTGCTCCGATACAGCTTAAATACAATTGGTTCATTATCTGATTGGGTCTGATGATGACTGGAATAAATGGTTTAAATTGGTCGCCTTGCACCGTCCCTTACGTAGGTATTTTGTGTCGTTTTCTTCTAATTGTAATTTCTAAAGGCCTTGAGTTCATCTTTAATGGAAAGAATTTTCTTCAATCGTGTCGCTTTTAAAATTTAGATCCTGGAACTAAATCAAGGGATGTTTAGAGCATTCATTCAATGATTTGAACTCGAATCTTTCACTACATTATTTTATAAATGCTCCATGCACGATTCAAGAATTTTTAAGTAAATTATGAATAGAGCATGGTAAAATTGACTTTTCTATGATATTTTACTAACTCCTACGAAGCGTTTTATAGGAAAATGTTTATATTTGTTGTTTGAATAGATTCGAAAAGTATTTTCTGGATTTAATTGTAAGGATTACGCTCAACAAAGCTTAGTATACCAGGTTAGTTTCGCCGTTATTTTGAACTGTAACAGTAGTAAATATGTATACATACTGATAATGCATAGGAGGTTCAATATTTATGTAATAAAACTGCATGATTTTATAAATAACTTACATTTTCTAGAATTGTAACTCTGTTAGTTATACAGACTAAGCAAATGGTTAAAACCATAAATAATAAGTTTTTTGTGAGACTTATCTAAAACAAATTATAAGATATGAGTCATCAGTTAATTTTTTCCTGGTTAGGACTTAAGTGAATAAATAAATAATACATTGTGTTTGTTACTTGTTACAAGTTTTCAGAGAGTTTATCATTGCATTAAACTGTTTAAATTTTTACCAAAACTCAATAGTTTAGCACTATATTGAATATGCATTTGTTTTATTTATAATTAGTCTTTGTATAAGTATTATTATTAATGTGTTAAACTGAAATACATTGAATTAGTGTTAATATTTAATTTTACGATTGTTTGAGATGAGCTATTTATGTACTTTAGTGAGCTTTAATCTGAATTACATTAAGTTTGGACAACCGATGAATGATTGTATTATATAAAACTGTATAAGGTTTTCTGTTACCACTGATATGTTGCGCTATGAGTTTTTATATATTCAATGTTTTATAGTACAATGTTATTGGATATTATGTGTAGTATTTTTTGTAGTATTGAAATAAAAAAGTAAATTAAAATAGAAAGTATTAAATATCATTATACTTGATTCCCACTTAGTTATAATTTAGTATAATTTGTAACTAAACCACCATGAATAGCGTATTTTAAATTTAATATTTAATTGTGTTTGTGTTGAATAGTGAATATAATTCTCTTTGACATCGTAACCAATTCTGTTTGTCTCGTCCAATGTGTTGTGTTTGTCAATCACAAATTGGTCCACGTCAACCTCAACTCAAACACGGCATTAAATGTGATGGTTGAAGTGGATTTAGTATTTGATATACTATACGTAATCTAAATTAAAATCGTAATAAAGTTGTAGATATCAGTGTAATTGGAGTAGATACAAATAAAGCTTTCTATCATACATTGCTCATATTTAAGCCACTTTTCTTTAGCAAAATATCAATTACTGCTATTGTTTTGAATATCAAGGACTTAGGATGATGCAAAGGTAAATGTTTCTTCTATTTCGCTGTATTTTGTAAAAATATGAGAATATACATTTTTTTAATGTGGAAATAATTGTTTTATCACTAACAAACGTTTCACCTTCAATATTTCAGCGGGAAGAGTAAGTTTTAGTTGTTTTTGTTTATAAAAATAGCTGTTGAAAACATAAACACATAAAAAATTATTAATTGTTGGAAATAAAGTAAATTTTATTTATTTAGACAACTGTTGAATGTATTTATTAACCAATTTAAAAAGGTAATACTGTTGGCCAACATATATGCACGTTTCTAAAAATTGTAATATACAATTAACTTGTATATGATTAATATTATACAACACTTATAAAGCAAATAAAAAATAAAATAAAAGATGTAAGCAAACATAAATTACTATGAATTTACTCGGTACGATTACAAACCCTTTATTTAGGTAATATGTATTAGAAAAATTCATAATTTACTTTTACTATCTTTACTTTATTATCTTTTACAAGACCAAAGATATCATACATTACTCCCTGAATTCTACTCGGTTTGCTGTAATAAGATTATATTATTTAAATAAATATTATTACACATTTAACATTGTAAGATGGACAAGTAATGGAAGTAGGTTTTAAGGTAAAACTTTTGAAATTCATTCTAACAAAAGGGTTTTGAATCTAAAATAAGGTTTAATTTTAAAGCTAGTAGGCTAAGGTATAACATAAATTTGGGTCACACTTGTTTAAAGGTTATACCTTAGCCTACTAGCTTTAAAATTAAACCTTATTTTAGATTCAAAACCCTTTTGTTAGAATGAATTTCAAAATGTTTACCTTAAAACCTACTTCAATTACTTGTCCATCTTACAATGTTAAATGTGTAATAATATTTATTTAAATAATATAATCTTATTACAGCAAACCGAGTAGAATTCAGGGAGTAATGTATGATATCTTTGGTCTTGTCTACATAGTAAAAGTAAATTATGAATTTTTCTAATACATATTACCTAAATAAAGGGTTTGTAATCGTACCGAGTAAATACATAGTAATTTATGTTTGCTTATATCTTTTATTTTATTTTTTATTTGCTTTATAAGTGTTGTATAATATTAATCATATACAAGTTAATTGTATATTACAATTTTTAGAAACGTGCATATATGTTGGCCAACAGTATTACCTTTTTAAATTGGTTAATAAATACATTCAACAGTTGTCTAAATAAATAAAATTTACTTTATTTCCAACAATTAATAATTTGTTATGTGTTTATGTTTTCAACAGCTATTTTTATAAACAAAAACAACTAAAACTTACTCTTCCCGCTGAAATATTGAAGGTGAAACGTTTGTTAGTGATAAAACAATTATTTCCACATTAAAAAAATGTATATTCTCATATTTTTACAAAATACAGCGAAATAGAAGAAACATTTACCTTTGCATCATCCTAAGTCCTTAATATTCAAAACAATAGCAGTAATTGATATTTTGCTAAAGAAAAGTGGCTTAAATATGAGCAATGTATGATAGAAAGCTTTATTTGTATCTACTCCAATTACACTGATATCTAAAACTTTATTACGATTTTAATTTAGATTACGTATAGTATATCAAATACTAAATCCACTTCAACCATCACATTTAATGCCGTGTTTGAGTTGAGGTTGACGTGGACCAATTTGTGATTGACAAACACAACACATTGGACGAGACAAACAGAATTGGTTACGATGTCAAAGAGAATTATATTCACTATTCAACACAAACACAATTAAATATTAAATTTAAAATACGCTATTCATGGTGGTTTAGTTACAAATTATACTAAATTATAACTAAGTGGGAATCAAGTATAATGATATTTAATACTTTCTATTTTAATTTACTTTTTTATTTCAATACTACAAAAAATACTACACATAATATCCAATAACATTGTACTATAAAACATTGAATATATAAAAACTCATAGCGCAACATATCAGTGGTAACAGAAAACCTTATACAGTTTTATATAATACAATCATTCATCGGTTGTCCAAACTTAATGTAATTCAGATTAAAGCTCACTAAAGTACATAAATAGCTCATCTCAAACAATCGTAAAATTAAATATTAACACTAATTCAATGTATTTCAGTTTAACACATTAATAATAATACTTATACAAAGACTAATTATAAATAAAACAAATGCATATTCAATATAGTGCTAAACTATTGAGTTTTGGTAAAAATTTAAACAGTTTAATGCAATGATAAACTCTCTGAAAACTAGTAACAAGTAACAAACACAATGTATTATTTATTTATTCACTTAAGTCCTAACCAGGAAAAAATTAACTGATGACTCATATCTTATAATTTGTTTTAGATAAGTCTCACAAAAAACATATTATTCAAGGTTTTAACCATTTGCTTAGTCTGTATAACTAACAGAATTACAATTTTAGAAAATGTAAGTTATTTATAAAATCATGCAGTTTTATTACATAAATATTGAACCTCCTATGCATTATCAGTATGTATACATATTTACTACTGTTACAGTTCAAAATAACGGCGAAACTAACCTGGTATACTAAGCTTTGTTGAGCGTAATCCTTACAATTAAATCCAGAAAATACTTTTCGAATCTATTCAAACAACAAATATAAACATTTTCCTATAAAACGCTTCGTAGGAGTTAGTAAAATATCATAGAAAAGTCAATTTTACCATGCTCTATTCATAATTTACTTAAAAATTCTTGAATCGTGCATGGAGCATTTATAAAATAATGTAGTGAAAGATTCGAGTTCAAATCATTGAATGAATGCTCTAAACATCCCTTGATTTAGTTCCAGGATCTAAATTTTAAAAGCGACACGATTGAAGAAAATTCTTTCCATTAAAGATGAACTCAAGGCCTTTAGAAATTACAATTAGAAGAAAACGACACAAAATACCTACGTAAGGGACGGTGCAAGGGGACCAATTTAAACCAGTTATTCCAGTCATCATCAGACCCAATCAGATAATGAACCAATTGTATTTAAGCTGTATCGGAGAAATTTAGAGAAATAAATAATTTATTAAATAAAAAGTTTGAAGACATGTTTTATGTCACATTGAGTTGAAAAGGCAGATAAGGCATATAAAAGCAAAAAATAAATAAAAAGGGATGAATTAAAATACAGATAGCCATGTTATACATGAGGAAATGTTTAAACCAGTTTCTTTACGAAGTTTAATCCACTGTATTATATTTTTTATCAATATTTGTTAAGATTTTAAATCTCTCAATTAATTAAGTGATCAATAGTTTAATTAATAGTCTAAATTCAACTGCTTCTTTTTGGCAATAGCTAAAACTCTGTACCAAGTTTGCCTTTTCATAACGTCCTTTTAATAAGGACTGCAAGCAAAAATGATAGGGCAACAGTTTTTTTGTTTGGAACAAAAGAAAACATTTCACTAGAGTTTATAAATTAAATAAATGCAACGAATTATTATATATTGTTTATATTTTAAGCTGTATTAATAACCTTTTCACCAGTAACACCTTCTTTGCTCTTTTCTAGACTATTAAACAGGTTACCAACCTCTGACAATATTGAACTTCTAAAACAATAACTAAAAATTTATTTTTGTATGTAGAATAAAAATAAATGTGTCCAAAAGCAATAATTGTATAAATGTAATCCTTTGATTTAGGCTATAACAAAACAAAGATTCAAAACATGATATTTACCTCTTTAATATGTAAGGAATGAAAGCTTTGGGAATATTGTTGTTAAATATAGTTTGCAGCTTATTCGTTATTACTCAGATTTAAAACTTTTTATGAGACAGTTATATATATCTTTATAACTATAATTATTGTTATTTTGTATAATTATATTTGTAAAATTGTATCACAAAAATAACCAAAACACAATATTTTTGATTAATTTATTGTATACAGTAAAAAGTAAAGGATCTTACAAAGTTTTGTTAACAACAATCTCGGTTTACATAACAGTTATCCAGAACCGCAAAATGCAGTAGTTTCTTCACAGTAAATCACTACTTGTGGCGTGTTTTCTTCCGGTGCGGCGCCGGTCTATCATCGTCTCACGCTGCAAAACATGACCTGTAATGGCCTTAAACATTTTATTAAATAACGAAGATTGCTAACGTGAGAATTATTATAAGGCATTCATTGTTGTGGCTAAACAATAAACATACATTTAATTATATAATGTTGATTATAGATTTTATTTGACAGTAAAATAATTTAGTTTAATTTAAAATATCAATTCAATTTATCAAGTTGAAGATGTGAGACATAAACTAAGGCCAATCAGGAACTCTGCAAAATCATAAGGGATGTAATAAAAAACGTCTTACAACACTTAAGATATATTTACACTCATACTGATTCACATACAGACGGGAAACATATATAAAAGATGGTACTAGGCTATCGATTTTGACCAGTCACAACAGTAATCATCAGACCAATGAGAGAACTGACAGAATCAAAATCTATTGAATCATTTATATTCTGTCAGTTCTCTCATTGGCCTGATGATGACTGCTGTGACTGGTCGAAATCGATAGCCTAGTACCATCTTTTATATATGTTTACCGTCTGTATGTGAATCAGTATAAGGGTAAATATATCTCAAGTGTTGTAAGACGTCTTTTATTACATCCCGTAATTAATAACAACACGTAATATGCTAATAAAATGTTGTTAAATCATAAGGATCTTTGCAGAAAAAAGTAACATAGTGAATAAGCAGTTAGTAGGTCAAGTATTATGTATTTGAAAGGTCACTCAATGGTATATTTACAAACTTCTTAATAGTGGAGAAAGTGGTCCTTTACTACTGTCCTTAATTATACTTGGGAAAAAACTTTCTACTTTGTTAAGGGGGTTTAGGCACGGTTGGAAGAATTTGAGTAATTAAACTACATAAAAATATACAGTTTAAACAAACATTTAATGATATTATGTAATATTGTATTCAAACTGGATTAAGTCCATTCTTTAATTAATACGTTTTCGTTACCCAAGGAATATTCAATACTTTAGGCTTCATGTGATGAGTAAGAAGAGAGACAAAGGATCTACACGTAAGCCCACTGGGCTGTGGATAATTAAAGAGCAAGGGAACCCACAACACAGGACTTAAGCCTCCAGTGGAACGCTCCTAGAGTGAAACTAGCCTGTTATAATCTTAGAGTTAAGTTCCAAACAGAGACACATTATCAGTATGATGATTTGTTACTTTTTCCCCCTTATATGGAGAAAGTATTGTTTTCGTCAACATTTACGAATTTGAGTTGTTAGTGGAAATATTCATTTTGATGCTCCTTGAACCCAAAAAAGTTATTTTCACGTAAGTAGTGGTGAACTGAGAAAGAGAAGCCACAATCGGCGCTTTTTTCCCATGTTATTCTTATGGGGAGCCGTTTTTGAACACTTGCCAGCTCCCGCCTTACACAAGTTTCCTTGTTGGCCTATATTAATACCCAACCCTTGCCTATATTAAATATATTGTCCCCATCCCTCCTCTATATTTTTTAAAAATTTCAAAAACTATCTTTGGTGTGTTTTGTGTCCTTGGATGTGTTGTTGGTGTTTTAATAAATTCTCCCAAATTAAAAAAAATACTGCCGCCAACTTCCTGATTTAAAATTTGGATGATTGTCGTAGTGTTTTAATAAATTCTACATATCCCAAATTCACGGTCGAACTGCCAACTGATTAATTAAAACACGCAACAATCCGCACCACTGCCCACTAACCATGACGCCACGGCACACGCAACAATCCACCGCTCACTGACACACTGACATACTAACACACTAAAGTCGGTCATGTGCAAGCATGCGTCACATTGACCAGAATTTCCACTTACCACAGAGGTAATTTCCTGGTTGAAAGTCCAGCCAATGTGAGGTAATTTCCTGGTTAAATTGGAAATCCTCTCGACGTGTATATAAGGAGCCACCCACAAGACACAGCACTATTGTTCTACAAGACCAGTGACACGACATCTCACCACTGACACCTCACCACCGGCACCAGATGACGTCACCACACCGGACTCGTCCCAGCTCACCTCTCCACCGGACGTCTCGGCGTCACGGCTCACCTCTCCACCGGACGTCTCGGCGCCACGGCCTCTCCACGTCTCACACCCAGGACTCCGGTTAGCTGGGAGTGTTAGCGACGGTAGTTGTAGCTAAGGTGGTGTCTTCAAGGACAATCACAACTGTTAATCAATCCGAAAATTGTGAAATAGCCTAATATTCCAATTCCAATTCACCATTTCCAAATTTTAAAGTTTCCATATTTAAATATCCATTTGTAAATCATATTTCGAATGTGACTGCATTTCGAATATGAACTCTCGTAAACTTGTAAAATATAATTTAAAAACCGCTGTTAAATAATTTTTGTCTAATTTAAAAAATGGTAATTTTTTGTTTATAAAAATCAGAGTAATGTCATCTCAAAACTTATTTACATCCAACATGTTGTCCTGTGCGATGTGCTCCGCGCCCTGCCCCAAAAGAGGTAATTTAATCAGACACTATCGTAACATTCACAAAGTTATTCCTAAAATTTGTAAAAAATGCCATCAAATATTTGACAATAACAATCACTTTAAAGCGCACATGCTAGAAAAACATAATACATGCAAAGTTTGTAAAAAGGTTGTTAACAGTAATAAGAAACGCCACTACATAAGCTGTGACAAACGACCCTACAAGTTGTATATTTTTAACGGTGAATCTGTGGAAGTATTAGACACTCTTCAATCTTGTCCCCTACCTATCAAATGGATTCTTATTAGGAGGGTAAAGTTCATCAAACACTCGGTGGACAATAATGGTGATTTAATCATTGACAAAGAATGTATTGCTGATTTTCGAAGTTTGACTAATTTATCAATTGAGAAAGCACAATTAAAAACTCAAATTAAAGAAGCACTTTTTAAGATCGATACCTCCATGCACAATTATCAAGCCCAAGGCAGTGGATGGATATATGACCACACTAAATACTGGCAGCTGCATGTTTACAAGTATAAACCCCTAACTCCCAACTCATACATACCCACACCAGAAAATATAAAATCAAAACACGCTGTTTTAAATATTAAAAATAGTGATAATAAATGTTTCGTGTGGAGTGTTTTAGCAAGCTTGAATCCAAGGAATTGTAAACATGCAAATCGAGTATTTTACTACGAACCCTATGAAGGTCAGTTGAATATGTCAAATATAAAATATCCCGTAAAAATATCCGACATTGATAAATTTGAAAAACAAAATAACATAAGTGTTAATGTATATGGAATTGAAGGACAATTAATATATCCATTGAGAATAACTAAACTAAATAGTAATACGCACGTCAACCTGCTGCTTCTACAACAAGGTCGGAAATCACATTACTGTTTAATTCGTGATTTTGATAAGTTAATGCTACGGTCTACAAAACACAATAATAAGAAATATTTTTGCAAGTTCTGTTTGCAACATTTTTGCACCAAAGATATATTGGAACGTCACACAACATATTGTAAAACCTTTGATGCCCAAAGAGTACAAATGTCTAAAAAAGATACACTACAATTTACGAATTACAAATATCAACTTAAAGCTCCCTTTGTGATTTATGCAGATTTCGAATGTTTTATAAACTGTGGCAAACACACTCCTTCTGGATTTGCTTATGTTGTGGTGAGAGATTCTAAAATTATTTACGAAGAGTTGTACAGCGGTGAAAATGTGATGGATGTGTTTTTCGAAAAGTTATTTAAAACTTATGACTTTATTAAAAGTCAGATGGGAGTATATGTTCCCCTTGTAATGACTCCACAGCAAGAGATGTTATTCCAAAACTCTACACACTGCCACATATGCCAACAACTGTTACTGTGTGATAAAGTGCGCGACCACTGCCACCTAACAGGCGAGTTCAGGGGGCCCTCCCACAACTCTTGCAATTTAAACTATAAAGTAACCAAGAAAATTCCAGTATTCTTCCACAATCTTAAAAACTATGACGGTCATTTAATAATGCAACACTTGGGAAAATTCAATCGCAAATTGAATTGCATAGCCAAAGACATGGAAAAGTATATTTCGTTCTCTGTTGATGATTTGGTATTTTTGGATTCCTACAACTTTTTGTCTCTTCCCTTAAGCAAATTAGCTTCCAATTTAAATGCGTTTAGATTTATAGACAATCCACTACTACAACGTAAGGGCGAATTTCCGTACGAATACATTACAGGACCAGAAAAGTTTTTAGAGCCCCTCCCACCCACAGAGGCATTTTACAGCAGTCTAACTATAGAATGTATATCTCCTGCACAATATGAACATGCTAAAAACGTATGGAATCATTTTAATATAAAGAATTTAAAAGAATATCACGATTTATACCTTAAAACAGATGTGTTGTTATTGGCTGATGTGTTTGAGACATTTAGGGACTTGTGTTTAAAGGATTATAAACTCGACCCTGTCCACATGTACTCATTGCCTGGACTAACATGGGAGGCGTGTCTTAGAATGACCGGCATAAAATTAGAATTATTTCAAGACGTTGACATGCATTTGTTTATAGAACATGCCATTAGAGGCGGCGTAAGCATGATTTCCACGCGCTACGCTAAAGCCAATAATAAGTACATGGGCGAACATTATGACCCAAATCAAGAAAGCACCTATCTTGTATACTTAGACTGCAACTCGCTATACTCTACAGCAATGTGCGAGTCGTTGCCCGTTGATGGCTTTAGATGGACAAATGAGAAAGATTATAAATACAATCAAAATGAAAACTTTGGATTTATTTTGGAAGTTGATTTAAAATACGATAAAAGTTTACACGATTTGCATAATGACTACCCGCTCGCACCAGAAAAAATGAATGGAAAATTAATACCAAATTTAAATGACAAAACTAAATATATTTTGCATTATAAAGCACTAAAAAAATACGAAGAACTGGGTTTGGTAGTTACAAAATACCACAGAATTTTAAAATTCAGACAATCAAAATGGCTCGCGCCCTATATTAATTTTAATATTGAAAAGCGACAAAAAGCTAAACACGATTTTGAAAAAGACTTTTACAAACTGTTAAATAACAGTCTCTTTGGTCGAACAATTATGAACCAACGCAAGTTTCGTGATATACATCTTGTAGACAAGTCTAAGTTAACAAAATACGTTACAAAGCCAAGGTTTGACTGTAGCAAAATGTTCGATAACAATTTGCATGCTGTGCATTTAAATAAATTAATTGTAAAGTTTGATAAACCAATATATTTAGGAATGACCATTTTGGATATCAGTAAAGTAATAATGTATGATTTCCACTATAATTATATGTCAAAATTTAAGAATAAAAAGTTCTTAATGACAGACACAGACAGCCTTGTTTATTCTATAGTAACAGAGGACTTTTACAAGGAAATACAAAGTGACTTGGACTGTTTCGACACCTCTGCATATAGTAAAGATCATTTCTTATACTCTGATAAAAATAAAAAAGTTACGGGCAAGTTTAAAGACGAATTAATTGGTCAAATTATGTATGAATATTGTGGTTTAAGGCCAAAATTATACTCTTTAATTCCTTTACAATGGTTATACGAAAAAGAAAATCAAAATGAGCTAGAGGTTAAAAAGGCAAAGGGAGCTGACAACGCCACAGTTAAACATCTCTTAAGACACCAACAATACTTACACTGTCTTGCAACCGGGGAAGATTACTATGAGAATGTTACAAGAATTAAATCCACAAACCACCATCTTCAAACATTAACGATGAACAAAAAGGTACTCTCTTTTGATGACGACAAGAGGTTTATTCTGGATGGCATCAACACTCTTGCCCTTGGTCATTATAAAATTGGTCAAACATAAATCTATATTTCCCATTATTCTTTGGCCTTTCCTTGTCTATTACAAAAAAGCCATATTTAGACCTATCCCAGCATTGATGGCAGAGATTTCTAAATTGGTTAAATGAAAAATCATTTCCCACATGATTGTTATACACATGTTTTAAATTTAAATCGTCTTGTTTAAATAATATTAGGAAATTAACATTGTCACGTAAATGTTTGTTTACTTTACTGTAAGATTGACACAAGTAAAAATTGTTAATATTTTTGTGTCTGCCCATTGAGAAAAATTGTGTGATATTTGGACTATTTATGTCGTCAAATACAACTATTGAGTGTGATTCTACACCATTTGGTGTGATTTCACAGTTTGAATATGTGTGTAATTTAACTTCATCACACAGACGGAATATTTCAATTATTGTTTTATATTTTTCTTGTTCTAAAGATTTGGATATTATATATGAATTTGTAAACTTTAATCCTTGTTTTTTTACAATTAAGTTATAAATTACAACAGTCTTCCCCGAACCACTGGGCCCTATTATAAGACAGCGAATATTATTAGGAAATAGACCCAACTTCTTTGGTGTATTTTCTTTATGTGCTATTTTAAATTTGTTCTTTTGTTGAATAAATGACATTTTTTATATAATAAAAATGGTGTATTTTCTTTATGTGCTATTTTAAATTTGTTCTTTTGTTGAATAAATGACATTTTTTATATAATAAAAAATGGCAAAGAGAAAGTGTATAAAGGTCCAAGGTAAGGGATTATTCTTAAAGCCATATAGAGGCCGTGGCTTGTTAAATACCCTTATAAACAACCTTCCTTTCCCTCTCCACATACCTGGAAATTATAGTTGGTGTGGACCTGGAACTAACGTGCGTGAAAATTTAGCTAGAAATGTACCTTCAAAAAATAAGCTAGACTCTTATTGTAAAGAGCACGACATATTCTACATGAATAATCCTGATACAGCCGCCCGGAACAAGGCAGATATGAGATTAGCGGACCAGGCTTGGACTAGGGTTTCGGCAAAGGACGCCAGTCTGGCCGAAAAAGCAGCAGCTTATGCAGTGACAAATTTGATGAAGGCTAAGGCAAAAATGGGAATGGGATTAAAATTTAATAAAAAAGATGGACAACTTTCAGCTGTTAGAGGCAGCAAGAGACGTGCCTCGCTTTCGAGGAGTGTACCTAAAAAACGAGCTAAAACATCTAAGGCCAAAAGTAAGAGAATGTGGAATTATTAATTTAGACAGTGACAGGGGCACACATTGGACAGCATATCGTAAAAATAAAGATGTTGTAATATATTTTGACCCTTTCGGAATACAGCCTCCAAAAGAGGTAGTTGAATATTTTGTACCATCTAAAATTTACTATACAACTGATCAAATACAAGATTTAAACAGTTCCATTTGTGGAATTTTATGTTTATCATTTCTGAAAAATTTTAGTTTATAAAAATGGATTCATTTACTATAACATTTACGGGTACAGAGCCAGAGTTGAAGTCTGTGTTCTTTCCTCCTATAGAATTAAATGGTGATTATGTAATTGGACTGGTAGATTTTCAAAGTTATAATTCTATATTTAATGTTAAAAAACCTCTAAATACTTTGACATATTACAAAATGCACAAAATTACAACCCCAAAGGGGGAGGTCACAATTGACGAATTAAACCGGGCATTAGCTGGTAAAGTTGAAGTTATTATACAAAATAAAGTAGCATTAATTAATACAAAAGTCAAACTTATATTTTACAAAGGGCTAGTTCCAAAATTAAATAAACTTAAAGACACAAAATTAACTATAGACGAGGGTGAGGATGTGTATTATTATGATCACAAAGCCGCAAATGTAATTGAAATTGCTGAAGGTACATACGAAGTGTTTGAGCTTGCGAAGGAAATTCAAAAGCAACTCCCAGATTTTGTACTTATAGCCGATAATAAAACTATGAAAGCCACACTACATTCTAGCCATGTGTTTGATTTTACAAAACCGTGTTTAGGGTCTGAATTGTTGGGATTTAAAGGATTTTCTACTCCAGATATTGTGTTTAAATCTGTAAATAAAATCAACATAAATAATTTAAATGTGATTAGAGTAAAATGTAATATTGCGAATGGGTCTTATTTAAATGGTGACAAATCACACACCATACACAGTTTTTACCCAGAAGCTCCTCCCGGCTACAAAATTATTGAGGTCCCCAGAAATATTATATACTTCCCTGTAAATAAGAGAAGTTTAGATGTTGTTAGCATTACATTTGCAGATCAACACGACAAGCCAATTGACTTTAATAAAGAAGAAACTACAATTACTTGTCATATAAAAAAGATATGAGAATTTACAAGAACGGACTGAGTGTGCAAAATGCCAGGTTTCTGCGATCAATTGGGTTGAAGTTAAAATTTTCTATTAATAAAAATGGAAGATTTTCTATACGTTACAGGAAAATTCCAATACGACGATAGCTTGGTTAAAATTACAAATCACTCCTATGTTCCACACAACACTTTAGCAATAAATAATTCCGATGAAATTCGAATATGCATAAATAATCAAGATTTACTAACACTCCCATGTAGGAGTTATCTGTATATTAAAGGAGAAATAGAGAATCATGATAAAGGACATTTTATAAATAATGCATTTGCATTCTTATTTGACGAAATTAGATACGAAGTTGCTGGTAAAGAAATAGATATTGTAAGAAATCCGGGAATTTCCAGTCTTATGAAAATATTGTGCTCTTACAATAAAACAACTAAATTGTCAAATGTAGCATTTGATTCTGATGAAAATTTAAAGGAGTTCCATAAAAGCGGCAAGTTTAGTACTTGTGTCCCGTTAGAGCTGTTAATGGGTGTGTTTGAGGATTTTAATAAGGTTTTAGTAAATGTTAAACAAGAATTGGTGTTGAAAAGATCCAAAAACGACTTAAATTGTATATTAACAACATCTAATGCTCCAACTGGGGTCGATCCTATTCCTAAAATTACACTTAAATCGATTCAGTGGGTGATGCCGCACGTGGTGCCATCTGATGGGGAGAAGCTTCAATTACAAAAGATGTTATTGCAAAATAAAAATTTGCAAATTGCATTTAGAAGTTTGGAGCTACACGAACTCCCATCATACCCCGAAACCAAGAGACATACATGGTCAGTTAAGACGTCTTCGAGTTTGGAGAAGCCCAGGTATATTATATTTGGTTTCCAAACAGGTAGGGACAACAGCGCACGAAAAAGAACTGATGTATTTGATCACTGTAAATTGAAAAATATCAAAGTGTTTTTAAACTCTGAATATTATCCTTATAGTGATTTAAATCTCGACTTTGAAAATGGAGATGCCTCTAAAGCTTATGAGATGTTTGTGAGGTTTAGGGAGAGTTACTACAACACCGTCCCCGATCCTATGTTTAACAGAGCTGACTTTATAAAGAAATATCCTCTAATTGTAATAGATTGTTCTAGGCAGAATGAATCGGTCAAAGAGGGGGTTGTAGATATTAAATTAGAAATTGAAACTGCAGAAAATGTCCCTTCAAACACATCTGCATATTGCCTAATAATACACGATAAGGTGTTTGAGTATAATCCTTTGACAAATGAGATAAATAAAATGTAAATAAAATGAAAACAAATATTCAACAAGAATTGGTAGAGTCTGCAAAACAAATAAGAGAAAAATATAGGACGTTAAAACGTGGTAAATTTCTAGAGGCTGAAGAGAGGTTCCAAACATTCCAACCGTTAATAGAGCCTTTGCAAGAATTAAAAAATTTAGCCACAAAAACAGAGAGGCCAGTTCTCCACATGATTTTAGAAAAGAGCCCGTCTAGAATACCAAGAATAACACAGATAACACCACACAAATTAGATTTTGGTCTTTTAGCATCAGACTATTTAGGAAATTACCTTAGTAGAAGTAGTATGACAGACACCACATATGGTATTAGGCGAGAAGGAAATAAATTTTTTATTGGGAATCAGGAAGTTCAAATTGCCAATGATGATGTTACAGTTGGAGAAAAAATTTATAAAGGGACAAAGGGATTGTGGGAATTGTTAACTTTAAAAGAACCCGTAAACTATAGTCAGGCTGATTTGCAAAATTATAAAGAGATTTTGGAAGCTACAAATGCACATTTAAAGGGTTATAAAACAGGTGCGGCGATGTCAGGTAATAAACACACTAAATATCTTAATATAATTAAACCCCTGTTTAAGACTGTTGGTGAAGGTTTAAGGCAGGTAACTGGTAATAAAATAGACTATGTTTATTGGGATGATCCTAATGAGCTTGTAGATAGGTTAAGACTGCTTTGGTTAAGCCGATTGGCGGGAAATTCTGGAGTGGATAATGAGATAGATTCTATCATAGAAGAATTGAGGGAAAGTGGAATTGTTTATTAAATAAAAAGATGATAGATAAATTTTATCGCGTATATAACCCGTATAGTAAACCAGAAGCTAGAAGTTTTAAAGAAACTACTTTAAATCTAAAAGATGATGGTTGGAATGCTTTAAATTATAAAATTAGTAATGTTAAGGGTGGGGAGTTTACTGACGATGTATCGACTTTGGGGCAGACGTTAACTAGAAAAGGTGATGCTTTTGTACAAGGTAATACTAAATATAAGTTTTTAGAATCCAGAAGTAATAATTGGAACGCTAATAAACGCAAAATTACTAATGTTAAACGAGGTGAAAGCTCAACCGATGTACCCACATTATAGCAAACTTTAATATGAAAAGATGGTGTCCTTGTACAAGACAAAAATAATTATGAATTTTTGGAATCGGAGAATGGTATTTGGAATGCCAAAAAGCGAAAGATTAGTAATTTGTTGGCTGGTAAAGAAAGCGATGATGTTGTAAACGTCTCTCAAGTACCAAAAATGGATCTAAACTTTTGGGATTTTAATAATAAAAGGCTAGTTCGTGTTAAACCCGCTGTTGATGAGAACGATTGTGTTATAAAACATCAGACTGTGACTTTAGACGGTCTTAAATTTGATGGTAAAAATAAGCAATTAACAAACATTTTACCTGGAACATTGCCAAATGATGTGGCTGTTGTTAAGCAAATATTAACAAAGGGTGAGAAAAGCATAATAAAACAGGGGGATAAATATTATAATGTATTAACATTAGATAGAGATATGTGGGATGCAGAGGACAAATTAATAAAGAATGTACCTGAAGGCAAAGATAGGAGTGATATTTGTTTAATGTCGCAGGTTTTGAGGTATGACGATAATATTAAAACTTTTAGACAAGACAATATTAAATTTGATATTTGTTTAAAATCACATGCATTAAGGTTTAACAATAAAACTAATAAATTTATGCAAGACAATAATGAAATCGATTTGATGATGTACAATCCTAAATTGTTGGTTGCAGACCCTACATCTTTAAGCGGATTTAAGACTTTAGATGGAGAGGCATATTTGCCAAAAAACTATGTATATCAAAGAATGAGTGATGGTATGTTAATTGGTAGCAATGAAGGTGTTTTTGAAACGACAGAGACTGGCAGATACGTTAACATTAAAAATAAAGAATAAAAAATGGAAAAAATTGCTTACGAATTGCATAAGCCCGCGAGAAAGAACTTTGTTAGAAGGTCTTTTAAGGTGTTGGGTATAAACGAAACTGTTCAAATAGATTTAATAGATATGCGGAATTATGCTAGAGAGAATTCTGGGAGTAAATATATTTTAACTTTAATAGACACATTTTCTAAAAAAGCTTATGCTGCTCCACTAAAGAATAAAACTGGATTAGTAGTCACAGAAGCTATAAAAACTATTCTCCCAAAGGGAGTTAAAAATATTCAATCTGATAACGGGAAAGAATTTTTTAATGAACATTTTACCAAACTAATGAAAATTCTAAATATTAATCACTACCACACTTACTCTACAACTAAGGCGGCTATTGTGGAAAGGTTCCAGAGAACTTTAAAGAATTGGTTGTATAGAGAGTTTAGTGCACAAGGGAGTTACAAGTGGTTGGATTTACTTCCAAAGTTAATAAGGATATATAATAATAAAGTACATAGATCCATAGGGATGAAGCCTAACCAAGTAAGTGCTAAGAACTCTAAAGATGTACATGAAAGGTTAGCATCTAAAGTACAAGTTAAAAAGCCAAGATATAAGGTGGGGGATAGTGTAAGGATATCTAAATATAAACATGTATTTAGTAAAGGATATACCCCCAACTGGACGGGAGAGCTTTTTACAATAGCAGAAGTTAAGAAAACAAAGCCTGTGACTTATATTTTGAAAGATGAAAATGGCAATATAATCAAAGGAGGATTTTATACAGAAGAATTGTTAAAGACTAAATATAAAGACATGTATTTGGTAGAGAAGGTAATTAGGAGGAAAGGTGATTTATTATATGTCAAATGGCTCGGGTTCCCAAGTAGCCAGAACTCGTGGATTTCTGCAAAGGATGTATTAAAATGAATTTTAAAATAGGGTCAAAATTGGCATTTTTAATTCGACCGTAGTTGGGATATGTAGAATTTATTAAAACACTACGACAATCATCCAAATTTTAAATCAGGAAATTGGCGGCAGTATTTTTTTTTAATTTGGGGGAATTTTATAAAACACTACGACAGTAACATATCCAAGTTTTAAATCAGGAAGTTGGCGGCAGTATTTTTTGTGAATTTATTAAAACACCAATAACACATCCATGTTTTAAACAAATCAGACATAAACACCAAAGATAGTTTTTGAAATTTTTAAAAAATATAGAGGAGGGATGGGGACAATATATTTAATATAGGCAAGGGTTGGGTATTAATATAGGCCAAAAAGGAAACTTGTGTAAGGCGGGAGCTGGCAAGTGTTCAAAAACGGCTCCCCATAAGAATAACATGGGAAAAAAGCGCCGATTGTGGCTTCTCTTTCTCAGTTCACCACTACTCACGTAATGTATGTCTGTCTGTCTGGATGTCTGTATGACAGAGCTAAAGCCCACACCAATTTGCCGATATTGATGAAATTTGGTATGTAGGTACTAAACCACGATATCTCCAGTTTTTTTTTATTTATTTGAATTTTTGATTTTTTAAGGGTAATTATCCCCCAAAAACCAGTAAAAACATGAAAAATCCAAATTTTTCAAAATCGGCTCTAACGATTTTGATTAAACTTTAGTGGTTTTTACAGCTTTACATTTCCAAAAAATGTACACCAACCGCAATCCTGAAAAATTGGGGTTCAGAAAACACAGGACTTAAAACATTCAAAATTCACTTTTAATTTTTCATAAAAAAACATAAATGTTAAAAAATTACTTACCACCATTAAAAAGAGCCAAAAAATCAAAAATTCAGTATTTTTATTATTATTTTACGATTACTGGTTGTGGATAAAGTTGAAATTTCATTTTTCGATAAACGCAGTACATTGTCTTATGTTATTTTTATGGGGAGTACAAAACTTACCATTTCTCTCTTATTTACTGTCAATTTCGTTTAAACTTGATATGCAGGTTAAGTTAGCATTGACCAACAGAGGATATTCAAAATATGTTGCAACTTAACCCTGGGGGCATTTCCCCTCTCAAAACCACTGTGTTTAGCAACGGATTCTGTAGTGCCTCCCAAAAAGGAATTTGGGTAGATATTTCTGAAAACAAATATTTTAGACAATTTTCTGTACATTCATCTGTACTTTATATTCTATATTCAGTAAATAAAAAGTAATTTATTCATTGAAGTTTGGCTAAAAGGGAGATGGAATGTGTCAGTTTCCTGATACCGATTATTTACTTTCCCCCCCTTATACATAGTATATGGAAAAAGTATTGTTTTTGACAACATTTTCGAATTTGAGTTATTAGTGGAAATATTCATTTTCATGGTCCCTGATTAAAAAAAATGTTTTCGGAGTGATGTCTGTGTGTCTGTCTGGATGTGTACAGAGCTGGATACCGCACCCGTGGTCCGATTTTGATGAAATTTGGTAAGTGGGTACATCCAAGATATATCCAGGAATTTCTTTATCTTTAGAATGTTTGATTTTTAAGGTTAATCATTCCCCAAATACCGCTAAAAACTCAAAGATCCAAATTTCACAAAAATGGCTCAAACAATTTTGGTTAAATATAATGGTTTGTAGAACTTTAAGTTTCCAACAAACGTACACCACCCGCATTTCTGTAAAAATTCAGGTTCAGAAGTTACAGGGCTAGAGCTTCCAAAATTATTTTTTTTTATATAAACATTTTAAATTATAAATAAAATTTGAGTATTATTATTCTTGTATTTTAATAAGAAAATCTAAATCATCAGTGGCTAATAGCCATGATCTCAATTTTATCGAAAGTAAACCTAACTTTTTCAATTTGTTAGAGCACCAGAAATAATATTATACATTTTTGATTCTATAAAACCATAAAAATTAATTGAAAACACTAAATTAGGTTTAGGTACTAATATCTTTGATTTATTTCTTAATTTGTCTTAATAAAATATTTGGTACTCATAACATAGAAAATCGTAAGCACTTAAATACAAACATATATTTAAGAGAAAGAATATTAAAACTAACAAATAATGGATATGATGGTTCCATCTTGATTTTTTCAATTATCCTAATAAGGTTTTTTAGCAATTTAAACACAGATTACTTGTTGGTTCCATAAGCCCCAACCCACCAAAATAACCCATAATCAATCCTGCTATGAACGAGAGAGAAACATAACATTCTTAAAAAATTTTCTGTACACTTACTTTGGAAAAGTTAAAACTATCTTAATTAACTATTTAACTTATGCTTTTATGCTTATGCTTTATGCTATATGACTCTTCCAGTTCAATTCTTGGTCAAAAATTAATCGAGAGTGTCGAGTGTGTGTGAAATTAAAATTATCTGTTTTATTCAAAAAAGCACGCATAGAAAGACACTGTGTGTTATTACATAAACAACCAACACATTTATAATGTTTGGAATCAAAAAATCTCTTTTCGCTTCTCAAATTAAAATTAACAAATTTAGTTTTTTTCTGGAATCAACATTTGGTTGACACACGTGCTCAATGCGTGCTCCTAGGCGTCTACTGATTTTGTAACCTATCGAACTAGGGAGCGTATTGGCGGAAATAGCTTTGATCTGAATTGTATAAAGGTATAAATGTCTAAAAAGGTGTGTTGTAAAAATGAGGGTAGGCTACATCAAGTGGAAAAACTACCTGTCTTAAGTTTTGTAAAGAACGTACACAGAAATAGGCCTTACACGTCATAAGGTCTTTTTGATTTCTTAAATGCCAAAAATAAGGAATAAGTAATACATGCGACACATGTTAGATAAATCGTTGTCGAGTAACCGTAGGTTCAAGAGTCTTTATTTAGAAGTGATGTTAGTAAGATCGAAGCATGTAAAAAACTTAAATTGCAATCCTTCTATTTCTGTCAACAGAGTATTTTCAGATTGCACACGATAAGAAAAACACTTATTTTATTTTATTAGGTTTTATTGTTAAACGAATATGCTAGTGTTATTTGTGATTACGTATGTTTATGTTTATGTGTTGTTGAAGGGAAGGATTCAGAGATCCAAAGATTCAAAGATCCTCACACGTCAACCGAAGCTTATTGTGTGTCCCGTGATTACGTTAATAATCTGTTTTATTTAAATTCGACCTTTATCTATTTAATTATAAAATATTTTTTCTATAAAAAATAACTTTTAGTGGAAACGTGTTAAATGACACGAATCAGTTGATATGAAACAGAAACGTGTTTTCAGTGAATCGACGGTTCTTACCTTTGAAACATAACTTCCAAACCAGGTATCAATTACGAAATGCATTACATTTTATAATTGGCCGTTTATACCATCTGAAACATATTAAATTACTTGTATTTTTCATTCTTAAGTAAAATAATGCATATTTCATAGGTTTTAACATTTTAACTAGTAATATTATATAAGTATATTCTTGGTGAAATAATCACACTGAAATAAAAATAAAATATATTTAAAACTTCATGTTTCCAAGTTAGTTAATTAAAACTTCGATCTTTGTTTAAAAGTTAAACGGGGATACGGTTCATTTCTCGGGTCTAATTAATATCGTTTAAATGCCCTGATAAATACATTCACCAACAGCTGTTATACAATAATAAATATGAGTAGTTCAGAATGTATTTGTCATACATATCTTAAGAAATTCCTCCAAGGGGAAACAAATTACATCTATTTGTCATTTGCAATTGTTTAATTCGTTTCAATTGAAGGATAAACTTGGCAATCACACTTTAAATGAAAATCGATGTTTATACACGATTGTATGTAGACCTATTACATGTAACTCGTATCCATACTCACACGACAGAGCAATAATCACGCCTTTGAGATATCATGTTGTACTGTAATACAAAGTGTAGGTAGGTGTTGGAATGAAAAATAACTAATCCTTGGTTATTACAATGCCTATGTTATAAACAATGGCTATTATAAGACGTCTTGTAGATGCCTTAAGCCAACCATCAAGATCCGGTTATGTGACAAACTCGCATTAAAGGACTATTGTACTAACTGGACTATTGTGTTTAAGCAAAAATAATCACGCCCTTTTATAATTAGGAGATCATTTACAGGCCGGGCTGATAGAATCGCAGTAAAACATAGAAAACCTGCAAGATTGGCATATGCCTAACTAATAGTGATTCATCAGGAGGACTTCCTTCCAAATGTAATGGCTAAAAAATAAAACTAAAGTAACAACATGACCCAAGAGTAACCCTAGTGTGTTTTATTGATAAAGATCATCTATTACCGAGAATTTTAGATACCCAGTATAATGAGAAACAACACTAAAGAAACGGGGACTGATTGGCTGGCTTAAGACTATGTAACCCAGCTTCGTTCTCATAGCAGTCACACAAATATTAACTAACTGTAATAAATGGCTCCACCCAATGAGTGATTTGAATGTGGCAAGTTCATCTTCTGATAAATACTAGATGAACTGACCATGAATCTATTGTAATATACATAACCTCATGTTAGGCCTATACGTGTAGGTATTATATAACAAATTTAAATAGCTGCTTATGATAGTAAGCTGTGAGCTTTACTATTCACTGATCATATATTGTGTTTAGTTCTTAATTATTTGATGAAAGATTTATTCGTGTTATAAACATAACTATAAATACACGTTTTAAATATTTTCTCATTTTACTTTCTCCCCTTATACATAGTATATGGAGAAAGTATTGTTTTCGTCAAAATTTTCGAATTTGGGTTTTTAGCGGAAATATTCGTTATGGTGCTCCCTGAACCCAAAAAGTGATTTTTACTTGATGTCTGACGGTATGTCTGTCTGACCGGATGTGTACAGAGCTGGAGCCCACACCCATTGGCCGATTTTGATGAAATTTGGTGTGTAGGTACCAAACCAAGATATCTCCAGGTATTTTTTCATTTTTTTTTATTTTGGATTTTTAAGGGTAATTATCCCCCAAAACCGCTAAAAAACATAAAAAACCTGAATGTCTTAAAATATGCTCTTACGATTTTGATTAAACTTAGGTGATTTGTAGAGGTTTACGTTTCCAACAAAATGACAACACCCGCATTCCAGGAAAAATTCGGTTTCAGAAATCACAGCACTTAATACATCCAAAATTCAGTTATTTGATTTTTCATAAAAACATGAATTTAAAAAAATATTACTTACCACCATTAAAAAGAACTAAAAAAATTAATAATTCAGTGTTTTTAATTATTATTCTATGATTTATGCTTACGGAGAAAATTTTAATTTTCATTTTGGGGTAAACTCAGCACAATTGTCTAATGTTATTTTTTATGGGGAATACATAACTTACCATTTCTCTCTTATTTTCTAATCAATTTCGTTTAAACTTGATATGCAGGTCAAGTTAGAGAGGATATTCGAAATATGTTGCAACTTCTATGCATATACTTCTTTCTTATAACACCTTTAAATTGTCTTTACGCATATTTATACTACACGGTCACACACCAATAATACACAATGGTATGCATAATGGTACTACATGGTTGGTACGGTCTTGGTTTTGACCGTGGCATATTTGTGTGTCAAAATGGCCGTTCTTAAACGTGACACTCGCTAAGAATACTATTATGATGTTAAGTTCGTAAACAGAATTAGACTGTGAATCACCTATCTCTTCCTATAAAACCACAAAATAAAAAGTGCAACCCAGTTTATTCATTTTTTCTTACACCCATAATACTTCATGTATCATACTTCTTTAATGTATTTTTTATGAATGACTTTTGATTACAAGTTTGTTGTTTGTTGTTATACACAAGGTAAATCACTAAGAGTGTATAGAGAAGAAGAAGAATTATGACATATCAGTTTTAATAATATTGCTTTAATACTAAATATGGTTCGTTGCATGATGAAATAGCACCATTCCATATCCAATCGTAATGTTATCGATTAAAGAGTAATTGATTTAAATTGAATTTACTACTGAACAACTTACTAAATTAATGTTGATCGAATAGATAATTTATATGGGTGTGTAGCCAAACTAGTATAGTTTAGGTATTCGGTATGGTTCACTTTTCAAAGTCATTTTTTTGTGATTAATTTGTTGTCTACAAAAGCTTTAAAATATATTGAAATTTTGTATTAAAACTTAAAGATTAAAATTAGCATGTATCTAAATTAAGGTATACCAGTAGCACATAGATTAGACAGTTGATTCAGCCATATAAGTTTATCCCTCTTAAAGTTTGCGCGGAGTCTGTCCGAGGCATTGTTTCTGGTGACCGCATCTTTGCCTGCAGTGATTCCAGTTAAAAGGGAAAGTTTAGTTGAAAGTTTAGACAATATGGACGTATAAACCTATTTTACTTGTGCATTGTTTAATTTTCAGCGTTTTATTAGTTTTCTTTTTTACTTACTCCCCCTTATATATGAAGAAAGTATTGTTTTCGTCAAAATCTTTGAATTTGAGCTGTTATTGGAAATATTCGTTTTGGTGCTCCCTGAATCCAAAAAAGTGATTTTTACGTGATTTTTGTGTGTAAGTAGGGAGCATTGGATGGTTCAAAACTAGCACAGGCAAGTGAGGAGCCCCCCCCCGTGACCTTGAGGCTAAATCAGCATGTAGGTGAAGAGAAAGTGAGGAGCCCCCCCCCGACCGAAATCAGCATGTAAGTGAGGAGCCTCCGGTGACGTCATCACCCGAAATCAGCATGTAGGTGAGGAGCAAGTGAGGAGCCCCCCACCCCGACCGAAATCAGCATGTAAGTGAGGAGCCTCCGGTGACGTCATCACCCGAAATCAGCATGTAGGTGAGGAGCAAGTGAGGAGCCCCCCCCCCTTGGACAGGAGGAACAACTTTTGAAAATTAATAACTAGCCTATTTACCCACCGATTCCCACGGGACTTTTTCCAGAGTGTAGGCCTATCCCAGAGGAAGCGAATGACGAAAGAACCCCATAGATCCACCATCAAACAAGACCGCTATTAATTTATAACCACGTTTTCCTTATGGGATCTCAGCTGTTTACCAACCGATTTTGATGAAACTTCACCATATGTCAGGCAGCAACCTAAGTAAACCATCCCTTAAAGAAAATTGAAAATCCACCGTTAAACGGGCCCGTTATTAATTTTTAAACGCGTTTTCCTTATAGGATCTCAGCTGTTTACCAACCGATTTTGATGAAACTTCACCACATGCCGGACAGCGGTCTAAGTAAACCATCCCTTAAAGAAAATTGAAAAATCCGCTGTTAAACGGGTCCGCTATTAATTTTTAAACGCGTTTTCCTCATGGACAAGTGAGGAGCCCCCCCCCCGACCAACATCAGCATGCAAGTGAGGAGCCCCCCCTGAAAACCTCGCTTTCGCTTCTATTATTTTCTTTCTTTTACGTTTATTTTACGATAGAAGAAGAAATTAAGGGAAAGGGTTAACAGTTCATATAATTCTTATCAAATTTTTCTAATTGCGTCAGCAGGAGTTGGCTTTGCTCCTCAAGCTTCCGCATTTCTTCTTCCATCCGCGCGTAGGCGTCCTGCACGGCTGCGACTGCGGCGGCGACGACTCTCCTCCACTCCGCTATCCCTCCACTCCTCCTCCACTCCGCTACCCCTTCACTCCTCCTCCACTCCGCTACCCTGTCGTGGACCGCGGTGACGTAATCCCCTCCACTCCTCCGGCATGAGGCCTCCTCCCGATCGGAGTGCTATTTATGAGGGCGTCTTCAAGGGTTTCGTCAGTTTGTCTTTGGAGCTCTTACTGTTCGGACGAAGTATTGCCGTCTCTGTGATACACATATACAACCTGTTGTTCATTGCTTGTGCAACTGTGTGGAGCTTTCTCTTTGGATATTCTAAAATGTAAGTAACATGTAATTTACTTTTTTCATCAGCCAGTTTACCAATGCTCTAAAATCTAATTAGCTAACATTAATATTTAATCTTTTTACATATTCCATTACACTGAGCTTGTCGTTGTTTCTTTTTTCTGATGGAGATGAGTGGAATTTTAATGACCGTGAAACAGTTGTGTTTTATAACGATTAAAATTAACGAACCAAACTAAAAAAGTAAAATAGTCTCACTATCACTCTAATACAGATACTCGATGTTGCAGATGGCTGTTCCTCATATGTGTGAGGTTTGTGGACGCACCTTCGAGGTTGCTAGAAACCTGGCCCGTCACATAGCATCTGCCCACAACGACAGCCATTATGATTGTCATGTCTGCGGCAGACGCTTCGGGCGAAACGACAATTTGCGACGCCACCTCGCCACAGTTCATCCTCCTACTCCTCACGACCAAGCGCCAGGTACAGTTGTAGGTTAAATAAGAAACCGCCAGTAGATTTATTAAGTATACTTTCTCCTCCGGTGTCCTCACTCATGACGTCACGGCGCACCCATGGACTTTGGTAACTAATGACTTGTTTTTGATGAGAGTAAAAAACTCGATGTTGCAGATGGCTGTTCCTCATATGTGTGAGGTTTGTGGACGCACCTTCGAGGTTGCTAGAAACCTGGCCCGTCACATAGCATCTGCCCACAACGACAGCCATTATGATTGGCATGTCTGCGGCAGACGCTTCGGGCGAAGCGACAACTTGCGACGCCACCTCGCCACAGTTCATCCTCCTACTCCTCACGACCAAGCGCCAAGTACAGTTGTAGGTTAAATAATAAACCGCCAGTAGATTTATTAAGTATACTTTCTTCTCCGGTGTCCTCACTCATGACGTCACGGCGCACCCATGGACTTTGGTAACTAATGACTTGTTTTTGATGAGAGTAAACGGCCTTGACTGAGTAAATTGACAATTAAGACGAGAAAACAGACTCGAGGGGTAAACAAGAGGTTGTCAGCCCTCTGTATAGTTCTTCACCGCTACCTACTCACCCTTGTATTTAACAGGCTCGGGTAACTGGCGATCGAGATGAGGAAACGGACATGAGAGTAAAACAAGAGGTTGTCAGCCTTCTGTATAGTTCCTCACCCTCGTGTTTATCAGGGTAACTAATAGGACTTGTTTTCCTGTTCGCAGGCTGTCCATGCCCGTTGTGCGCTGTCGCCCTGGCGAGCCCCAAGGATCTGCACCATCACATGGAAGCGGTCCATGGTGCGAGCCCATCAGCTTCGACCTCCTCCTCTTCCTCCTCCGCCGCAACGCCACCAGCCAGAGACCTACGGCCCGAGTGCGACGCATGCAGGCGGCGGTTTGCCCGCGAGGACCTGCTCCGGCGACACATGGCGAGCGCTCACCGCGGAATGAGGTTCGCGTGTACCTACTGCGACCGAGGCTTCACCCGGCGCTACAACCGGGACCAGCACGAGGCCCACAACTGCCCCGTCGTGAGGGACCTCGTTGTGGACGAGATGCCGCGCCTGCCCGTCCTGTCACCCGAGCCCCGCCCGGGACCCAGCCACGAGCCCCAGCCCGGACCCAGCTACGAGCCTCAGCCCGGACCCAGCACGGCACCCGACGGGATGGTGGGCGGTGGCGGCGGATTGCCCACGTTCCGCACCGTCCAACGGGGGTTCCGCGGACGGCTCTTGACCTTCGGTCTGTCCCGGCCTATGGAGGACTTCTTGACCGTGGAGGACGTGCTGGTGCTGCTGTTCGACAGCGTCCTGAACCTGTTGACCGACGTCAGGATCCGACACCCGAACATCAAGGTCAACATGTTCCTGGAGTGCGAATTCGCCAACGTTCACGGAGCCACCTGTCTGCGGGCTTCAAGACGAAGAATGTGCCCCTTACCGCCACGTCCAACTTGGAGGATTTCCTGTCGGTTTCCTTCAAGAAGCTAACGGAAGAGAAGGAGCAGTGCTTGCTAGTGGGCAGCGGGTGGAGCTATCTCCGGATACGCGACCTGCAGATCCGCGTCAACCTCTACACCCCGTTGGGAGATCGTGGAGCCCGGTTCGTCCAGCTTCCCAGGACCATCTGCGAGACGCGCGCTGTCATCAACGTGCAAAACGTCGATGACATGTGCTTCGCGTAAGCCATCCTGGCCAAGTTCGTCACAAACCACCCGGAGAGGCCTGCATCGTACACACCGGACGTCATGGCACGCTACGATTGGGTCGGCCTACGCTTCCCCGTAGCCCTGAAGGACATCAAAGTCTTCGAGAGGAAGAATGTCATCATCGTGAACGTGTACGGGATCGAGCGCGCCATGGTGGGGAGACGCCCCGACGGATCGCCAAAGTTCCAGGACTGCGTGTTCCCGCTGAAGATCTGTAAGCGGGAGTTGGAAGATCACCGGGACCTGCTGTACGTGACCACCAGCGGAGACAGTCACTACGCCTACATCGCGAACGTCAGCAGGCTGGTGCGACCCCAGCTGACGTCCCGAGCCAACGCTATCCACGTGTGTAAGCGATGCTTCGCCTACTTCGACAACCGGCCCAACAAGCTGAACTGTCCGGTGCCGAGCGCCTGGAGGAGCACATGCGATACTGCACCGCCAAGGCCCCCCTCCGCTTGGACATGTCCCAGAAGCAGCGGATCCGCTTCGCTCACCCCGAGTACACTCGGCGCGAGCACTTTTGCGTTTACGCAAACTTTGAGTGCGCTCTGCAGCCCGTCACCGCCGACCCGGCGAACGCGCCGCCCGGCACGAGGCCCCTGCAAATGCACGTCCCGTACGCCTTCGCCTACCAGATCGTGGACTCGCTCGGCCTGGAGGAGTTTGAGCCCCGCGTCTACTTCGGGGCTGACGCGTCCAAGGTGTTTCAGTAAAGGCTGAAGATGGACGTGCTGGCGCTGTGGGACTTCCTGACCAACGCGGTCCTACTGCAGCCCGTCTTGAACGACCAGGAGATGCGCCAGTACATCGCGGCCACCGTCTGCTACCTCTGCGGGAAGGAATTAACGGACCGGGACGTCAAGGTGCGGGACCACAACCACGCCCCACCCTTCGAGTTCCGAGGAGCCGCCCACCGCTCGTGCAACCTCAGGTACCGGGAGCAGCGACACATAATCTGCTACTTCCACAACCTGTCCAACTACGACGCCCACTTCGTAGTGCGCGAGCTGGCCATCGACCCCGGCGACGTGGACGTGTTGGCACACACGGAGGAGCGGTACATCGCTTTTACCAAGCGATTCCACTTCGGCCAGCCTGGAGATAACCCGCGACGGAGCAGCTTCGCGGTGCGCTTCCTGGACACGTACAGGTTCCTGTCCATGAGCCTGGCCAGCCTCGCTGCAGGACTTCCCACGGACAGGATGCGCGAGACGAGGAAGCGCTTCCCCGACGACCGGCTGTTCAACCTGGTGCGCAGGAAGGGCGTGTTCCCCTACGACTTCGTGACGTCCTACGACACGTTGTTCAGGACCAGGGAGCTACCACCCAAGGAGGCGTTCAGGAACTCCATGACCCTGGAGGACATCAAGGACGAGGAGTACGAGCACGCCCTCAATGTGTGGCGAGCCTTTGAGTGCCACAACCTCAAGGACTACGCTGACAAGTACCTGCGATGCGACATCGCCCTGCTCACCGATGTCTTTGAGCAGTTCCGCGACACCTCGCTGGCAGAGTACGGGCTGGACCCTGCCCACTACTACACCCTGCCGTCCTACGCCTGGGACGTCATGCTCAAGACCTGCGGCGTGGAGCTGGACACGCTGCAGGACTTCGACATGTACCTGTTCGTGGAGCAGGGGATCCGGGGAGGGAGTTCGTGGAGCAGGGGATCCGGGGAGGAATCTCACAGGCTATCACCCGCTATGCCAAGGCCAACCACGACAGGTGCCCGGACTACCGCCCGGACGAGCCCACGCGCTTCCTCCTGTACCTGGACGCTAACAACCTCTACGGCTGGGCCATGTCCCAGTGCCTGCCGACCGGAGACTTCCAGTGGCTCAGCCGTGAGGAAATCCAGGCGTTGGACATTGCGGCGCTGGACGCAGAGGCCGAACGAGGCTACATCTTGGAGGTGGATCTCCACTACCCCGCGCGCCTACACGACCTACACAAGGAACTTCCCTACTGCTGCGAGACGAAGCGTCCGCCAACAGGGAACTTCCCCAAACTGTTGACGACCCTGGACGACAAGACGCACTACGTCTGTCATTACAGGGTCTTGAAGCAGGCGCTGCAAAACGGATTGGAGCTGGTAGCGGTGCATCGGGTGATCTCGTTTCGCCAGTCGCGGTGGTTGGAACCGTACATCCTCATGAACACGGAGCTGCGGAAGAAGGCCAAAACGAAGTTTGAACAGGACTTCTTCAAACTCATGAACAACGCGGTCTTCGGCAAAACCATTGAGAATGTACGGAAGCGCCTCAAAGTGAAGCTGGTGTGCACCCCGGAGAAGTTTTCCAAGTACGTGGCCAGATCAAACTTCCTGGACCGGACGTACTACACGGAGGACGTGGCCCTGGTGCATCTGTCCAAAGTCAACATCGTGTTGGACAAGCCCGTCTACGTAGGCATGTCAGTCCTGGAGCTGAGCAAGTGGCTCATGTACGAGTTCCTGCAGAAGATGAAGGAGCGCTACGGTGATCGCCTCACCGTAGACTACATGGACACGGACAGCTTCGTCTTTGACATCGTGTCCCAGGACGTCTACGCCGAGATGAAGGAACACCTGGACGACTTTGACACCAGTGGCTACCCGAGGTCACACCCCTGCTACAGCCCCGTCAACGCCAAGGTCATCGGAAAGTTTGACGAGTGCAACGGCCTGTCCTTATTCGAGTACCTCGGCCTGCGGTCCAAGCTGTACTTCATGGACATCGAGGACGCGGCGACAGGCGGCAGCAAGGCTCTCAAGCGAGCCAAGGGGGTGGCGAAGGGCGTTGTCAAGAACGTCCTCACCCCCGATGACTACAGAGAGTGCTTGTTTAACGGGGTCCAGAAGCACACCACCAACGTCCGGTTCCAGTCTCGCTTGCACCGGGCTTACACCGTAGAAGTGGACAAACTCAGCCTCAGTCCAGCTGACGACAAGCGGTGCGTCCTGCCCGACGGCATCCACACTCTGCCGTGGGGACACAAGGACGTCCCGCCGCTACCGCCAGCCAGGAGGGGAGATCAGCTGCAGCGGATGGAGGTGGACGGCGAGGAGGAGGAGGGACAGCGCCAGGACGATGAAGAGGACGAAGAGGAATTCCCGGTTTAGTTATATATTAATTTTAAGAAAAAAAAATTGTTAAATAGTATTTGTAAGAAAATATACGATAATAGCTTTATGTACAGCATGAACCCGAGTTGTTTATTTTCCTCCCCTTCACACACTCAAAAGTCACTAGCCTGTAGGCTCAGAAAAAACTAAAGTGTGTGTGTGAAAGGCGTTATGGGCCGTTTGGCCCGAGCCGTGCAGCTTAAAATGCCCCCGCCAACCGGGAGCGGTTGGCAGCGCGTGTCGGGGACGGCCCTGAAGGAGTTTCCCAGCGGTCTGCTGATGTTCGAAGGGTCACCCTCGAGTTAGTCAGCGGCTTGCTGAATTCCCAGGAGTCTCGCGCCCTCTTTGGCGGCCTTCACTGCCGCTTGGTGGGGGCTCAGCCAGTGGTACGCGCCGCTGGTATATAAACCTGAGGTCCAGCCCCGCTGCCTCAGTTTTGATAATTTTTTCTTTTTCAAAAATTTAGTAAGGATAAAGAAGAAAAATGAAAACACAAGCTTTACCATAACGAGACATGTATTGTACAGTAATAAGGTTACATACAATAAAAAAAACCTTACAAACTAGTTTTTAAGCGAATATGGAGTGGAAGAGCCTGCGGACCAGAGCATCGTTGGCGTCGGGAGCGGTAGGGTCGAAGAGCTGGACGTAGTCGCTGAGTGACATGCGGAGAACAGCCCGACAGTACAGGTAAGTGAGGCAGTAGTAGCCGCAAACAGAAGTATTGTAGCCCTGCAGGCGATACCTGTTGTAGATGTAGTGGCGGTTATGAGGATTGCGCCTCAGGAACCTTTGAAAGTCGGCCTGGTATGGCGGCCTCCCGTAGCTGTCCAAGTACTCGAGTCTGTCCTCTTCCGAGCAGTAAAACGCCACCCAGTGTTCGCCTCCCTCGGTGTGTGCTACCGTGTTGGATACGATGGCGGTGAGAGGCTTGACCGACGCGTCCGGTAGTTGGTCAGAGGCGTAGACCGCGACGTTCTTCAGTCCGGGGATCCTTGCCAGGCATTCTCTGATCTGAACGGTATTCATCGTGGGCGGAAGCAGCACAGGCAGCTTGAGGCGGACGGGTCCGACCTGTCGTTAGACACAAGCCAGTCCCGCAAGACGATGCAGTTATGAAGGGCGCAATGGTTGTGAGAGCTTTTATGGTGGCGACAGCGCAGAGTCTGGTAGGCGGGCGGACCGTTGAGCGACCCGCAGCCCAGGTCCTCCATGTCCTGAGTGGCGGTGGCGGCGGGCTCGGTTATGAGGTGGCGTTGCACGAAGTCCCTCTTCTACGATCCTTTGACGTAGACCATGGGGCGGTGGATGAGGCAGGAGCGCAGCTTGTCCAGCAGGGCGACGTACGCGATGTCTCCCTGGTCCCACTCCAAGCCATGGCAGTGGCGCGTAAGCCAGACGCTCTCGCGCTGTTTCTCGGAAGTCATGAGGTCTTTGCTGAAGGGCGGGCGGGCGATGTGATGTAGGAGCAGCGTGCCTGTAGTCACGTCCACCACGCAGATCTCTTTCAGTAGAAAGTCGTTGTCGCTTTCCTTGAAGCACTGCATGTCCATCACCACGCTTCCGTGATGACAGCGCGCTGGCAGTGGCTCGTTGTAGATCGGTGGCGGCACGTCCATCCCGTACGGCTGACTGAACTTGACTGAGCGCACACCGCTGATCTGAGTGCGCTGCTGTCGGGCGACCTTGGACTCGCGCGCATGCGCACCATCACCTAACGGTCCGCACGGTGACCTTGAGCGCGCGGCAACTCGTTTACCCGCCACCAAAGTCCACCTAACGGTCCGCACGGTGGCCTTGAGCGCAGCAACTCCTTTACCCACCAAAGTCCACAGTCACGTTGCGGTTGCGATCCACTTCCACTACATTGTCCAACTCAGCATACACTACGCAGTTGACCGCCTCCGTCAAGGCTTCGGCAAATCCGATCTCTAGGCGCAGATTGCCGTTGCGCACCAGGTTCCAGTGGCTCGCTTGACCGGCCGACAGGTCAGGCGTTAAGTCGAACGCCATCACCGTACAACCGTATATGAATTGGGAGCGGTCTACGTCATTACCGCAGTTCAAGTAATGGATGCCGGTGCCACTGAACAGCGTGTGATATTCGAGCACACACAACTCTTGGCCTACGGAGTAATCCGGTTGCAGCGGTTTGCCAGGCACTTGCTCACCGTCCACGTACAGCGCGAAGAAATTCGTCTTGTAATGTTGAAAATTGAACGGGTTCTTCTTGTAGTCTCCGTTGAACGCCTGGTTGTTGACCAGCCCGACTATGACCCGTTTCGGCAGTTGGCCGAGGAACACGCTGTCCATAGTCTTACCGCGGATACCGCTCGGCAACGTGACGGTTTTCACTTCCACGCGGGTGATTGGGTATTTGGCTGTGCCGGTCTCCAGCGTCCTGCTGTGCACCAACAGCACGCTGGGATTGATCTTGCAGCGGCGCATGAACAGGCTGACATCGCTGATCGCCACCTTGTAGTCGGTGATGGTATTGGACATGATGGCGAATGAGTCGCGCGATCTGATCAGACGGAACCGCATCTCGACACCGTTCAGCATGAACTTGTCCTGGTTGCACAGATCGACGTGCAGATGTCCCACCATGTCCACCAAGCGGCTGCCTGCGATCCACGCCCGCCGCATTACGAGCCCCACGTTTTGATCCTCACAATCGTCCATCCTAGTGGTGGTGTCCTCCATGAACAGCTCCGCGGTGGGATGTGTGCTCTTAGCGTCCTTGCCATAGGTCAACATGTTCTCCAGGTAGGCGCGATAGGCGTACGTGTTGTTTTGCGGCGACACCAGTTTGTTGTTGAGGTACAGGTCCACTTGACTGAACAGCGAGTGGAGCCAGTTGTTCACCGGGCCGACCTGTTTGATTGTATCCTCCCCCGTCACCGCGGTCCCAGCGGCCGTTTTGATGGTCGCCTTCACGTACAGTAACGTCTGCGACAGATCGGTGTATTCATTTCCGTGACCGGGCACTACGAACTCTATAGGCGAATCATCCGTCAGCGACGAGACCGGCTTGTAGCAGACCCATTTGCTGCTCTCGATACTGGTCTGCGTCGGGGGCAGAGAGAACAGGTCCAACTCGGTCTTGACGCACTCACACGACTTCTGATGTATGAACGACATTATCCAAAAATGTCCTTCGCGGTACTCCTGCTCTTCTTACGTCGCACAACGGTCTTGCTTCTCCTCTTCTTAGCGACGCGTCTTGTGGGCTTCCTTTTTTTCTTGGGCGCAGCGCTCTTCTTCCTCGCTCCGAGGAGTTTAGCCAAAGACTGAGGAGTGACCCGCTGTACACGCCTCTTCTTATAGGTGCCACTACCGCTCAGCAAGCGATCCAGTTTATCATCGGCCCTGCGTTTCAGCGACCCGGTAAACTGTCTGAGCCGGGCGTTGGCTGCGACACGGGGGTCGGCTGTGCCCACCGCCACGTCGCCCAAGAAGCCTACACTGGACCTCAGCGCCTCCTTGCCCAGCGCCGATGCGCCGGATTTGATTAACGGGACCACTGTACGCATCAGCCCGCCTAGGAAACTGCCGATACCGTGACCGCGTTGGAAAGCGGCTCCTCTGAATACCGTGGATACTCCGTGCCCAGACTGCTGTTGGCGGTGGTGCGCCAGGTAGGGGTCGTTCGGGTTCATTGCTGCTCTCTGAGCAGGTTAAGCTTCATGCACGTAGTCCCGAAGTGGAATGGCAGGTGGCGCCCGACGCTGTCCCTTAAATCGATTTCTACGCTATCGAAAGAGCTCTTCATCAACGGCACGTAGTGAGGGTCGGTGAAGTGCACGGCGGTACTCGCGCCGTAGGTGTAGCTTTTAGCGTCGATGTTCACAATCTTCAACAAGGGCGCTACCGTGTCGCCTACTAGCTGGGGTTCCACCAGGTCGCAGTACACGTACATGTGCGAAGGGATCCCGGCCAGTAAGTTGGGTGGTCTTATAGCTTTTCTATGTTTGATCACATTCACGTTGTGCACGTCGTATCCCAACTGTAACGCTAGAGGGGGGCTAAATTCCAGTTGCACCACAGTCTGGTCCATCGAGATCAATTCCACCCTCCCGGTCTCCTTGTCGTACTCAAACTGGCATTGGTGCAGGTCCAGTTTTGGAATGGCGTTGATGGATCTAATCAGTTCATCGATGTCTTTATAGTTTCCAGCTTCCACCTTTACAGCGGTCAGTGCAGGCTTGCCTGTGTCATCCTTAGTGTAGAGATATACGCGCGCGTCCTCTCCCACTGTGACAAACGAGCACGGGTAATGGACCTCGACTAAAGCGACTTCCCATTCACCATCACCACCTAATCGCACGACTGACGGTAGATGGGTGATGTAGTTAGCCACGGTGTTGTTCGGATAATAGTCCATGGAGCTGTTGCTGGGCAATGTCAGGTACAGCTGTCTACGCTTTGTCGTCATAGCAGCTGTTGCACGTCGGATGCGGGTACCCACGAATTGAAGTCCTCTCGGTACCCGACCCACTTGACCAAGTAGCGCTTACTGCGGCCTCGTCCTTTAGTGTCCAGTATTTTATCTATTTGGTACAGGCGGTCCGGGGCGACCGTCACCTTTTGCATCTCATGCTCGTAGAAGCGCCCTTCCAGCGGTGTGCCGTTAAGGTCACGCAACACGTACAGGGGCAGGGGAAGCGATCCGTAAACGTGGTCCACCACGAACAGCTCCTTGCTCCAATTGGTCTCGTAACCTTTGGCGAACGTGCCCTTCTCCTTGGCTATGCGCACCGTGTCACCCGGCTCGAACCTGGGCTTGCGCCGCCGGATCGCCTTTCCGTACATGTGACGCCACGCCTTGTACACCGTTTGAACATCGCTGCTGTCCACGTCCACGGGTCGCAGGCTGCCACCCAGGCTCTTGTGCGGGCTGTGGTTTTAGGCGTCCACAAGCCTGTCCAACACGTCCACGTAGCGATACGTGTTATTGTAGGTCAGGTAGCACCACATGCGGGTCTTGAGCGTGCGGTTGACTCGCTCCACCACCGCCGCCTTCACATCGGGGTTCTGCGTAGTGACGTACGTGATGCCGTGACTCTTGAACACTCGCTTGGTAGCGGCCCCGGTGAACTCCGTCCCCTTGTCGGTCTCCAGGCAGCGGGGCATCGCCTCAGAGAATATTCTCTCGAACGCAGCGGCTACTTCGGGTCCGCTTTTCCTCCTTAGCGGTACCGCGAACAGCCGCTTGCTGAACACGTCGATCACAGTCAGCAGGTAGTTGACTCCGTCGTTGTACCGACTCAGACCGCGCATGTCGTTCAGGTCCGCCTGCCACAGCTCTCGGGGCCCGAACACGACGTAGCGGTTGCGAGGAAACCGCTTGCGCGCGGGCTTGTGCAGCGTGTACGCGTCCTGGGTGCGCAGCCAGTCGGCTACTCGGCGTTTCGGTAGGCACGCGGCTCTGGTCAGAGCAGCCACCCCGCCGAGGGAACCGGGCTGGCTCGGGTCATAGTACAACTTCTCCATTACGGTGAGAACGGCTCCCAGTTGTCCAATGACGATTCCTGGTCGGGTTCCTCGGGTATTATCCTTCTCCTGGCCGCTGGAGGTCGTGGTCTCAGGCGGTCTAGCATCGGCGTCAACCTCGGTGACAGGGGTGTCGACGAGGCCGTCGTGTCCCTCCAGGGGCTCGATGCCGAGTCCAGCCCCACGCCAAGGTAACGCAACGTGGTGGGATTGTTCACGTATTCTTTGGGCACGTTCATGTCCTTCAAGGCGGTCATCACTTGATGCCAGCCGGTAGGCAATCGGTCCGCCCTTCGCGCTCTCACTATGCTGTGCACGATGTCCACTATATTGGAATCGGGGATCTTCACCTTGTCCACGTACACCGCCCCACTAACGTCCCAGGCGATGGGGCTGCCTTGTCGGGTCATGAATCGCAACAAATTGCGCACCACCGGCCTGAAGATTTTTGAGAACGATTCCACAATGTCCTCCGCCGAGGCGCTAGACTCGCGTTTCATCTGACTCGGACCTCCCGCCTCCGCTTCCTCCTCCCTCTCCTCGCCCTCGATGATTGACAGACCTATGGGTTGACGTTTAGCCGCGGAAAAGTGCAGGAACCGCTGTAACACCTGTTGATATTGTTTCCATTTCTCAGTATCGTCCAGCCGCTTGTCGCTCAATATGCGATGCATCTCAGCGTCCAGGCTGGCTGGCTTATTGGCGCTACCTACTCCTCCTCTTGGCCCCGGTCCTTCTCGCAATCTCTCGATGAGCTCCTGCGGTACAACCACCATTTTCCTAGCGTACTCCATGTCCGATTAGTTTCTGCGCTAGAACGGGCAAAACAGCGTTCAACAGCAGAGGTAGGAGGATCCCTCCGCCCCGTTGGACGAGGTAATGCCGCTTCTTGGTCCAACCCTCGCCGCGTTTCACCAGCCGTCTGAGCGCCTGTTCTTGTTTGCTCAATTTGCGTTTGAGACAGGGGGAAAGCGGTACGTTTCCGCGTAGCACGTTATATGCGCACTCGCACAACGACTTGATGCGACTCTTGTCACACGCTTTTAACAGGGCCTTGCGTTCTTTAGGCGTAGCGTGTACTAGGGCCCTCAGCAGCGCTGCATCTTTCTTCACTCGGTGTAACATGATGACTGACGCTGGCGCGCGCTCGGCCTATTTATCACTTCTTCTTGGGCAGGTACACGTAGTTTACCGGGTCGTCTGGGAAAACGGCTGAACGTATGCGCATCTCTTCGGGCGTGGACTGTTTCAAGTCTATGAGCAGGTAAGCGTGCGGGTCGCGCGTGGCGTCCGCGTAGGCCTCCTCCACGAACTTGGGGTTTTCTGGGTATACTTGACGGGCCAGGTGTTTGATCTGAGCGCGGTACCTGGGATTCTTAAAGCACACTATGTAGTGGGCGTTCAGCGATATGTCACGCTGGCCCCTGCCCTGGTGAAACAGGTTTTGCGTGATGAAAAACACGCTCATGTTGCGGTGGTGTGAGCCCTTGGTGAACAGGTCCACCACGCCTGGACCGGCCTCGTGCATCATGTCATTGACGATGACCAGGGCGGGCTCGCTACCGTCGTAGTCGTCCAGGTCTGGCACACCGGCCACGTAGCGCACGACAGAGTCCGCACGGCTCTTACTACCGCCACCACCGCTGCCATAGTGCCAAGTGATACGAACGAACCGCGTATCGCACATGCAGTCGGCGTGCTCTATGAAGCGAGCCACGAAGTGCGACTTGCCGCTGCTCGAGGGCCCGGCCACGATGGCGGTGAACGGGTGTTTCCACCTCAAGTCCATGGTGTTTACTGACTACCGTGCACCGCCACCTCGGCTCTTAAAACTAAATTCTTTTCTTGCTTTTTTTTTTTTTTGAAGGGAAATAAGGGAATAAGGAATACCATTTATTCATACAAATTCGAGGAGAGGACTTTTACTGCCTGGAGGACCACTCCTCTTCACAAGGCTCATCCTCGGCCCACGCCAACGTTGTACTGAGTGTTGGTGTTATCGACCAGGACTGTAAGGTATCGCCGAGGCATGTAGATGCGAATTGGGTCATCACCGACAAGACCCGCTAAGGTGACCATCACCGCCTCGCCGTACGGTGTGTCCACTCGCTCAAACGAGTGAATGGGATACACCACGTTGTCCTGTAGGTCTGCGATGCGAGTGTAGCCCGCAGCCTTGCAACTGTTGAGGGCTGTCCTGAGGTCCATCTTCTGGTCCGTGTTGAGCATGGCGCAGCGGCTGGATGCAGAATGATCGGCTCTCGCCACCGAGTCGCATTTTGTAAGCAACAACCATGTGCTCGCGAAGGAGGTGTAGTGATGAAATCACCAACTGACGGAGTGGAGGGACAGCGGAGTGGAGGAGGAGTGGAGGGACATCGGAGTGGAGGAGTGAAGGAGGAGTGGAGGGACAGCGGAGTGGAGGAGTGGAGGGACATCGGAGTGGAGGAGTGGAGGGACAGCGGAGTGTAGGGACAGCGGAGTGGAGGAGTAGTGGAGGGACAGCGAAGTGGATGAGTGGAGGGGTGGTGAGGCTGGAAATGTACCTCGAGGAACACGCTCATTCGTCTTATTATGTTATTTATTTATTTTATTTATTTTTATTTTTTTACAATAGTGTACATTAAGGAAAAGTTGGAAAGGGAAGGATCGAATTACTTCGTTTATTTCATTTATTTTTTCGTCTTTTTCCGCTTTTCAGGAGGGTGCTAACAGTGGTGGAATCGCAGCGATCCGTGATCTTCCTCCAGGCGGGCAGCGGACTGACGGTCCTAACGATTCCGTTGAATCTAGGATCTCCCGTCTCACTGTTGATCAACCATAGGTTCTGCAGCCTAGTCAGCAGATCCGTCAGAATCATGCAGATTTCGTCGTCCCACCGCTCGTCTAAATACAGGCCGCAGGTCCAAGTCGAGCGACCTCTTTGGAAAACGTTCATCTTGAGAAGGACGTTACCGATGTTGGCTGGGTTCTTCACCATATACTGACGCTCGCTCGTGGTCCAACTCAGTGTAGGGGAATCACCAGGCACTTCCTTCCTCTTTACAGTCCACCCATCGGGCTTCTTCTTTGACGCGCATCCCTGCTGTACTGACGGTATGTTAGCGTTCTCGTCCATTGCGTCCAGCTCCTCTAGGAAAGAGCGGATCGTTTGGTCCACGTTTACTACGCCGGTACCGCTTCCGTTCATGGTGACGTCTCGAATAACACTGAGGTCGCGGCCAAGCCTCGGTTTTATACCGTGTCACGCGCGCACTCCAGCGAACCTTCTAGAAGCGTGAGAGATGGTCTATTGCACAATAAGCTGGGGATTTTCCATATCTGGGAGAAGCTTCTAGAAGCTCGCTAATTAGTGAACAGGTCCGAGTGGTAAACAGTTCTCGGAATATGTCATCGCTACTGGTTCCAGGAAAACTATGACATCATCGTGGTTGTGTGGTAAACAGCCGAGATCCCATAAGGAAAACGCAGTTATAAATTAATAGTGGTCTTGTTTGATGGCGGATCTATGGGGTTCTTACATCATTCGCTTCCTCTGGGATAGGCCTACACTCTGGAAAAAGTCCCGTGGGAATCGGTGGGTAAATAGGCTAGTTATTAATTTTCAAAAGTTTTTTCCTCCTATCGGGGGGGGGTCCTCTAGGGAAAATTCCGACTATTTGTGTAATTGTCGTTGTCGCTGTCGTCAATCTAGGGAAGGTTCCGACAGTTTATTTGTGTACTCGTCATTCTCTCCGAAACCGCCTGGTTTCTCTAGGGAAAGTTCCAACTATTTGTGTAATCGTCACCGTCGTCAGTCTCTCCGCGACCGCCTGACAAGATGCACCCCTGCCCCTACTGTTCAAGACGCTGCAGCCGCATGGACAAACTGCTCCGCCACACGTGGAGACGCCACAGTCACGCGCCACTATACAACTGTTCCGTCTGCGGAACAACCTTTCAAAGGCTGACTGAGGCGAGGAGCCATGCACGAACGAACGAGGCGGCTGAGGTACGAGCGATTCTATCAACACCCACCTCAACTCCACCCAAGCCGCAGCGACCCTCACCACCATGAGGGTTGCGCGGACGCCGAGCCGCAGCAACACCTGCCGCCGCCTCCGCCCGAGCCGCAGCGACCCTCACCGCCTCATCCCTACGCGGACGCTGAGCCGCAGCAACCCCCGCCGCCGCCTTATCCCTTCGCGGACGCCGCCGGTCCCGTCGAGGACGCCGCCGGTCCTGTCGAGGATGCTACAACCGCCGGTACCGTCTGGGACGCTGTGGCCACCGGTCCCATCGGGGGTCTCACTCTTCCCCAATACTCTGAGGTGGACCTCTGGACGTGTGCCCTGGACATGGAGGACATGTTCGAGGTGCCGGCCGCCGCTCCCGTCTTGGACGACACCGCCACCCTTCCTCAGTCCCCTGAGGAGGACCTCCTGACGTTGCTCCAGGGCGTGGGGGACATGTCTGGAGTGTCGGACACCGCTCCCGTCGGGGACGTCGTCGCCGCCGCAGTCGCAGCCGTGCAGGACGCCTACGCGCGGATGGAAGAAGAAATGCGGAAGCTTGAGGAGCAAAGCCAACTCCTGCTGACGCAATTAGGAAAATTTGATAAGAATTATATGAACTGTTAACCCTTTCCCTTAATTTCTTCTTCTATCGTAAAATAAACGTAAAAGAAAGAAAATAATAGAAGCGAAAGCGAGGTTTTTTTTGGGGGGGGGCTCCTCACTTGCATGCTGATGTTGGTCGGGGGGGCTCCTCACTTGTCCATGAGGAAAACGCGTTTAAAAATTAATAGCGGACCCGTTTAACAGCGGATTTTTCAATTTTCTTTAAGGGATGGTTTACTTAGACCGCTGTCCGACATGTGGTGAAGTTTTATCAAAATCGGTTGGTAAACAGCTGAGATCCTATAAGGAAAACACGTTTAAAAATTAATAACGGGCCCGTTTAACGGTGGATTTTCAATTTTCATTAAGGGATGGTTTACTTAGGTTGCTGCCTGACATATGGTGAAGTTTCATCAAAATCGGTTGGTAAACAGCTGAGATCCCATAAGGAAAACGCGGTTATAAATTAATAGCGGTCTTGTTTGATGGTGGATCTATGGGGTTCTTTCGTCATTCGCTTCCTCTGGGATAGGCCTACACTCTGGAAAAAGTCCCGTGGGAATCGGTGGGCAAATAGGCTAGTTATTAATTTTCAAAAGTTTTTCCTCCTGTCCAAGGGGGGGGCTCCTCACTTGCTCCTCACCTACATGCTGATTTCGGGTGATGACGTCACCGGAGGCTCCTCACATACATGCTGATTTCGGTCGGGGGGGGCTCCTCACTTGCTCCTCACCTACATGCTGATTTCGGGTGATGACGTCACCGGAGGCTCCTCACTTACATGCTGATTTCGGTCGGGGGGGACTCCTCACTTTCTCCTCACCTACATGCTGATTTAGCCTCAAGGTCACGGGGGGGGGGGCTCCTCACTGCTCCTCACTTGCCTGTGCTGGTTTTGAACCATCCAATGCCCCCTACTTGTGTCTGTCTGTCTGTCTGTCTGTCTGTATGAATTTGTACAGAGCTAGAGTCCTAACCAATGATCCGATTTTCATGAAATTTGGTATGTAGGTACTAATCCACGATATCTCCAAGTTTTTTTCATTTTTTAGAATTTTTTATTTTTACGGGTAATTATCCCCCAAAATCCCCCAAAAAACATTAAAAATCAAAGTTTTTCAAAAACGGCTTTAACGATTTTAATTCAACTTTAGTAGTTTATAGAATTTTAGTTTAATACAAAATGACACCACCCAAATTTCTGTAATAATTCAGGTTTAGAAATTACAGTACTTAAAACATCAAAGATTCAGTTTATTGGATTTTTTATTAAAAACATAAATATACAAAAGTATTACTATTCACCATTGAAAAGAACTTAAAAAACTAAAGAATTTGGTTATTTGAATTACTATTCTACGATTGCTGGTTGCGAGAAAATTTAATTTTAGTTTTGCGGTAAACGCAGTACGTTGTCCAATGTACTTATGGGGAATACAAAAATGACTATTTCTCTTTTATTTACTGATCAATTTTGTTCAAACTTGATATTCTTGTCAAGTTAGCATTGACCAACAGAGAAAATTCGAAATATGTTGCCCCTTAATAGCCCTAGGGGGGGGGGGGTAATAGGGGCATTTCCCCTCTTAAAAACACGTGTGTAGCATTGAATTCTGTAGTGCCTCCAAAACAGGGATTTGGGTGGATGTTTTTGAAAACAACTTGTTTACAAGATTTTCTGTACATTCGACCGTGCTTTGTATTCTATATTTAGTAAATAAAAAGTAATTTATTCATTAAAGTGGGGCTAAATGGGAGAAAGTATGTGTCAGTTTCCTGATACCGTTTATCTATAAAATATTTACATATACATATGTTTTTAGTTACTCTATTATGAAGTTGAAAGTTTAAGAGTGAGTGTGGCTCAAATATACCCTGATTCCTAGACTGATTAAGATATTGTTTCTTAGGAATATATAACTAGTACCGTCAAGGAACATATATAGGCATATGCCCGTGTTTTTTTCTTGTATGCAATTTTAATCGATGAAATTGCAAAAATGTGTTCTTCAATATATCTGTGACATATAAAATGCCCTATTTGCGTCACGTCGGCGTCTTACAAAAAGATTTAAATGTGAGATATTAATGTTTACTTTTGTCTATGACCTTTACCTGCTATGATTTAAATAAAAATTATTTAAGTTGCACGAAATCTAAGGGATTAAAGTATTATTGCTGATTTTGTATTTTTATAAAATACAACTAATGTTTAATAGAACTTGAACATTTATTATTCACTAAATATGATATTTTATACGAGGTTCAGTTTCGAATTAATCTTTAAAACTAACTCACTTGTAAAATATATTTGTCTTTATATATTTTAGCCTATAGAACATTCTTTTTATACAGATGACAGACCGTTATCAGGGCCATCGATGAAACTAAACCTGCCCTTTGAATAATGTATGGCCGCATTCTCAGCGGACAGTATCGTCATCACCTTGCGTGTATAGTAATAGCTTGCACACAATAGTTACACTATTAGACATTTCCTAAACGAATATCAAATAAAATAAAATATGTTGTGTTGATTTCACATACATAAAACACAGATTTTCAGGTAACTAAACTAAACCAAGCAAAATCATCAACAAAATATACTAATATATATGATAAATTTCTTCGGTAATATTTACCGAAGAAACACTCACTACTCAAGTGTCTCATTCACTATATCTATTCTCGTGAACGATATCTCCCACACCTTAAAACCTCTCCTGATTCAGATACATCGTCATAACCTTCTCAGAGGTTAAAAAGATCTGGTAAAAGCCAAGTTATATTTAATTTATATAAGTAGATTTCTTAAGATAAAACTTAGTTTTCTGATAAGACCACGTGTCTTAAATTCATTACTGTCGTTACTTAAGTTCGTTACTGTCGATTAAACAAAGAAGTTGCACTAAATATTCATTTTGCACACCGATTAATTTGTTTATTTATTTGGTTATCCTAAAGCTAAATAAATGTCATTCGATTTAATAGAGTCTCTTTGAATTGCATTACATTATACGTATATTTTGGTATTTTTAGGACCAGTAGTACGATATAGAATTTGTCATAATCAGTTTGATGAATAATCGGTTTACCTAGCGTATCCAGAAACTCCTTACTGAAGTTACAGAAAAAAAAGTCATTCGTATTGAAAAAAATGTTTACTCTGCAATCGTATAAGACAATGTAAAAGTATTATGGAACTGTTATTTCCAATATAATGCTCTAAAACAATGAGACGGTTGTATAGCTTCGACGAGGCTCTTGAGCGCTGAAAGGCAGTAAACGGCAGCCCCAGTTGTCACGTATATGATCTGTATTTACGATACGGCTCTCGGGCGTCACGACGCTACAGCGGTCCTCACACTAGGCATCCAAACACGTTTACAGCTTTATTTATAAGCACTGCTAATCACTGACGATGACAGTTATGCAGCCTTTGTTATTTAGCTTCGACACACCTTCCGAAAGGTGCGTTACGTTTTAATACATGTTATTGCATGCTTATGAGTAATGTATATTACGTGCTTATGTTATGTATGTTTATTTTCGTTAAAATGTTTTATATAACTAACTCAATTTAAATAAGTATTTTTAACACACACAAAAATATAACACACAAAACAACAAAATATATCACATAAATAACAAATTCTTTATATAATACAGCAGTATTGTTTTCAACTGAAACAGGTGGATCCGTTTTGTTGTTTGTCTAAAAAAAATGTAATTTTTCATTGCAGCACTAATAAAAACAATTAATTTATCATTAATATTACTTGCTTAGTATATTCCATCATAACTCTCATTTACTGCTGTATGTACGGAATAAAATTTAATTTTACTACAGGCAGTTAGTGTAAAGGGTATGTGTGTACGTTAATAAAGTAAAACAGAAATTTGTTAGCATAAGGCACCTAAGCAAAGTACAATAACTGTGTTACAAGTGAGCGTCGGGAGCGGCCTGGTGCAGTGTTGAGGCCGTCCTTGGATTGGGTCCACAAGGTCCCGGGTTGGATCCCTGGTTTAATTAAAAATAGTTATTAGCTGTGTGGTATGTCGCATCCCGGTAGTTCAGAGCCCACCTAAGCAATGTACAATAACTGTGTTACAAGTGAGCGTCGGGAGCGGCCTAGTGCAGTGGTGAGGCCGTCCTTGGATTGGGTCCACAAGGTCCCGGGTTGGATCCCTGGTTTAATTAAAAATAGTTATTAGCTGTGTGGTAATGTCGCATCTCGGTAGTTCAGAGCCCACCTAAGCAATGTACAATAACTCTGTTTACAAGTGAGCGTCGGGAGCGGCCTAGTGCAGTGGTGAGGCCGTCCTTGGATTGGGTCCACAAGGTCCCGGGTTGGATCCCTGGTTTAATTAAAAATAGTTATTAGCTGTGTGGTAATGTCGCATCCCGGTAGTTCAGAGCCCACCTATTTAGAAAATATAAATGGACATGTCTCTGATTGGAGTAGAATAACACGGCTTTCAACATGTTTAATAATTATGAAATAAAGTACTCATATGTACTCCAAAATTGGTTTTAACTTTGAGATATAACAAATAGCGTTTCCAATATTATTGTAAAAAATAAACAACACATTGATAGTAAATTATATTAAACCGCACGATACCATTGCGCAATTTTATGTGTGGGAAAATTTATAACACTCTTCATCGTTCTAACAAATTTGTAATTGAAGTTAAGTAACAAAATCCGTAAACATTGTAAACGATTATAACTCAAGTATTAAATAAATATTAATAAATAAATTTTGTTTATCAATTGTGCTATCTAAATTATTTATAAATTTAAATGTTGTTAAGTATTAAGTTATAAAATGTTTGTTCTATTATGTCTGAAGAAGCATATAGCGAAATATTACAATGTAGTAAGTTTATAATATTATTGTATATAATAAGATTCGCGAACAATAATATTCTATGTTTTGACCCTTAAAACTTTAAATTAAAGAATATTTTGAGGCCTTTTAAAACAGTTACTTGAACTAAATCCCGTTAACACGTTTTTAAAGTTTGAATTACTTGACAAAGTTGTAATTTAATGCAATCATAATTTTTACGTATTTACAAAACAATAAATATATATATTTTGAGTACACCAAATGTGGATATATTAGACTTGTCACAATAATTTTGTTCCTCACATAATTACGTACTAATTTTCCACAATCATTTTGTTTGTCCTCTAATTACGTACAACCTTGGTTATTTAACCTAATCTGTTTCTCCAACCATTTTCAAATTCTAATAAACACAGATAATTAGCACACTCTATACCCTATCCATATACTAAGCCTCTCTAAATAATAATATCACGGCTGAAACTATGTATTATTATGGACCTTGGATGGTACTTTAAAACAGATAGCTCCTTGACTGCCGCCATTTCTAACAGGAGCACCACCTGGGGAGCTATACCATCAATACAGTTATCTGTATACCCCTTTAAAGAAATTTAGTTTATTTCAATTTCTTTTCAAAATTAATCCAACTGAAATAAAGCTCTACTTCGTTATTTTCTTCGGTATACATTAGTTACACTTAACATTTCGTATCTGTGGAACAATTGCCATTGACTTATGCTACGAAGTAGGAAACACATTTTTATCAGTACCTTAACTTAGATAGTTATCTTAATTTTGTATTTTTTGTGATTTTATTATTATTATTACGGCTTATTTCGTTACTCATCACTACTGTAAAAAACACAAATCGTATATTATCTGCAGTAGTGATGAGTAACGAAATCAGTTATAATAATGTCGTTGGTTACTTGTGTGCAGGAGTACGGTTCGTCCATAGCAAATTACAATTTTTTTAGTAAGAAAACTTACACCCTTCAATTAATGTAATTGTGTACTATGTCGACCGCACTCAATATAGTGTCCAAGGTAAGATTCTGTCGTATCTCCAGGATTTATTCATTTTTTTAAATTTTGTACTTGAGTGAATATCTCTCTAAAGTGTTCCCAATATATGCTATAACGGTTTAGATTACAATTTCATGTTCCCATGGTACTCAAGGTCCCCACAAAATGGCCACGCTTGCATATTAAAATTCAGGATCGAAAATAATGGGGCTTAAAACTTACAACTTTTCTTTTATGGATCTCTCTTGAAAGCGAAACAATAAGCTTTTATTAAATTGTGTTCAATACCAGTCAACAGAACTCAACAATTAAAGAAATTACTATAATGTAGTATTACTGTACGACAGGTGGTTAGGGAGAAAATAGAGTTTATACAGACAGATAAAATATACAGTATTTGTTGATGAAGATAGTATGGTCTGATGAGAAAATAATTATCTGACAGAAATAACTTATGTTATATTTACTAGTTTCAACGAAATTTGGTGAGTTGGTTACCCTAGCAATGATAAGTTAAGAAATAAGTTTCTCCTGGGAGGGAAGCAATTATTCATCTCATACAAACCCCACTATAGTAGTCAGACGTGACGAGATGACATATTCATATAGGCATATTATTATTCTGCGAATGAAGTCTAAAGTGTTTATTAATAAACCCTCAGCTATATAGACACCAGTTATTTTGCAATTGTTTATGTTGTAATTGTTGTATATGACAATTAAAAAAACTAAACGTATTTTAATTTTAATCTTTTTTTATATGCATAGATTTTTATAATTTTAAGTATTTATGAGTACCTTTTGTTTATGATAACATTTTCAGAACTGTTGTCTTTTTGTTGGCTCTCCAGATACTCAAGGCTAGTACTCCCCTTAAACTATTTAAATGTTCAAGGCTAGTAAAATAGCAAAACAAACATGGTAATTTAAGAGCTACAAATAGTGCTACTATAGTGTGCCATCTATTACTATACAGCTAAGATGATGGCAGTACCGACCGGTGAGAATGTTGTCATACATTATTCACAGAGCGGGTTTAGTCTCATCGATAGCATTGATAATGGTCTGTCATCAGTATAAATATGGTGTTCCATGGGCTTAATGGTGGATATATGAATAAATGTAGCAGAGGTTTAAATATTGTGTTAGAGTGATGTTATTTAACTGGCATAAACCGTATAAACGTCATATTAATTTTACATGATCATAGAATACAGATGTGTAAATAAAATAATATCTTAATACTATATAAAAACTGTCTCAAAACTTAAATAAAGGTACGCAATGAATACTATATACTGAAACATATTTATCTACTGCAAAAACATTAAACATTTTATCTATTAAATCTACTAATCATTTAAATATTAATTAAAATTATAAATAATATTAATTTTTATTATTAAAAAAAGGTGCAGGAGTAATATAACTTGCTGTTCTACCGCATGAACTGCACAAATACTTAACTTTCCCTTTAAACTGGAAACACTTCAGGCGGAGATGCGGTCACCAGAAACAATGCCTTGGACAGACTCTCAACAAACTTCAAGAGAGAGGAACTTGGGCGACTGAATAAATTGTCACCAACTGATACATTTTGAAATTCAAGTAAATATGTCTAAATGGTATTTAATGCTATTCTAATACTTTAAAAACATATCAGTAAAGGGATGACAAAATGTATTTATATGAAATCGCTTATACATTGATATAAAATGGTGACGTGAAAAGCTGCATAATTTCATAATTTAGTTGTATCTTTGTTTAAATAACCGGTCTCTTTGTATAAATGATTCTTTACCTTTTAGTTACCGGAGACAAAACCAAAGAAAAAAAATTATTAGTTGAAATAGTTAAAATTGTATTGTTTTTCTTGTATTGTATTGTATAGTATTGTTAGGTCTAGCGAGATATTGCTTTCAACATCAACTTGCTCGTACCTTTCCTGGACTCTACAGTATTAGTAACATTTTCAGCTTTGCCGATTGCAAACTGTATACTCTTTTGTGCTTAGCCCTTGGAAGTTACTATTCATCCCTGTTACTATTACATGTAAACCATTTGGATTAAAAACAAAAATACAGTGAATAAAACCCAAACGTGAGGCAGCTCAACCCTCGTTCTTGATCAATAATAAAAAAATATCTTCTCGGGAGGTGGTCCATATTCATATATTTATTATTTAGAAACTAAACACTATTTGTTATTCCTCCCTTTGAAAGTTATTCAATTAGTTTAAAAACTACCTTTGAATGACATTGTATTATTATTGTTATATTTTTGCTTGTGAGCACAATGGATAACAACACTAAGGACCATTAGATTAATTTTGCAAATTTCGTTGTGAATAAAAATCATGAATTTAATGAATGAACTTTGTATCTCTGCTTTATAATATAGTAGACTGTGTATTATTACTGAAAAATACTTTATGAATTGTAATGAAGGGACAGGTTACTAACCTTGCATAGATATTTATCAGATAGTCTGCACGTGAATGGTTATTTTTATGTATTTCCTGGGGCTTAAGTCAGTAAGAATTTAATTGTAAACTACAAAATAACTTGTTTTATTACTAATAGTATCCATCTAAAACTTTTATGTTATTTCAAAACCATTTTCTTTTAATTCATCTACTTTTTGTTAGTTCAATATGGCATATCATATTATATATTGCAAAATTTAAAGTAGGCTCTGTTATATAGTTAAAGAAAAATTGATAGAATTTTCAATAACTTTGGCTAATGGTTTGTGATATCTTTATACGTCGTTTTACACGAAGAGTAAGGTACATGTACAATTTTAACGTAACTACCCATTTATATGCAAGGACCTTAAAGCCATCCTCTCAATTCTGACCTTTGAGGTGAACATCATGTTTGGAAACATCATTTATTAACAGATAATAAAGTTTATAGTTGGCATTTCATTAGTTTATTATTTATTTAAATGTCGCAGTACAGCTGGTGACCTCAAAGCTCTGTATTTTGATTTGGTATTCAAAACCTTGTAAGCTAAACAGATTTGAACTAATATTTAAATCTAGTATGCTAGTTTAACATTTATGAAATTTAAATCTAATACATAAAATTCTCGTGTTTGTTACAAAACACTTCCGGAACGTCTTGACCAATTTTTATGAAATTTTGTGTGTATATTAGGTAGGTCTGAGAATATGACGTAAACTTTTTTTGATAGGTGAGTGAGCGAAGCGAACGAGCTCATATTGAAAATGAACGAATATTTGACATAAAACAAATTGAATGACATTAGGACAGGACAACGTCTGTCGGGCCAGCTAATACTTCATAAAATGCTAAACAAAAACTTAACATATTTATGCTAACATTTAATCAAACTTCGTAATCATTACATTATGAACAAGATTTCAATTTATTTATGCTAATAAGTTTAATACCGTATTTTGAACGTTTTTGAACTAAAATTGCGTAATTAACCATAACATGATTATTTATCTTTTACCTGACGATCGGTGTTATAATTTACTAATTTTATCAAAACTTCTATAAACGTACAATTAATAATACAATTCAGTAAGTATTTATATCAAAAGGCATTAACTAAAATAATAGTAACAGTATTACCATACTATAAATATTTATTCTTTGTATTAAACATACAAATGAATTGTGTTTTTTCATTTGAGAAAATATAGTCTGTTATTTAACTGCTTAAACATATCCGAGGGTTCTTATATAAAGTCTGCTTTGGGTTGTCATGATTAGTGACATGTTCACTATGTCAAGAAAAAGGAAAAGGTACGTAAAATGTAAACAAATCAATTTTCTCTTGCTCTTATCATGTATTGAGATGACAATAAATTGTAATATATAAATAACTGAGGAGATTAACATAGTTGTAATTCAAAATAATATGTTTATATGTTTAATATGTTTTAAATAATAAAGTTCCAATATATACTTAGTTTTTCAATCTAAAAAAGTGTCATTTCTGAAAAATAGGTACGTTTTTATACTTACGTCATTTATAAATAATGCCTAATAAAAGAAAGAAACCGAACGACCTAATTCTGATATTGCATATGGAAGTGTTTTGTAGATTAATCCAATTTATCAAGGGGTACTCGTAATAAAATTTTTGCTTTCACATACACGAGTACCATTTTAACAAATTAAAAGAAAATTTAATAATTAAAAAAATAATCATAAGGTAAAGTGATTTAGTCCTAGATATATTGAGTGACTACGTTACCTGAAATAACAAGGTTATAGCGAGAATCCTCGGTTGACCTAAGTAGAGAAGACAATCGAGTTACCCGGGCGAGATGTGACCCCACGTGATTAATCTGAAAGTGAACATTTGTAACAATCAGGCTCAGCTAAGTGACTGCTACGCAATTACAATCTAGAGTTTCTGGCAAACTGGCAAAAATATAACAAACGTTAAACAGAACCAAGGTTTTTTAGTTGGATTTGCGCATAGCATAACGATTATTTTATTGTTTTCTTTTTGTATGTTTTTACTATCATTTCGCTTGTTAAAACAATTTTACCTCTTGTCTTCATAGTCCTATGGTCTTTAATTAAATGCACATGAGCTAGTTTTTTTAAATTTCCGTTATTCCTTTGTAAAAAACATTTCCGTTCTCATTTAGGTTACCTTTTAGCTCAGTCATAGCTATTTCCCCAACGCCTTTTCCATTCGTATTTACCGATTCGTAATGTCAGGCAGTAATTCATAAGTAGGGTGCTATGGCCGGTTCTGGACCACCTTAGCAAACTGAGGAGCCGAGGAGCCCCCCCCCCCGTGACGTCATCCCCCCCCCGATGACGTCATCCCCCCCCGTGACGGCCCCCCCCACCCCCCCCGTTCACGTGTTGTTTACTTTCCTTGTTTGTCACCGGTTTTTTCCCCATTACGGGATGTTTACTGCTCCTCCGCACGTTAACGCTCATTCCACAAGCAGAAGGCTATGTCGACTGCCACATATACTTTGTGGAACCACCAGGTCATTCAGGACGTGATTGGCCTGGTGGAAATTGCCATCATGGACCAGTTGGTCATTTTGAGATGGGGGTGCCTGGGCCCGGACGGGCGCAACCACTTCATCAGGCGGCGATACGTCGCCAACCAACCCGGTCACCTGGAGGAGGTGCAGCAACGCCTCCACAACCTGATCGCAAATGAAGAGGTGGCCCTCCTCTGGGTTAAATGCATTCCTTTAGTTTAGGCTTATCATCATATCGTATTGTAAGTTTTCATTCTTCATATGTTGTATAACATTCATGAATCATCTTAGATTTAAGCATCACATTTATTGTAATGTATTAATGAAATAAAATTATAAAAACAAAAAAAAAACAAAAAAAAAACAAAAAAAAACCAAAAAAAAAAAACAAACAACAAAAACAAAGTGACAAGTTTAGCAAGCTGATGATTGGGAGGACCAGCCCTGTGTCGACCCCCCCCCCGACCCCCCCGACCCCCCCCCCCATCATCCCGGTTTTATTATTTTGTTTATTGCATTTTATTTTTTGTTTTTTTTTTGTTTTTTTGGACAAAGGAATCATTTATTTATCAACAAAAAAACTTATAACTATTCCTCGTTATCGGCCGCCTCCTCTTGTTCCTCCAAGCGGTCCAATTCCTCATCTAGTTCACGCAGCCTGGCCATGTCGGCCATGTACCATCGCCAATGTGTTTCGTGCTGCGGCTGAACCACCCACACTCGGTCGACGTCGTCCTGAAGCGCCTGTCGCTCCAGGTACACTTGTCTCGCAGTCCTCGGTGGTTGAGGGTCCTCAGACGAGTCGGACTGAGGCGATGGAGGCGGTGATGGAGACAGTGTAGGCTGAGGCGATGGAGGAGGAGGAGGCCGCTGCAGCCCGCTAGGCCCAGGCTGAGGCGATGGAGGAGGCCGCTGCAGTCCGCTCGACGCCGGCTCCAGGCGCTCCAGATCCCGTATTTGCTGCGCAAACGTTTGTTCTAATAGAGCCTCTTGCTCCAACTCATCTACGAAATTTGCATTTTCAAGTGCAAACTCGTAGTCAGTCTGTCATATCATCCTCCCACGGAGCAGCCATGCTTAACGACTGAGCGAGAGCCTGTTTGTGTAGGAGATAAATCGGACTTGTTATTGTTGGGGAACTTCCCTAGTAAACACATTTGGACCCCCCCCCCGACCCAGACCCAGACCCAGACCAACCCCCCCCCGACCCAGACCCCCCCCCGGATTTTTCCAGTACATGCCGTTTGCTTTCCTTGTTTATCGCCTACGTGATGTTTACCGCGCGCGCCTCCGCTTTCACCCGCCGGTTTCTCCAGGTCTTAATCATTCTTACTGCAGCCGCGATGGAGTACACTTGTATGTATTGCGACAAGCGTTACTCGCGTAGCGACCATTTGCGCCGGCACATGCTGACGCATGTAGATTCGCCACTTTACCCATGCCGAATTTGTGGAAAGCAATTCGGCAGAAAAGACAAGGTGGCCCGGCACCTTGCCACCCACCGATATGCCCCGGCAGCTGCTCCAGCTGCCCCCGCTGATGCCCCGGCCGCTGCTCCAGCTGCTCCTGATGCTCCTGATGCTCCTGATGCTCCAGCTGCTCTTGCTGCTCCTGGTGCTTCAGCTGCTCTTGCTGCTCCCGCTGCTCCTGCCACGAGGTGCGCCTCCACCCAGACGTGCGCCCTGGCTGCTCCTGGCCCGAGGCGTTGTGGTGACGCCGCCACCCAGACGCCCACCCAGATGCCTACCCCCAGGACACAGGAGGGAAAACCAGTTGGTGAGTAGCAATCCTCAGTTTCTCATTGTTATAATATCAATAAATCTCATTATTATAATATCAATAAATCTCATAAAAAAAAAGAATATTAATGTTGGTTCGTTATTTACAGCTATCGTCAAGCCGACAGCCGTACCGCAGGGATGGTGGACCCCAGAGTACGCCGAGCAACAGCGGCGGCGAGAGGAGGCGGAGGCCAACAGGGTCCACCGCGAGATTCGCTGGGGGTTGATCCTCCAACAGTATCGGCCTCGCCCAAGACCCCAGCTCCGGCGCAGACCACAGCAGCCGCAGCAGCAGCCGTCTCAACAACAGCCCGAACCAGAGGCGGGGCCGAGTGGGGAACCGAGGCCCGAGCCAGAGCCCGAGCCAGAGGCGGGGCCGAGTGGGGAACCGAGGCCCCACGTTGTATACATAAACTCCTCGGATTCAGATTAAATAAAAAAAAAACCTATTTCCTTTTTCCTTATCAATATAAATAAAGAAAATAATTACACAACAAACAAAAACAAAGTGACAAAGTTTAGTTGAGGATTGAGAGGATCAGCCCTGTGCCGACCCCCCCCCCCCCGACTTTCCCCATAGCCATGCTCAGACCCCCCCCGACCCCCCCCCGACCCCCCCCCGACCCCCCCCCCGACCCCCCCCCGCTCATTCCATTATTTATGTTATTTTATTATTTGTGTATGAATTATAATTTTATTTTCTTCATCTTTATTATAAACTAAAAACTTAAAATTACTTTTGTGAAGAAGTCTCAGCCCTCTCTTTCGCTTGAAACTCCTCCATTGCAATCTCAAGAGCACGAAGACTCTCCCAGTCTGCATTATATTGTTCCCATTCTTCATCACATGTAGGTTGGGAGCACCAACACGTAGTTATCCGTTCCCACATTTTTTCATATTCCCTTCGCAGTTGGAGAGCATATTCCTCTTCTATCACCTCAACGGTAGTGAGGAGTTCTTTATCAGGGATATTACCTTCCCATACGCTATTAGCATACTTTTCTTCGATTCCCTCAACGATCTTGATGAGGTCCTCATCAGGAATACTGCTCTCCCATACATTATCAGTGTTCATATTGATGGCAATAGTTTGACTCTCTGACTTAAACTGAAACTTAGAGAAACTCAATCTGTTTACTCATTAGTGGACTTGTTGTTCACGGAGGAAAAATCCTTCATTAAATAATTTGTTTACTCATTAGTGGACTTGATGTTCACGGAGGAAAATCCCTCATTATATAACTTGTTTACTTACTAGACTCCTCAAGCTAAGTGCTTGACCAGTCTGAATCTTGAGTTAGTCATGGAAGCATATAACCCACTGTCACTAGCTCAGCAATCGTGTATTGTAATAAGAAAGAATAAATACATTCTGTGTCAGGGGATTGCACAATTGCCAGTGCCTATACAGCGATACGTTGCATCTTGCCTCAAGGGGTATGTTCGGGAACATGTGTTAGTGCCTAACAACCCCGAAACGGATCCTCAAGTGTTAGACTTGTATAATAGATACAATGGCAAGAGAGTCTATCAATGCCGCTACTGTCAGTACACTGAGCATTATTGTAATAGAGTTCTGTATCCTGCAAGAATTGTTAAAGTGTATCGCTTTTCAGACTCTAATAATTTGCAGCACACTTGTTTTTGCTATGGTAAGAGTGCTTGGGAAGCGGATTGGTCACAAAACAATGATTACCTATCTACTTTGGTGATTTTAAAGTCAATGACCATAAAAACAGTTTGGGAGGGCTCTAGTCACTCTAAATTCTTTTTCTTCTTTCAATAAAGAAAAAATAAAAGATAAAAAAAATAAAAGGAAAAAAACCCCATAAATAAAATACTCCCTTCCTCTATCATTTTCTAGTATTACATGTTTTGGTAAGGACTACGTGACTGCCTGAGGTTATCTCATTAGTGAGAGTTCTCCAGTTATTTATGTTAGAATCATTTGCTCACAAGCTCCTACACTGACTAGACCTAACAAAATGTTTAATGTTGGAATTGATGTGTCACTGGAAGGTGAATATTATCATACAAAACCATTTACAGTTAGATCTGCAATTGAAGACATTGAGTCAATCGATGCGGAGATATTCCTACAGACGGTGAAGTATTACACAACGGGTCACTTTGCCGAATTGTCCATCAGGATGTGGATTAAGAAGCGGTTGCCTGAACAAAAACGCCTACAAGTTCAAGCTGCTTTGGATGGCATCAATAAACCGCATGTTGCTTGTCAACGCGTGATTAATTTACTTCTTTTAGAATCCGACCAGGTCTTTGCAAAGGTTATTGTAAACGGGGGTTAAGTAAAGATTATAATAAAAAATTGCAAATAAAGATTAAAAATAAATAAACAAAATTTCCTTTATCAAAAAACTATAAAAATAAACGATATTCCTTTATCAAAAACTATATGGTTGTAGACTTATTCACAGGGCTAGATGAGGCCCCCCCCGCATTGGCCGATTCAAAACCAGCAAAGGCGCAGTGAGGATGCGAGGATGTAAGGTCGTCCCCCCCCGCATTGGCCGATTCAAAACCAGCAAAGGCGCAGTGAGGATGCGAGGATGTAAGGTCCCCCCCCCGGCCGATTCAAAACCAGCAAAGGCGCAGTGAGGATGCGAGGATGTAATGTCCCCCCCCCCCGTTTGGTCTACATGCGGCTTAAAAAGCCCCCGCCGACCGGGAGCGGTTGGCGGCGCGTGTCGGGGGACGGTCCTGAAGGAGTTGCCCAGGAAGGAATTACTCAGCGGTTTGCTGACGCTCAAGGTTGCACCCTTGAATTGCTCAGCGGCTTGCTGTCGTGACGCGCCCTCTTTGGCCGCCACCGCTTGGCGGGGACATACCCGGTTGCGCGCGCTGCCGGTATATAAACCTGAGGTCCGCTACCGCGGCCTCAGTTTTGCCCGAGACGCCATGAGCAGCAGCAACAGTGCAACCGAGGTGGATCGAACCATCCGCTCTCTGATGGAGGAGCTTGATGCCATGGATGAGAATGCTAGACCGCCTACCATAACTAAGAAGAGGAGCAAGAAGCCCGTTGTTGGATGGACAGTGGACAGGAATACACCTACCGATTCTCCATCATGCAGTTGGAGCGATGCTGAATGTCAATATACAGTAAAGAACCCTACCAACTTAGGAAACGTTTTATTGAAGATGTCGGTATTCAAAGGCGGACGCCCTACGCATAGTTGCGGCCTATACTTGGACGAGGATAGAGACGATGAAATTTGCATATGCCTCACGGACCTGTTAACGAGACTAGAAAATATGTGGATTAATAGCGATACCGGAGTGCCTAAAATTAACGGAGTTAGTAGGACCGTGACTCCACTACCTGCCTGGCGTAAGACCCGCGATTGCGCAACAGTTTGCGAGGGAAAACGTAAGGCTGGAGGCAATTGCGTCATCCCAAAGCGCAAGAAGTAAACACCACAACGACCCGGAAAAACACACACACAATGACGTAAACAACTTGTTGACGCAGTGAGCCTATATAATACGACTCGGTGGTGAGCCACAACCATTCCACATCCAGACACTCAACGAGCAGCATGGACCAAACAGGAGACCTCAAGTCAGCCCTCAACAGCTGCAAGGCGGGGGGTTATACCCGCATAGCCGATCTGCGGGACAATATAATTTACCCCATCCGGTCATTTGAGCGGGTGGATACTCCTTATGGCGAGGCGATAATGGCCACTTTGGAGGGGCTAACTGGTGACGACCCGCTGAGGATCTACATGCCTCGTAGATACTTGGCCGTCTTGGGAGACCATGTCATCGGCCAGTACAACGTTGGTGTGGGGTCGAGGATGAGTCTGGTCAAGAGGAGCGGTCCCCCCGGCAGCAAAGGAGCTCTTCTGGAATTTGTTTGAATAAATAAAAAAAACCTTATTCCTTTATCCTTATTAATTTAAAATAAAAAAATAAATATGAAAATATAAAAAATAAAAAAATAAATATAAAAACTCAATTAATTATAAGAGTCGAGGCGGTGCGTGGCTGTGTTAGTAGCCACCATGGACTTGAGGTGGAAACACCCGTTCACCGCCATCGTAGCTGGACCTTCGGGCAGCGGCAAGTCGCACTTTGTGGCTCGCTTCATAGGGCACGCCGACCGCATGTGCGATACGCACTTCACCCGTATCACCTGGCACTGCGGTAGCGGCGGTGGAGGAGGAGCCGATGACCCTACTGTGCGCTACGTAGCCGGCCTGCCTGACCTGGACGACTACGATGGTAGCGAGCCCTCCCTGGTTATCGTCGATGACATGATGCGTGAGGCTGGCCCCGGCGTGGCGGACCTGTTCACCAAGGGCTCCCATCACCGCAACATGAGCGTGTTCTTCATCACGCAAAACCTGTTTCATCAAGGTAGGGGCCAGCGCGACATATCGCTGAACGCTCATTACATAGTGTGTTTCAAGAATCCCCGGGACCGCGCTCAGATCAAACACTTGGCTCGCCAAGTATACCCAGAGAACCCCAAATTTGTGGAGGAGGCTTATGCGGACGCCACGCGCGATCCTCACGCCTATCTGCTGATAGACTTGAAACAGTCTACACCCGAGGAGATGCGGGTACGTTCAGCCGTTTTCCCAGACGATCCAGTTAACTACGTGTACCTGCCCAAGAAAAAGTGATAAATAGGCTGAGCGCGCGCCAGTGTCAGTCATCATGTCACACCGCGTGAAGAAAGACACAGCCCTGCTGACTGCTCTGGTGCACGCTACACCCAAGGAACGCAAGGCCCTGTTAAAAGCGTGCGAGAATAGCCGTATCAGGTCAGTGTGTGAGTGTGCGTACAACGTGTTACGCGGGAACGTGCCGCTCACCACCTGTCATAAACGAAAGTTGAGAAAGCACAAACAGGCGCTCAGACGGCTGGTGAAACGCGGTGAGGGTTGGGTCAAGAAGCGACGCTACCTTGTACAACGGGGCGGTGGGATCCTCCTGCCCTTGCTGTTGAGTGCGGTGTTACCTGTGTTGATGCAGAAAGTAATTTGAAAAAATGGAGCACGCTAAGAAAATGGTAGTTGTACCGCAGGAGCTCATCGAGAGATTGCGAGAAGGACCAGGACCAGGAGGAGGAGGAGGAGCAGGCAGTACCAATAAGCCAGCCGGCCTGGACGCTGAGATGCATCGCATACTGAGCGACAAGCGGCTGAACGATACGGAAAAATGGAAACAATATCAACAGGTGTTACAGCGGTTCCTGCACTTTTCCGCGGCTAAACGTCAACCCATAGGCCTGTCAATCATCGAGGGGGAGGAGGAGGGAGAGGCAGGTCCGAGTCAGTGAAACGTGAGTCTAGCACCTCGTAGGAGGAGGGGGTGTTGGCATCATTCCCAAAAATCTACAAGTCGGTGGCGCGCAACTTGTTGCGGTTCATGACCCAGCAGGGCAGCCCCATCGCCTGGGACGCCAGTGGGGTGGTGTATGTGAACAACGAGAAGGTCCCCAATTCCAATATAGTGGACATCGCGCACACCATAGTGAGAGCGCGAAGGGCGGACCGATTGCCTACCGGTTGGCAACAAGTGATGACCGCCTTGAAAAACATGAACGTGCCTAAAGAATACATGAGCAATCCCACGGCGTTGCGTTACCTAAACGGGGGGCTGGACACTGCATCGAGCCCCTGGGGAGACACGACGGCCTCCTCATCACCCCTGTCACCGAGGTTGACACCAATGCTAGACCGCCTGAGACCGCGACTTCCGGCAGCCAGGAGAAGGATAATAACCGAGGAACCCGACCAGGAATCGTCATTGGACAACTGAGAGCCGTTCTCACCGTAATGGAGAAGCTGTACTATGATCCGAGCCAGCCCGGTTCCCTCGGCGGGGTGGCTGCTCTGGCCAGAGCCGCGCGCCTCCCGAAACGCAGAGCGGTGGAATGGCTGCGCGCCCAGGACACCTACACGCTGCACAAGCCTGCGCGCAAGCGGTTTCCCCGCAACCGCTACGCCGTTTTTGGGCCTCAGGAGCTGTGGCAGGCGGACCTGAACGACATGCGCGGTCTCAGCCAGCACAACGACGGGGTCAACTACCTGCTGACTGTGATCGACGTATTCAGTAAGCGGTTGTTTGCGGTACCACTGAGGAGGAAAAGCGGGCAAGAGGTGGCGGCAGCGTTCGAGAGGATATTCTCCGAGGCGACTCCTCGCTGTCTACAGACTGACAAGGGGACGGAGTTCACCGGGGCCGCTACCAAGCGAGTGTTCAAGAGTCACGGTGTCACATACGTCACCACGCAGAACCCCGATGTGAAGGCGGCGGTGGTGGAGCGAGTCAACCGCACGCTCAAGAACCGCATGTGGCGCTACCTAACCTACAAAAACACGTATCGCTACATCGACGTGTTGGACAGGCTTGTGGATGCCTACAACCGCAGCCCGCACAAGAGCCTGGGTGGTGGTCTGCGACCCGTGGACGCGGACAGCGGCGATGGAAAAACGGTGTATAAGATGTGGCGTCACATGTATGGAAAGGCGATCCGGCGACGCAAGCCCAGGTTTGAGCCTGGTGCCACGGTGCGCATAGCCAAGGAGAAGGGCACGTTCGCCAAAGGTTACGAGACCAACTGGAGTAAGGAGCTGTTTGTGGTGGATCACGTATACGGGTCGCATCCTCTACCATTGTACGTGCTGCGAGACCTGAACGGGACGCCACTGGAAGGGCGCTTCTACGAGCATGAGATGCAAAAGGTAACGGTTGCCCCGGACCGTATGTACCAAATAGATAAAATACTGGACACTAAAGGGCGAGGCCGCAGTAAGCGCTACTTGGTGAAGTGGGTCGGTTACGGAGAGGACTTCAACTCGTGGGTACCTTCATCTGAAGTGCAACAGCTGCTATGACGACAAAGCGCAGGCAGCTGTACCTGACGTTGCCCAGCAACAGCTCAATGGACTATTATCCAAACAACACCGTGGCTAACTACATCACCCATCTACCGTCAGTCGTGCGATTGGGTGGCGATGGTGAATGGGAAGTCGCTTTAGTCGAGGTCCATTACCCATGCTCGTTTGTGACAGTGGGGGAGGACGCTCGCGTATATCTCTACACTAAGGATGACACCGGCAAGCCTGAACTGACCGCTGTAAAGGTGGAAGCTGGAAACTATAAAGACATCGATGAACTGGTCAACGCCATCAACGCCATTTTAAAATTGGACTTATACCAATGCCAGTTTGAGTACGACAAAGAGATTGGGAAGGTGGAATTGATCTCGATAGACCAGACTGTGGAGCAACTGGAATTTAGCCCCACCCTAGCGTTACAGTTGGGATACGACGTGCACAATGTGGATTTGATCAAACATAGAAAAGCTATAAGACCGCCCAACTTACTGGCCGGGATCCCTTCGCACATGTACGTGTATTGTGACCTGGTGGAACCTCAGCTAGTAGGTGACACTGTTGCGCCCTTGTTAAAGATTGTGAACATCGACGCAAAAAACTACATCTACGGTGCGAGTATCACCGTGCATTTCACCGACCCTCACTACGTGCCGCTGATGAAGAGCTCCTTCGATAGTGTGGAAATCGATTTAAGGGACAGCGTTGGACGCCATTTGCCATTCCACTTCGGGACTACGTGCATGAAGCTTCACCTGCGCAGAGAGTAGCAGCAGCAATGAACCTGAACGACCCCTATCTGGCGTACTACCGCCAACAGCAGTCTGGACATGGAGTGTCCACGGTATTCAGAGGAGCGGCTTTCCAACGCGGTCATGGCATCGGCAGTTTCCTAGGCGGGCTGATGCGTACAGTGGTCCCGTTGATCAGATCCGGCGCATCGGCGCTGGGCAAGGAGGCGCTGAGGTCCGGTGTGGGCTTCTTGGGCGACGTGGCGGCGGGCACAGCCAACCCCCGAGTCGCAGCCAACGCCCGACTCAGGCAGTTTACCGGGTCGCTGAAACGTAAGGCTGATGAAAAACTGGATCGCGTGCTGAGCGGTGGTGGTGGTGGTGGCACCTATAAGAGGAGGCGTGTACAGCGAGTGACCCCTCAGTCTCTGGCTAAACTCCTCGGAGTTAGGAAGAAGAAGCGCGCTGCGCCTAAGAGGAAAAGGAAGCCTGCAAAACGCGTCGCTAAGAAGAGGAGGAGCAAGACCGTTGTGCGACGTAAGAAGAGCAGGAGTACTGCGAGAGACATTTTTGGATAATGGCGTTTCTACATCAGAAGTCGTGTGAGTGTGTCAAGACCGAGTTGGACCTGTTCTCGCTACCGCCCACGCAGACCAGTATAGAGAGCGGTAAATGGGTGCAGTACAAGCCCATCTCCTCCCTGACAGACGACTCACCCGTTGAGTTCATAGTTCCGGGTCATGGGGACGAGTACACGGATCTGTCACAGACGCTACTGCATGTGAAGGCTACCATTAGAACGGCTAATGGAGGCGCTGTAACGGGTGATCAAGCGATAAAAGAGGTGGGTCCGATTAACAACTGGCTGCACTCGCTGTTCAGTCAAGTGGACCTGTACCTGAACAACAAACTGGTGTCTCCTCAGAACAACACGTACGCCTATCGCGCCTACCTGGAGAACCTGTTGTCCTATGGTGGTGATGCCAAGACATCGCACCTCACCGCGGAGTTGTTCTTTGAGGACTATGCCGGGTACATGGACAATACTGAGGAGGATAATTATACCGGGCTCAAGAAAAGGAGAGAGTTTATCAAGGGAAGCCGGTACGTGGACATGGTCGGACATCTGCACGTTGACCTGTGCAACCAGGAGAAGTTCATGTTAAACGGTGTGGAGATGCGCTTTCGTCTGATCAGGTCAAAGAACTCATTCTCCATCATGTCTAAAACCGTGACAGACTACAAAGTGGACATCGCCGAAGTCAACCTGTTTATGCGCCGCTGTAAGATCAACCCGAGCGTGCTGTTGGCTCACAGCAGGACGCTGGAGTCGGGCACAGCCAAATATCCCATTACGCGCGTGGAAGTCAAATCCTTCACGCTACCCTCCGGTATCAGCAGCAAGACTCTGGACAGTGTGTTTCTGGGTCAACTGCCAAAACGCATTATAGTTGGCCTGGTCAGCAATCAGGCGTTTAACGGGGACTACAAGAAGAACCCGTTCAACTTCACCCACAGCCACGTGAACTTCTTCGCGCTGTACATAGATGGTGAGCAAGTGCCATGTAAGCCGCTTCAACCGGATTACACGTTCGGTCATGAGTTGTGCGTGCTCGCCTACCACACGCTGTACACTGGCACCGGCATCAATTTCTCAGACTGTGGTAACGAAGTCAGTCGCAACGAATACCCCTATGGATACTGCCTGATGGCGTTTGATCTGACACCCGATATGGCGGCCTCTCAATCCAGCCACTGGAACCTGGTGCGCAACGGTAACCTGCGCATAGAGATTGGGTTCTCCGAAGCCTTGGCGGAGGCGTTCAACTGCATAGTGTACGCCGAGTTGGACAACGTCGTGGAGGTGGACCGTCACCGCAACGTGACTGTGGACTTTGGAGGGTAAAACGGGTTATCTCCTCCGCCGCTGCCGCCGCCGCCCTCCCACCTACTTAAGGCCGAGGCGGCGCGCGCTCGCTCTCAGTTCAGCCGTCCTCGCGAGATGGACGTGCCGCCGCCAATCTACAACGAGCCTACCGCCACCGCCACCGGCCTAGTGCGCTGCCATTATGGAAGCGTGGTGATGGACATGCAGTGCTTCAAGGACAGCGACAACGACTATTTGCTGAAGGAGGTCTGCGTGGTGGACGTGACTACCGGCACGCTAATCATGCATCACATCGCTCGTCCGCCCTTCAATCGAGACCTCCTGACCAGCGAGAAACTGCGCGAGAGCGGCTGGCTCACGCGTCACTGCCATGGGCTCGAGTGGGACCAGGGCGATATCGCCTACGTCGCCCTGCTGGACAAGCTGCGGGCCTGCTTCATCCACCGCCCCATCGTCTACGTCAAGGGGTCGCAGAAGAGGACTTTCGTTCAGCGGCACCTGATCGTCGAGCCTGCCGCCACCACCGTGCAGGACATGGACGACCTGGGTTGCGGGTCCCTCAACGGACCACCCTCCTGCCGGACCCTGCGCTGCAGCCACCATAAGAGCGCCCTCAACCGTTGCGCTCTGCACAACTGTATCGTCCTGCGTGATTGGCTGATGGCCAATGACAGGTCGGACTCGTCAGCCCTAGAGTGTTGCTGCTGCTTCCGCCCACGATGAACACCACACAGATCGAGAGGAGCCTGGCGCAAGTCCCCGGACTGAGGAGCGTTCTGGTCTGCGCCTCTGACCGTCTGCCTCACTCACCCGTTCAACCCCAGACCGCCATAGTGGCCAACACCATGTCACACACCGAGAGAGGAGACCACTGGGTGGCATTCTACTGCTCTGAGGACCGGCTGGAATACTTCGACAGCTACGGCAGGTCCCCATACCAGGCGGACTACCAGAGGTTCCTGAGGCGCAACTCGCGCCGCCGCTATGTCTACAACAGGTATCGACTCCAGGGCTATGGTACTTCCGTTTGCGGCCACTACTGCCTCACCTACCTGTACTGCCGGGCGGTCCTCGGTATGGCGCTTGGTGACTACGTGCAGCTCTTCGATCTGGCGTCCCCCACGGTCAACGATGCTCTGGTCCGCAGGCTCTTCCACTCCATCTTCTCACCACTACGTTACTGATACTTTATTTTATTCTTTTTAATTGTGTGTTTGTATATTCTTATTATAATTTTTTGAAATAAATACGATATATTGCAATCACTTGTTGTTCATTTGTCCTTACTTCAATATTTAAGAAAAGTACATGTCCAATATCTCGATTTTTTTTATTTAAAATTTTTTAAATTATTAAATTTTATAAATTACATTTTAAATTATTTTAATTTGAAAAAAGTTATAACTTGGACATGTTGATGATTTTGAAAATATATTGAGGAAATACGGGTGAGGTAATAACAACACAGATATCTGCTGTGAACTAAAACTTTTACAATATAATTGCTTACAAATACTATTTACAAATAAATTATAAACGCTATTTACAAATAAATTAAAAAATACTATTTACATATAAACATAAGCCTACACAGGAAACTCTTCATCAACGTCCTCCTCCTCCTCATCCACCTCCATTGGCTGCTGTTGCTGTTGGTTATTGAGGTGGTCTCGTCCTCCTTCAGCCAGTGGTGGGATGTCCTTGTGTCCCCAAGGCAAGGTGTGGATCCCATCCGCCAGGACATAGCGCTTGTCATCTTTCGGGCTCAGGGAAAGTTTCTCCACCTGGACTGTGAAGACGCGGTGCAGGTGGGACTGGAACCGGGTGTTGACGGTGGTCTTCAACACCTCGTTGAACAGGCATTCCCTGTAGTCGTCGGGGGGTAAGGATGTTCTTGACGACCCCCTTGGCGACTCCCTTGGCGCGCTTGAGAGCCTTGGATCCCGTCTCCTCGCTCGGGTCCTCGATGTCCATGAAGTAAAGCTTGGAACGAAGCCCGAGGTACTCAAACAGAGATCTGCCAGCGCACTCGTCCTTGAACTTGCCGATGACTTTAGCGTTGATGGGGCTGTAGCAGGGGTGGGACCTGGGGTAGGCACTGGTGTCAAAGTCCTCCAGGTGTTCCATCATCTCCCTGTAGATGTCCTGAGAGATGATGTCAAACACGAAGCTGTCCGTGTCCATGTAGTCTACGGTCAGGCGTTCACCGTAGCGGTCCTTCATCTTGCGCAAGAACTCATACATGAGCCACTTGCTCAGCTCCAGGACAGACATGCCGATGTAGATGGGTTTGTCCAGAACGATGTTCACCCTGGCTAGATGGATGAGGGCTACGTCCTCTGTGTAGTAAGTGCGGTCCAGGAAGTTGGACTTGGCCACGTATTTGCTGAACCTCTCCGGAGTGCAGACCAGCTTGACGTTCAGGCGCTTGCGCACGTTCTCGATGGTCTTGCCGAAGACCGCATTGTTCATGAGCTTGAAAAAGTCCTGCTCAAACTTGGTCTTGGCCTTCTTCCTCAGCTCGGTGTTCATCAGGATGTAGGGCTCGAGCCATCGAGACTGGTGGAACGAGACGGCCCTGTGCACAGCCACAAGCTCCAGTCCGTTGTTCAGCGCCTGCTGCAGGATCCTGTAGTGGCAGATGTAGTGCTCCTTGTTGTCCAGGGTGGTCACCAGCTTGGGGAACTTGCCTATTGGAGGCCGCTTGGTCTCACAGCAGTAGGGGAGGTCCCTGTGCAGGTCGTGGAGACGGGCGGGGTAGTTGAGGTCCACCTCCAGTATGTAGCCCCGGTCGGCTTCCGCGTCCAACGAGGCGATGTCCAAGGCGTCAATCTCCTCACGGCTGAGCCACTGGAAGTCTCCGGTGGGCAGGTACTGGGACATGGCCCAGCCGTACAAGTTATTGGCATCCAGGTACAGGAGGTGGTGTGTCGGCTCGTCGAGGCGTCGGTCCTCAGGGCGGCATCGCTCGTGGTTGGCCTTGGCGTAGCGGGTGATGGCCTGGGAGATACCTCCTCTCATGCCTTGCTCCACGAAGAGGTACATGTCAAAGTCCCGTAGCGTGTCCAGCTCCACGCCGCAGGTCTTGAGCATGACGTCCCACGCGTAAGAGGGCAGGGTGTAGTAGTGTGCAGGGTCCAGTCCATACTCAGCCAAAGAGGTGTCGCGGAACTGCTCGAACACATCGGTGAGGAGGGCGATGTCACAGCGCAGGTACTTGTCGGCATAGTCCTTGAGGTGGTTGCAGTCAAAGACTCGCCACACGTTGAGGGCGTGCTCGTACTCCTCCTCCTTGATATTCTCCAGGGTCATGCTGTTTTTGAACGCGGCCCGAGGAGGAAGCTGTCTGGTGGAGTACAACGTGTCGTACGACGTGACAAAGTCGTAGGGGAACACGCCCTTCCTGCGCACCAGGTCGAAGAGCCGGTTGTCGGGGAACCGCTTCCTGGTCTCACGCATCTTATCCGTGGGAAGCCCCGCCGCCAGGTTGGCCAGGCTCATGGACAAGAACCTGTAGGTGTCCAGGAACCGCACCGCGAAAGATGACTGTCGTTGGTTGTCCCCGGGCTGGCCAAAGTGGAACCGCTTGGTGAAAGCGATGTAGCGCTCCTCCGTGTGCACCAGCACGTCCATATCGCCGGGGTCAATGGCCAACTCCCGCACTATGAAGTGAGCGTCATAGTTGGACAGGTTGTGGAAATAGCAGTTGATGACCCGCTGCTCCCTGTACCGTAGGTTGCACGAGCGGTGCGCCGCTCCTCGGAACTCGTAAGGTGGGGCGTGGTTGTGGTCCCGCACCTTGACGTCCTGCTCGGTGAACTCCTCACCGCAGAGGTAGCAGCGAGTCGCCGCCAGGTACTCTTCCATCTCCTGCCGGGTCAGAGAAGGGTGCAGAGCTCTCATGCTGAACAGGAACTCCCACAGCATCAACACGTCCATCTTGAGCCTCTCCATAAACACCTTGGACGCGTCGACCCCGAAGTAGACCCGGGGTTCAAACTCCTCCAGCCCCAACGAGTCCATGATCTGGTATGCAAAGGCGTACGGGACGTGCATGCGCATAGGTCTGGTCCCGGGTGGTGGTTCCGCAGGGTCGTCAGCGACGGGCTGAAGGGAGCACTCAAAGTCCGCGTAGATGCAGAACCTCTCTCGCCGGGTGTACTCGGGATGCGCGAACCGGATCTTCTCCTTTTTCGGCATGTCCAAGCGGAGAGGAGCCTTAGCGTAACAGTAACGCCTGTGCTCCTCCAAGCGCTGAGCACCCGTCAACCCGAGCTTGTTGGGCCGGTCGTCAAAGTAGGCGAAACACCTCTTGCAGATGTAGATCCTGTGGTCATGGGTGGTGAGCTGAGGGCGGACCAGTCGGCTCAAGTTCCTGATGAACGCGTAATGGCTGTTACCCTCAGTTGTCACGTACAGCAGGTCGCGATGGTCTTGGAGCTCCCGCCTACATATCTTCAACGGGTATACCCTGTTCTTGAACTCAGGTGTTCCACCAGGCCGTCTCCCCACCATCGCGCGCTCTATCCCATACACGTTCACGCTGATGGCGTTCTTGCGCTCAAAAGCCTTGATGTCCTTCAGTGTGACGGGGAAGCGCAGGTCGGTCCAGTCGTACCGGGCGATGATGTCCAAGGTGTACCTTGCGGGTCTCTGCTGATGCTCCGGGACGAACGCGGCCAGGATCGCGTACATGAAGCACATTTCATCGTTGTTTTGGACATTGATGACTGCGTGCGTGGCGTCAATGTCCTTTGGCAGCGGAATAAACGCCCTGCCTCCGAGCGGTATGTACTCATTCACGCGGATCTCCAGGTCACGTATGCGCAGGTAGGTCCATCCACTGCCCACCAACTCGCACTGCTCCTTCTTATTCTTGATCGTGTCGAACGTCGCGGAGAGGAAATCCCCCAAGTCAGAGGCCTCGGTCAGCGGGACGTTCTTCGTGTTGAAGGAGCGCAGGCAGGTGGCCCCATGGATGTTGGTGAACTCACATTCCAGGACCATGTTCACCTTGATGCTGGGATGCCTGCTCCTCACGTCAGTCAAAAGATCAAAGACCTCCTGGAACAGGAAGACGAGCGCTTCCTCAACTGTCAGCAGGGCGTCCATCGGTTGGGACAGTCGAAAGGTGAGGAGGCGTCTGCGGAAGGCTCGATGCACGAGCTGGAACGCTGGGAGACCGGCACCCTCCATCGGCTCCTCCTCCTCCTCACTAGACCCCAGTTGTGGCTCCCTGCTAGGCCCCGGTTGCGGCTCCCTGCTGGGCCCCGGTTGCGGCTCCCTGCTGGGCCCCGGTTGCGGCTCCCTGCTAGGCCCCGGTTGAGGCTCCCCGCTCGGTCCGGGTTGAGGCTCCCGTGGCTCCGGGATGGGTGATGGTGGTGGCCCGAAGTGGTCTCGGATGAGGTTCAACGCGATAGGGCAGCTGCGCGTCTGGTGGCGGTCCCGGTTGTGACGGCGCATGAAGTCCCTGTCGCAGAAGGTGCAGCGGAACCTGGCTGCCCGAGCCTCCAACTCTGCTCCTCCGTCTACAACATATAACGAGAGTTACTACGCTTATAAAACGACGGGGGGGGCTTGGTTGGTTAGGTTGGTTAGGTTAGGATAGAGGAAGCATGAAGGGGGGGGGCTTGGTTGGTTAGGTTGGTTAGGTTAGGATAGAGGAAGCATGAACGGGGGGGGGGGTGAACACTTATGTGAAGCATGAACACTTATCACAATTTATTATGTAAATTTTTAAATTCCAATTTAAAATTAAAGATTTAAATTTCTTTAAATATTAATTATGAGAAGCATTTTATAAAAAGGTAGCCATGATTATAGTTACTAACCTTGGAGCTCCTCCACAGGCTGTTGGTGGGCAGTAGTAATGTGCCGATTGAGGTTGTCCCTTCTTGTAAATCGTCTACCACAAACGTTGCAGTCATGGCGTCTGTCGTTGTGGGTAGACTCTGCATGCCTCCTCAGGTTTTTGAAAAGGCTGAAGGTGTGACCACAGACCTCACACAAATGTTGGTTGTTCATCTACAACAACAAAGGATACTTAATAACGTTCTAGAGGAATGAAAAATAAAATATTAAAAAGAAACAACCATGATACGCTCAGAATAGCTTCACTGATTTATGTATGCCTCAAACATTGTAATGTCAGGTTCGAAATCAGTTAACTGGAAATTATCATTCGTTGGAAAGGCATAATACATTTAATAAAGAGCTGTTTTAAAACAGGGTTTAATTAAATTTCATTAGTAAATAAAGTGTTGAGAGTACGTCCGAAATAAAAGAAAATTTAAAATGGTTTAGTTAATAAAAATATTTCTACTTACGTTTAATTAATGAAGGTAATCGAAGCAGGAAGAAGTCACTGGTTAGGAGCACACAAATGAGCACTCAAGTACATTCACAGATAAACTGAGGAGGATCATTAGGCACCGCTCATTAAATAACATAGGAAAACCACAAGTAAACAAGCGCTTGCCTCGAGGTATAACGGGGATGGTGACATCATGTGGAGGAGGGCTTTGTGTAACTATTTACTTCAATTAATATTCATTTTAGTTCTTATAAATTTTACAAAAAAGGATTTACTGCAAACTGTTCCCCGTATCTGTTCCAATCGTTCACCAATAGTAAATACTGCTGTTCATACCGGATCCATTCCCAGTACTCCTTCTCGAATGGATAGTCCTACGCGAGGTACCTTCTGCCCTCCTCTACCACCCACATCTCATAATCATCACGCGGAAAGGTATGGATGTTCTTGTACCGCTCCGCTCTCCACAGCAGGTCGCTCTCGTACTGTTCCAAGTCGTAATGGATCCTCGGAACGCACTCTGCCGTAAACTTCTTGTCAATACGTCGAACGCGCTTCCTCCACTCGTACCGAGGTTCAAATGGTCTCCACGCAGACTGGTATCTCACTCGCCTAACTTTCACAGTCTTTCCCTCCTCACCAACACTCACTTCAACTCGCTCAGTATCGCTGCTGCTGTCAGAGGACATGGTGCTGCGACTCTCGACCGTTAACTGAAGACAAGAGAGGAGTAAACAAGGTCGACCGTTAACTGAAAACAAGAGAGGAGTAAACAAGGTTAAAATAAAGGTGGGTGTGGTAAACGGGGGGGGGCTTCCTCGCATCCTCACGCCAGGTGCCAGGTTTAAGTTAGGTTAATGGGTCACGTGGCGGGGGGGGGGGGGCTCCTCGGCTCCTCAGTTTGCTAAGGTGGTCCAGAACCGGCCATAGCATCCTACTTTCATAAGATAGCAATGTTTAAATCAGTAATTTTATTGCTCATTGGCGCTTTATTCTACTAAGTTTATTGTTCTAATTTAATCAAATCTCACAATCGTTATAAACTCACAATTTTTATATAAATATAAAAACGTCGTAAATAATAAACACTATACTTCAAATAAATATTATAAAATTATAAAAAATAAAAACTATAAGAACAAATATATTTAGATGATAAAAATATGTATTCAGTTTATAAGTATTTAGTTATGAGTAAAAATAGTCTGGTAATCCTAGGAATTTTCATAGAATGTATACGATTTCACTCATATGAACTGCAGTCGCTCAGCTATGGGTGAAGTTATCTTTGCAATATTTTTACCATCCTTTTTAGCTTACTCTTTCAAAGATTTTTCAATATCACCCTGTATATTAGTTCTCATGAAAGTAAAATCTCTATAATTGATCAAGTATTTTCTTATTGGAACTTGAAGTTGAGATTATACTGGACAGGTTCACTGTAGGAACGTTTCACTAGAGGCTCTAGTCCAGTGTTGTGGGCTCCCTTGCTCTTTATCTTTAATTATGCACAGCTTAGTGGGCTTACTAGTATGTCCTTTGTTTACGTAATTAATTACCTCTGACTATATGTATTGGGCATTTCATTGGTATCAAGTAATTTTTAATAAAAAAATATCGTTTACAATTAAAAGCATATTGAACCCCTTATTTCAAATTATGGGGAGGTTTAATGCAAGATACTCTATATTATTTTTCATAAACTGTTTTACATGTGTGGTGTATTTTTTAAATTTCTTAATCAATAAAATAAAACACTTCTATCGACTCTAGATTTTAAGTCTATAATTTAAGTAGAACCTTAAGTTTGAAGGTTCTATAAACAATCAAATAATAATAAATGAGGTCTCGAATTTTCGAATCTTTATTAAAAATACCCACATTCATGATAAAAAATGGTTTGCAAAATAATATATTTAGAAATTTACTTTTGGCTTATGCAAATGTCATGACATTACACTACATAAAAGGGTTATTCAAAATATCAATAATTAGAATAACAAATTAAAGCTTTCTTTTTGTTCTAAACGTAAAATATTGTAATTTATTCAGATTTTAACCTCTGCTAATTTACTAGAATTACTAGTTTCTTGTTCGCTCTGAAACTAGCTTTATCAAATTTTTCACGTTTTCGTGTTTTTATTAGAATTTTTGGGATTTTCTCTTAAAAATGATACTTGTTTACCTGATTTCTACCTTCTCAGTTTAAAACAAACTGCACTAATTTCTTTATTATACACCAGTTGAATGGTGGAATAACTTCAATATAGTAATGATTTAAATAATTATATCTTTGATTAGTCACAAAAATCTATGTGCAATAAGCGGTTTTACCCTTACAGGCTTTGTAGTGTTTTAAAATGTATATGGCCTTCACAGGTTAATTCTTTTTTTAGATGCTTTCATGGATAGTTATTCCACGTCTCATATCCACGGCATCAACAAATCAATGCCATTGACAGTTATTTTGAATTGCGAAGAATTCCAGTTAGTTGCTGAAATCTTTTGTTCACCCAACAAGACAACGGGTGACATTAAACGTACAGAAGAAAAGGTTTTGTTGAGATTGCTTCGAGTAATCAAAATAGAATCTCTTATACAGTTTTTCTTCAAAAGGTTACCTCAGCAAAAGGGTTCGTGAAACCGGACACTTTCTCCCAAGCCCTTCAGCAGCGAAATACCATGCTCTCAGAAGCTCCTTTCAAATCCAGGAATGGTTGGGGATCGATGATGGCCCTACATGGACTTTGGGATGGTTCACTAAAGATGACGAATATTATGTGACGCTGACTGATTTGTCTCCAGCTCCAGATTTCATAACAATAAAGCTTATAAAATGTTGTGCAATTGCTCAAAAGCATGACCAAGCAGCCGTTGGACATGCCGTTCGATGAATATTCCATGCATGTCAGTTTGCGGAAAATGTCAAGAAGATGGCTGAGAAAACCCTACTCCACGGTATATCACCTTAATGATATTTCTGACAGTGAAGAAGATTGAAATAGTGTATATTTTCAAGCAATTTAGGACGTAGTCTTTATCAGTATTTTACATTATATATTTGGTTTTAAGACTACCTAAATCAAGTTTAATTATGATTTTAAATGAACGGTAGGTTTTACAAATATTTAATTTTTAGGTCTGTTTTTATATTTTAAAGTATTTTAAAATACATAACTTCAGTTCACTGTCTTCTGAATAAATAAATTCTGTTATATATTAAAACTTAAAATGATGAGCATTCATATCATAAAAATTAGAGGTTCTTGGCTGTAAGAGTAATTTGTCATGACATACATGACGCTCATAAAAACGTAGATCGTGCATTGAAGATAAGAAATATATCTTTTATTAGCTCGAAACATTAAATTTTACGAAAAATAGTTATATTTTAAATTGTCAGTTTTTTACAAATTTCCCATGGTCCGATTTAGGTTGACGTTTTGTTCCAAGTTAACTACTCATAGCCTGACACAACTACGATGATTTCGTTTGTGTTGCAATTTGTCCCGGGTTCAGCCATATTTTTTCCTATTTTTCCCTGACTATAAAGGAATTTCTTGATTTTTTTAGGCGATTTTCGAACCCTAAAACCATTATTTTATATACATATTTGGTATCAAACGAAAGCTCTTGACCTCTAGATGTGCCATTTGGGGTTTTCTTAAACTCTCGATGGGGATTTTCTTTAAGAGCTCTCACAGTTTCAATGTTAATATTATAGAGTTATATTTAATTTAGTTACTAAGCTGATTGTAATGGAAATCAACTTTAAAACGTCTGGCTCTATTCCTGCTAGATCCCCGTTCAGAGAAGTTGCATGTTGGATTATTCCCAGATTTACTCTGTCATGATATTCATGCGTGTACTACCTTCCAACAATTCTTTATAAACTCTTGATTTTGCAATAATGACAATAATGTTTAGTATCAGTCTTCAAGATTCTTGGGATTACAAAAATATTTTCAACTGAATTTATTTTTTATCGATATTTTAGGAACCCTGTCATTATAATACAAAAACTGTCAAAGTAAAATACATTTATTGCATAATTAATTTCAAGAATCTTGAATGATGCATGTATTTTCGTAAACTATTTATTTACCTTGTATTTAATTACTTTTCAATTCGTCTAACAAATGTAATCATCATTACAGAATGTAATAGATACTTTATAGAGTTAAATCTGTTAACACTCTCTTAAATTGTCTTGATCGGTGAATATTAAGAAGTATATATTGTTTTAAATAAAATTAACATCAAGAGGTACAATCTTTTGCAATTTGAATAGTTATTTTGTTTAAATTATATTCTATGTAAGTTTTTTAGCGTGTTTGATGTAACAATTGCTTGAAAATACCACTTGAAAATCAATACACCGCAGGTTTTCAAACGTTAAACAATTTATTCGGTTGTGTCAGAGTTTGTGGCGAGCTGGTCTGGTGTAAAACACGGTTCAGTCAATAAATCAGTGTGCCCGGTCATTTGTTATCAACAATTATTTTCTACATTTTGAAAAGTTTAAGTTTTCAGTTAGTTTCATATATATTTAAAAAAGAAAATAATTTTATCAGTCTTGACAAAACCGTTTGTATACTTAAAATTATTTTTCTTTGAATATGTTCATTTTAATGACTACAAATATATATTTTGTATAAAGCGTTTTATTAAAACAACAATGGTATTGTGATTTACGTTATAATACGAGTACTATTGTCTAGTATTTTAATATCTTAAATTTCATATAGATTCATTGATTAATCGTTTTAAAGTTGATTATTTAGCACTTCCTATTTTAAATTAGGTGTTTGTTTGTTCATTGTATTCTGTCATATTTTATCATGTTGATACAGCACCAATATTGTATTATATAGTTATGGTAGTAACACTATAAGTAATTGTATTCAGTATCAAAACAAATCGATTGAAGATAAGTAAAGCTAAAAAAAAGTGAGTAAAAGAAAACATGTTTATATTAATTAAATTGAAATGCGTTGTTTACCAAATCTCTTAAAAAACTACATTAGTTGTATGGATTACATTTGTGCTTGTTTTTAAATTAAGTTCTGTTCTAAATATATTAAGTTTGCTTACTCAATATCTTTAAAAATTACCGTATTTCTATATTTTACAATTACCAGCTGAGTGTAAATTTCAATTTTAATTTTCTTTTGTTTACATTCATTGTCCTAAAATAAAGATAGCATGTGGCTGTATATTTTAAGATGAAAGTTTTATTTTTTCTTTAACTATCGTTCCTCTGATCGATTACCCCCATGACAATCTTGATATAAGTGTAAAATTTTAAGTATAAAGAACATTTGTTTTACTTACATTGATTTATGCATTCTTGCTGATTACGTGTCAGTAATAAATGCATTAACAGTTACAATTAAAAAACATATTTCCCACGATAATCTTATGGGCAAAAAATAAACTTTCAGGGCGGCCCGTGCACTTTAGAATGAAAAGGACGAATACTGTGATACCTCAATCGGCAAAATAGGTTCAGAAATAACGGAGGAGTTCTCCTAACAAACATCACCTTAGTTTATTAATGTATAAGGTTTAACTGCTGGGATTTATTTTTGGTTGAAAAACAAACAAAACATCTGAGATTTTTTAAAACTCATTTCATTTTACAATCTGAATTGAAATTAGAAATTTTTCACGCTTTCAGTTTTTGCGCTTTTTTCGAGTTTTATGGCCTAAATCAAAAATTAAAGCCAGTTTGCACATCTGCACACCTAGACGGACGTTTAGTGTACTATGTGGGGATGAGTCTTAAAACAAAAAAAACCTTATTGTTTACAAAGTTTGTATGTTGTGTATTAATAATATAGAAGATAGATAGGTTTTATAAATATAAAATTTTAAGTAGAAAGAAAATTGATTTTATTGATATAGATAGGTGTATTCTTGCTGATTACCTGTCCATAATGTATTAACAGCTACGATTCAAATAAAATTATTACTCATGTCAATCTTAAGGACAAAAAACAAACTTTCAGGCCCGTATTTATTTATATAGTTTTTATGTTTTCTTGCTGATAACCTGTCCATTATGTATTAACAGCTGCAATTAATTTGGTGGAAAAACAAAAGAAACATATCGGCTAAAATTTGAAGGAAAACTAATTTATTTATATAGATAGAGGTATTCTTGCTGATCACCTGTTTATAATGTATTAACAGTTGCAATTATTTTGGTAGAAAAACAAACCAGACATCTATTTTTCATATTGGAAATTTTAAATGTTACACACATTTAATTGTTTGCATATATTTTGGATTTATATGACCTAAATTGAAAATCTAAAGTCAGTTTGCACGTCCGCACACCTAGATACACGTTTTGATGTTTAATATGTGGGGGTAAGGCTTAGAACAATAAAGCCTTATTGTTTACAAAGTTTGCATGTAGCGTGTATTAATGATATATATTATATCACTAAACGTAAGAAATTGACTATTAACGAATAACAAATTGCATGTGCTACAACATATCAAAGGTTCACCGTATGCTAGTAGCTAAAAAAGTAGATTTTGCAGTATTAATTTAGAAAACTCTACTAGTTGCAATTTACAATAAATGAGGTTTTTACAGATAAAAAGCGTAACAAGTTATTTATAAGACATTTACTCTTTAAGATAAGCATAAATAAAAGGAAAACAATCACACATAAATAGGTTTACCATACAAATAGGCCCACATAACTACTTACTATTGGTTGCAGGGAACATCGTTACAAAGTAATTACTTAAGTTTTTTCTTGGTAAGAAAAGGTTAAACTATGTCGGTATCGCCATTATTGTTAATCTAACACAGTTTAAAAACTGCCTCTCCATGATACTTAAATATATTTGAAAGCTCTAGAATATGTAACGTGAAGGGAAGTTTAAGTTAATGTATTTAACAAGCTAACAAATAACAACTGCAGGAAAAGAGCGGAGACAATTGAATTACTCCGGGCAATATGTGACCCCGAGCGATTAATCTCGCAAAGAAACATTTATAACAATCAGAGAGACTTGCTGACGTTTACGCGATTACTTAAGTAAAAGGTTTCTCTCATTATAAAATAATACCAGAGAGCCGAGATGCAACATAGGACACATTGCTCATTCTATGGCCAACATGGAAGGAAATTGAGAGTAGTTTTCTATTTCTACAGGGTGAGTTTTACATAAACAAACACTATAAGTATTCTTCGCTAATGACCATAAATTAAATCAGTTACTAATATAATAGAAATTAAATGTAACAACTTATCAATAATAACTTTGTAAAATTCAACTACATTATTCTTCTTATATTATTTATGGTTAAAACAACACAAATAAACACCAAATTGTAACGCAATACCCCGAGTATCACAACATTTAAGTTACACTCTATATAGCTGTAGAAAATATGGAAAGCAAATGATATAAAAGTAACAATTGATTTGAGTTCGATATAAAATATTGTCTTTAGAGGGAATAGAAAGCCTTAACATAACCTTAACTATATACAGTAATCCCTTTGGAAGCATCTGGCCAATAGCTTGGAAATCGTCTTGACGCCAGTTCAAACTTACGATACGAGCTTCTACAATGTGTTATCCTTCTTAGACTACGAAATCGTGGTAGTTCCGCAGAAACAGTAAAACATGCCTTGGATAGCTTAATGGAAGTAAATAGTTATGATTTGATACTTCATTGTAATTTTCAGGTTTTTGAATTACAATTCAAATACGGAGCTGTTTTAATCACTAACATATTAAAGCAGGTGTTTTATTTTTATTTTTTACTAGCTGTCTCGACAGACGTTGTCCTGTCCAAATTTCATGTAATTTGTTTCATGTCAAATACTCGTTCATTTTCAAGATGAGCTCGTCCGCTACGCTCACTCGCCTATTTTTATATAGTGCGAACTTCGGCCTCGAAAACAGAGTTTGAGTTGCCATTCAAGTAGGTTGGTTATTTCCGTAATGAACATATGTTTATGACTTTCAATTGTGTTTAGATATAATCCTTGTTAACAGCTGGTTGATGTAACTAACTGAACTTTCATCGGACGGATTAAAATTTATCTTTTATAACAACCTTGTACTGACATTAACAAACGCAACAAAAAAAGAATTATTCAATTTGGTGCACTCATTCTCAAGTATATTTTGCGTGACCTAGGGAAATAGGGATTAATTTTTAAATATCAAGATAATTACTACCAAATCTGTTATAGCTTAAAGATTATAACCGAAACAATTTGAAAGAGATTCATTTGTATGACTAAGCCCACGTGGAAAAAATAAAAATGTCAAAGACAGATACTAAAATAAATAGTCATTAGGAATTCACATTAAATAAGCTGATCCGGAAAATAACCTCCTCCAAGAATTATGGCAATAAAAGACTTTTTTATTCGATACTGCCTGAGGTGTAATTTTGGGAGGTCATCTAAAATCGTTATTTTTGTGTAAAAGTAACTTTTTTAATGATAAATTAGTCAACAACAGTGCAAACCATAGTTTGATATCATATCACTCTTAAAGGTTGTGAGGTACTCAATAGCTAATTCGTTTGTTAAATTTATTCAAATGAAAAGTGTAAAATAATATTACTTATAAAATTCAGGTAAACACCTCAATCGACACACCAAACTATATTTTGACTTAAGTTGCACTCACGTTCAAGACTGTAACCATGCATACAAGATAGTAGCTACAAGGTAATCGATAGTAATAGATCATATCGATCACCTCAGGCTTAGTTAGAGAGAGCTTTTGATTCTAATTGCTCTGTACCCATCTCACATGTATTGCAAAAAGTGCAAAGAATCAATTCCAAAGTATCAAAAGATCGAATATGTATTTTTATAAGATTAAAGTTAAACTTATAATCACCGGTTTAGTGTGTTAAAACAATGGAGTTTTTTGATATTATCTTAAAATACTATACTACCTCTTACCGTCAACATAATTTTCTAAGTACCTTGATGCTATTTAATGAAATTAAATACTATCCAAGTAAAAGAGGTTAAAGTTTATATCGCATTTATAAAGGCAAAACGTTAGTGTCTCCTTAATGGGACATAAATCCTCAATACCGGTTTCATAATGGCAACAAAATGGCGAGTTTAAATCAAAATGATTCCTTTAAACAGTGATCAAGTTTTTGCCTTTTTTAAAACAATAAAATATAATAGTATATTAAAATATTATTATTTATTAATGTTATATATATAAAATTATAACGTTTAGTTGTGTCTTCCACTAAATGATAAAGGGGTTTTTTAAATCGGCTTATTCAATAATGGAAAATATTTTGGATTACTCAATAAAAACGAGTTCAATGTATATCTGAAATAAAACTGTTTAGTAAAATCAGAAGTATTAATTTAAATTTTAATCATTTTACGTTCAGAATTAGTATTACTGTATTTATTTTAATATATTATAGTTAATGCATATTCCATACATCGTTTAGTGGGGGGGGGGCGATATTCATAATCCTAATTTTAAAGTTACAATAACCATCTTCGGAAACAAATTAATCACTGACTGAAAAAATACAATATCAAAAAGTACAATGTGAACTGATATTTGTCCAATGGAATCCTCTAAAACAATTAGACAGTTGTAAAGCTTCGGCGAGGCACTTGAGCCCTGAAAGACAGTAAACGGCAGGCCCAGTTGTCACGTATATGATCTATTTTTACGATACGACTCTCGGGCGTCACGACACTACAGCGGTCCTTACACTACGCATCCGAAAACGTTTACGGTTTTATATCAAAACATTGTCAATATCTGAGGTTAATTGTACTTAGTTATTAGCTACGTTAAATTGTTAGCTACCTTACATATCGTTAGCTATAAAACTACGCACGAACAGGGTGTTCAGAAATGGTTAACTTATTACCAACTTCATCGCATTATTTAATCAGTCAACACGAGTATCTTTTGTGATAGATATAATGTTCTATCCCACTTATAATAGACAGTTTTGTGTCTATCTGTCTATATTATGCGCATTTAAATAATACATCTTATCTTAGGATTCATTTGAGCTGCTTATGTCGAATGGTTGTTGTGTATTGATGCTTACGTATATTACTTTCACCGTTGTAAAAAGGTGGGCTATTTTTATTTTTAGAAGATTAATATCTCAAAAAAAGTCTTATTAGTTTTTACAATACTTAAAGAAATCAAAGGTCCACTAATATCCGTACTAGGATTGTAATATATTTGATTACAAAAGAGTAAACACAAATTTTCTAAACAAAATCATCCTTTTTGCATACAAAATATAAATTAGCATGTTTTGTTTTGAGCCATACATTGAATGACATTGTGAAAAGTTTGTGACACAGTCACGCCCTTTTCTAAACACTCTGTATAGGTGCATATAATTATGTTAAAAAATAATATTCCGCCATTAATTTGGTATATTTTATTTTTTATATTCTTTATCAGAACTTTAAATAAACTCAATCCGTAATACTGCAACGAGAATACCGCTACTACATTTGTTAATGTAAGTTTGTTTAATTTTTATGTTTTTTCCCTCTTTATTTGGATTTAAAAATTGATATTACTCTTTTAGTGAATTTCCCCTATAGGGAAGAAGCTATTACCGTAGTCAGCATGGTAAGACCAAGGCCCGGGACCATGATAACTTTTCATTTTGAGGTCCCTAGACCCCAAAACCACCATTCGTTCGAAACTGTATATATATATATATATATATATATATATATATATATATATAACTTATATATATAACTTGCTTTACAAGTTTATCCCAAATTTCATCAAAATCGGACAATTTATACGAGAGTTATCGTGCTCACAGACACACACACACACACATATATATATATATATATATATATACATATGTGTGTGTGTGTGTGTCTGTGAGCACGATAACTCTCGTATAAATTGTCCGATTTTGATGAAATTTGGGATAAACTTGTAAAGCAGCATTTATGACTTTAATTTTGAAAACCAGCCAGATCGCTCTATCCAAAGGGGTATTTTGGGGGGGTTTTGTACCCCAAAAATTGGTTTCTTGAAATGTTTACATATAGTTTTGGAAATAGTCAAATTTTAGTTTTAACCATTTGATTCAGCTTAAAAAACACACAATTTGGTATTTTGATCATCCTTCTACGTCAGTTGGTTACCGAGATATTGAAAGTGCTAAACACAGTACGTTGTCTAATGTTATTCTTAAGGAGGAAAATAAAAAAAATATATCTCGCTTATTTATGCACGTATAATGACAAAACTTGTATACGGCTTCATCTGGTTGTGGTCCATTTATATTTGCTAAAAAAAACAATTTTTTACTAAAGGCTCCCGTAGCAGCAAACCTGCGTACTCAGCCCCATGTTATTCTTATGGAGAATAAATAAATGCTATTTCTCCCTTAATTATGAACATAAATTAATAAAAACTGGTATGTAACTTCACCTAGATGAGTTATATTGAATTTAGCATAAAAACTCTTTTGTTTTGTTCCTCAGCCCCTATGTTATTCTTATGGAGAATAATTAAAATTGCTTATTTGTGAATATATTTTTTTGAGACTTGGTACGTGGCTTTATGTAGTATTAAGACAGTTATATCTCCATTGGAAATTCACTGAAAACATATTTAAATTTCATTATTTGGTAAAAAATATACTATACTTAGGAATGTTTCAGACTGAGTAATGTCACATCAATAAGGAAGATTTAATTTTTTACTGCAAAACCTTATAAATGAAAAAAAATAGATAAGGCAAGGTTTATTTTCACAAATTAAATCAAAACTACTTAAATAAATTTGTATTTAGGCCTAATCCAGTGGTTTTTATAAATAAAGTCATAGTTTGACTCATTCATATATTACGGGAATAAAGTTAAACTTACCCTATCTCCTTTCCCATTAAGTTAAGGATAAAATTCAACTGAATAGAAATGTGTTAGAGTTACATCTGAAAAAGGAAAACTTAGTAATGAGGGGGCCCGAATTTCAAATTTCAGAATTCGTATATTTAACGGCTAAGTACAAAGTAGGTACAAAGTACAACGTACAACGTACAAAGTAGGTACATCGGTACAAAGTAGGTGAGGTCCCCTTTTAAAGTTTCCTGACAGTCTTATGATTTCTGATATTCCATTGGTGACCCAAATTAAATGAACCCAATGTAAAAATAGTATTCAACAAAATATAGTATCAAGTACCGTAATCCCATATACTTAGGGACATATATGAATTTTCAAACTGATTACAACAAATAATCAATTAGGTCCCGCAAAGGCCTAACCCCACGATACCTCTAGAATATACTATCTGTATGTATATTCACCTACCTTTGATGGATTCAATATCAAATAAAACTTTTAAATAATTATTGTCAAGTAGTCCTTCAGTGATTAGTATTTTACATATTTTAAGGGATTAGAATTTCACGCTGTTTTAACTAAACCAAACATACCACTGATCACCATATTTATTTTCAAAGGTAAAACTTTACGTTCTCGAACTTAGTCACAGTTTCTGCCACAGAAAGATCGAAACATTGCGGTAGTGCCTGGAGCCTGATGTTCTCTTGACTGATATGATCTCATATAACCCTTGTATTACCTCTTTTATTTATATAAATAACTAAAAAAGCATGTTAACCAAAATTTAAGTCAAAATAATTTAAGAGATAACAATTTATGCGATCTTTGTTTTAAATAATTGGTTTCCTCAAAAATACTCTCTAATATGGGTGCATACTTATGTCTGACAATAGAAATAAAACTCATATCATAGTTATAAACTTTTAAACTTATATCTTTGTTTCCAGTAATCAGTTTTTGATGTAAACTTTAGCATTCCCGTCTCAGAAACCTAGCGTATTCAGCGAAGTCACAATGCAAATACATGGGCAAAATTACTAGGTTTTTATTTAAATAAATAGCTATCGAAATATATACCATTTTCATAAATTGTCCAAATATAAGCATTTAGTAACGTACTGCGTTTAACACTGTCAAAATATCTGCATCGGATTGGTGTAGAACATAATTACAATTCACAGTCATTGTTTGTTTTTTGCTGCTATTTCATTGGTAAAACAAGTACAAGTTTTTTACAAAAAAATAGCTGCAAGCTTTTACTAAAAGCAAAAATTACATTTAAATGTTTACGTAATGACTTCTTCCACTACTGCTTAACCTAGGATAATGATTAAAAATATTAAATTATTTATATTATACTTATATATATATGTGTGTATATATATATATATCTTTATAAACAATTTATATACATGACCAATTGAATAAATAAATTAGTTTGCATCGTTTTTTGGATCAACGTGACTGAAAATATGTTACAGCATTAGTTACAATATGATATTGCAGTGTCTGCAAATGAATTCCCCTAATGAAAGAATTAAAGTTGTTCTTAATGTACTAAATATTTCATTTTTGTTTATGTCCGGGAGCTCGCATTTATACGTATATTTTGTATTTGCTGAAGCCATGACACCTTTTGATTATATTATAAACTTACCATTTAATGGTAGAAGTAGCCTATAGGTGTCAAATTTATGATTTTTGCGAAACCGGTTTAAGCTTGTAATAGGTTAGGAAGATTGTGACTGCAGATGGATTGTCATTAATCTGAAACCGGTCTCGCAAAAATCAGAAATTTGACACCTATAGGCTACTTCTACCAATAAATGGTAGGTTTCTAATACGTATATAATGGTTTAAATTTGGGTTTCATTCTAAGAAAATTACATTTTTGTGTCTAGTTATTTTATTTGATATAATTATATAATACTTAAACTAATGATTCGTTTTTCCGTAAAGTGTCATATTACTTTATTGATGATTCAATACTAAGAAACCTTAAAACGGTTACATCATCAACTGAGTTAAATATAAGAGTCCACTGTTACACTTGAAGTAAAACAACTGGATAATGCCGGTTGGTCCTCTTCTTCACTTCTATGGTGATTAACGCCTAATCCCTTTCTGTGTCTATAACCACATAATCACCTCTTCCCACTAGGTATACCTTGCAGGAGAGAAACCTTTACCAGAGATGAAGTAACAAATACAAATCTATGAAATTATTTTAGGTTAATCAATATGTTTTCCAAGATTTTTGTTTGAAGCATTGTTTGAAAAGAATAAATGTTTAGTTTATTTTCTCATTTACCATTTTTTCATAGGCAAAAATAACTTTGAAGTCAATTGATTTTGATGTAAAGAAATATTAGGCAAATAAACATAATTTCACATTAAAATAACGCTAAATAAATCCCAGGAGATTCCTTATACATTATACTAAGTTCTTACGCCATAATTGCACCGGTGTTTTGTCCCTGATGTTTAATTTCCTCACTGGCAATTTTGTTTTTGGAGGGCTGAATGAACAAATATTTATATATCTTTAGGTATATTTATTGTCTTGTATGTAAGTACAGGATAAGTTTAAATATATGTTGAAGAGTTTTGAGACGACGTTTTTATTTTCCTGTTTCCTCTCTCGTCACATAGTCAGACCAAGTCGACAACATCGGAATAGGAATTTCCTCAGGGCTTTTCTTGTTACAGAAAACCAAAAATTAAATAATGAGAAATTTCCAAAACTTTTGTATTTTAGCTTAGTATAATTAAACTTTGGAGAACCTTTTGAGAAATTAGGTATTATGTTTGGTGATTGATTCCGATAAGTGTTTTCGTGATGGTATTCATATTATCATAACTTAATTTGTTACTACTCATCACTAGTGTAAATAAAATACCAACTATAGTCCAAAAGGTATATTTCAATTTCAAATCTGAGCTCATCTTTAGCCTAGTTCGAAATATTAAAAAAGTAAAAGTAAAAGTATTTGATTATGACTGTTCCTATTAAGCATTTTTTGGAACTTGTAATGCATGCAATAAAGAACATGAACTTGAGCTATGTCAGAAATCAACACTTACTGAACTATAAAATTAGAAATAATAGCAATAACACCAGAAATCCAGAATATTCATATTCATAATTTATTTATTATTTTGTATGTTTTAAATAATTTCTTATAAGAATCTCGAGTCCCTCAATAAGGAGTTATGAACATAAACGAAATTTAAGGTTAACACGCAACAGGAACTTACTAACTCAAATGAAAAGTTCCACGAATTCAATCCAAGCAGAGTTTCTCTTCTACCTGCACGCGTATCCGCAAACGAGAAAATGATGTTACTGATAGTAATATTTCAGGAGTTTAATTATTTTTACAGAATCGTTAATAGTAATACTTCATTTCCACCGTCTTCAATACTTCAGTCAATATAATCAGTATATGTAAGAGTTACTGTAATCAGTATACTCAAGGATTATAGTAAAAGTAAACTTTGGAAATAAAATTGACGCCTCAGTTTAGTTGTCAAGCCCTTTCACTAAAAGTAATGTCGAAACCATTACACCTGTTTAAGTGACATCATTGCTCATGTGATTTTTATTAAAATAATAGTTTATGTTTTAAAAACTAATTCAAATTCAGTATTTACGTTTATTTTGTTGTAGAGCAAAGATATGTTTCATTTATTAATTATTTATTTATATCGGAACTTATCTGACTAAGAATCGTATTTTTAGTGAATTTCCTATGGAAAGTGAACTATTAGCATGACCTGCACGGTGAAACTTAAGCCCGAGACCACCATAGAAGTTCCTAACGTAACCCCCTGAACACTTTTTGGGTGGTCGTTCAAAATGATATGTGTATATATATATATACATACATACATACATATATATATGTATGTACCACATATATATATATATATATATATATATATATATATATATATATATATATATATATATGGTTGGTGTATATATATATTGATTAAAAAGACCAACAACTAACTACATTGTTATATTTTGTTTAAGCTTCTTTAGACATAGTACAAAAACTTGTTATAACCTAACACCTAACAAAATTGACATTTTCTTAATGTAAATAAAGCAGTTGATAGACATTTTTAAAAGTAATCGCAGCTTGTTAGATAAGAAAGAAACACTTTAGTACAGACTTTGTGCAAATTTAGAAGATTTGATATGGAACTATCTCAAATTAATACCTTGTGGATACTTCGATTTTGTTAATATTTGGTAGGCTTGTTCCATATCTCTTAGTTTTGAAATGTTTGATTTGTTTTGTAATTGTCTAATTGGTTTGACTTTATATAGTTTTTCAAAGCTGTCATTATGTTCAGTGGCATGCTTGACTAATAGTTTTGTTGTATCCTTGTGTTTATAGTCGTAGCGATGGCCTGATAATCTGATTCTTAGATCATTAACTGTCGAACCTATGTAATCTTTTGGATATTTTTGATAACTAATTTGATACACTACATTTCTTGCGTCGCAAGATAAATTTCCTTTTATTGGGTATGTTCTTGACGTCTTGCCACTCTTAATATTTTTACTTTCTTCTAACTGGTTACATACCATGCATTTTGCTTTCATCCAAGGATGAGCACCGGTGAATCTTCTATACTTATTGTTTTGGGAAGGTTAGGTTTTGAGAGAAGAGCCGGTGGTATATATATGTGTATGAACTCTAGTGGTCACGTTTTTTGTCGGATTTACTTCAAATTTGGTAGGAACGTTGAGCAAAACAATCTAAAAACTCTAAACCCCTTTTTTAGGGATTAATCTTTCAAATTTCACGTTTTTGGGCCCAAAAAGAGTCAGAAAAGCCCCGGATGTAATATTAATGCATGTACAAAGATGGGAATTAGTAAGGTGAAAGTTTTAAGCTATCTCTCGTCATTCTAGCATAAACATTCACCGAGTTATAAAAGAAAATGTGTATCGACTAAACACAGTACGTTGTCTTAGAGGGGTTTTACATTAGAAAAGCCTGTTGTTCATTTGTTTGTGTACTTTTATTATTTCCAGCAACCTCACGCCTACTTTCAAGCCTGACTGGACCTTCTTCTAACCTTATAATGAGCAAAATTGTATTCCACGCATTGGAGGTAAATGAAACCAGGAACATCAGAACAGCCAAGAAAATAATGTTTTCAGATTTCAATAAAATTGGAACAAATGTATGTTTTTACATTGGTTTTAGTTTTAAAAGTTTTTTATATGGAAATTCACTTCCGTCACGTCAGCGCCCTGAGTGCGAACTCGTTTATATTTGAAATATACCATACACCATTTCTATTGTTGTGAAATCTATTGAACGGCTTAGTGTCTTGGTTGTATGGATCAAGATAAGTGCGACTGCACCGATTTAGGTATAATTTGATTTAATAATTTGCTCCTTTAACCTGGAATGTTCCGAGGAGGTTTGCTTTGAGCTGACAAGAGACGGAGAATTCAACACTTGTGCATTTATAACACCATTTACCTTGTAAGCTACTAAAGTGTGCTTTCATAACGCACAGCCGGAAATTAAGTGCTGAACGCTTTTTTAGAGATGATATAATGTTTATAAAACAGCTTAGTCTTCTAATGAGTATAGAGTCACTCCTCCTCGAGGGGGTTAGTGCGGTTTAATTTGAACCCAGCGGGAAGTAAAGGCATTAATATAAATAACCTGCATTAAGACTGCGTTTTAATAAATTATATTGTTATAAAATACCAAATATTGCTTGTTGTTAATTCTTTGTCACCCTTCCTAGAAATATAGATAATAATTACCGTAATACTAATGTATAATGTTAAAATATTAATTAACTATCAGGTATTGATATTTTACAACTGATATTTTATTAATTAGAAATTATAACATATGGTTTTTACTGTTAAGGTTGCCCCGTGATGTATTTTTCCCCTTCACTGATTTAAAACGTTTTTATGTAGGAACAAAGGATAAATACTTTAGAGAGAAATATGCAAATCCTACAAAAGTATGGATCTGTATACTTAAACCTTCTGAAAATATTTCAGTTACACATAACTCATCATATTAATGCATAAAAATCAAACATATTTAAAGGAAAAAACTTCAATAATTTCGCAGATTAAAATTAAATCCATTATATGTTAAACATGTTATTCAACTTAATCTCAAACAGTAGGAAGGACATTAAAGAACTTTTAGTTTAGGATTCGAACTATTAATTTGACTTATTCGAAATACAATGTTAGTATATATATATTAAGTCATAAAATACATTGAATTATCAATATACCTTGTAAATAAGTTAATTAAATTAACTACTTTATTACAAAATTTCATAAAATTTAGCTGACACAAATTGCAGTTTCAATTTATTTGGATTTTTTCGTAGTTGTTGATTCTTCTATAATGAATATAAAGTATATTAAAATAAATGGTCAGAAAATTGACACATACTTTCTCTTTTATAGCTTAATTTCAAACTATGAATTACTTTATATTTATTAAATATAGTATATAAAGTACGGTAGGACGTACATCAAAACTACTAGTAAAATTTTTAAACTATATGCTGATATCCCTTTTTTGGAGACTACAGAATCAATTGCTACTTAAAGTGGTTAAGAGGAGAATTGCCCCTTCCTCTGTCCAGGGTTAGATGGTAACGAATTTAAAATATTGGCCAATCCTATCTTGACCTATGTACTGAGTTATAATTAAATGTATCAGTACAAACGTAGAACGTATATTCGTTCAACACCTATAACATTGGGCAACATAATGCGTTTACCACTAAATGAACATGTTCATTTTCTCAGCAGCCATTAGTGGAAGAATAATAATTCAAAATTTTTATATATTTTGTTTTTGAGTTTTTTTTAATTGGTTATACGTTAGTTTTATTTAACGTAAAAAGACTTTGTCGAAATAAAATAATAAATAATAAAAGCTCATAGTATGATAAATCTGTTAGTGGTATTTCAAATATAAATAAAATTTGGAATGTGGTAATAACTGTTTAAGACCTGAATTATGTAAGTTTTAATGGGTTTGAAACGTTATATATAGTTAATGAAAAGGGGAAGGCTTATTATTCAACTCAGTAGAGCAGTTGTAATTGACTCCAAAAGTCTCACTTTTTCTGACAATCTAATTCATTTCCTCTTCTGACAGTCTATTTATTGCCAGCGCTTTAATTTAATGAGAATTCTATTTCTAAGAAATATTTATTATTCTATTAAGTAAATATTATGATTAGTAAAATTTAATGTTACAATGTTAAATATTCTAATAATTGGAGAACTGAGTGCGCAAAATAATAATGATATTAATATTACTAATATGTAATATGTGAAGAAACTTGGAAGTGGTCTTTAACAATATGTTTAAGAGAACTATTATGTAAGTAAGATGAGGACGAGAACTATTTATTCATTTTTAAACACAAAGAGAAATTGGAAGAATTTAAGATCCTTTATCATTGAACTGAAAACTATAAACAATGTCACAAATTAAAGGTCGCTTGGATCCGCAAGTTGATTTTATGCACTTATTTGTAGAAATATACATAATTTATAAAAAAATTAAAACAAATTTATTCATAAGTACACAAAAAATTCAAGATCGTATCGCCAAGAAAGGTTAACCACATTAATTTAGCATTGTAATAAATAATTATGATTTTTTGTGAACGAATGACGATCGAAAATGAACATTGTCGGTATAGAGCAACGAGGTATCATTGATTATACATCCTACGGAATATAGGAATTCCGTAGGATATATAATCAATGGAGGTATTTATCTATAGAGGTCTCTTCTAGTGTTAAAAAAGTGAAGCCTTCCTGAAGATATTTTTGTAAACAAAACATACGCCCAAAGAACAATAAAGACTAACAATAAATTGTTGAAAGAGGTTTTGATTAGTTGTTGAGGGGACAGGAGGGTCAAAATGGTGGTCAGCATGTGGGCTGCATTTTCATTACCCCAGACGAGACCTCGATAGAAAATTTACCTCGTTGGTATAGAGGAATAAAACAATCATAGGCGCTCTCCAATGGCCTCTAAAATATAGAGCAAGCAGTTTGATTTTAATATGTTCATGGTGTCAACATATATATTTACAACTGTAGTAACAAGGTATCATAAATAAAAAACAATCTTTGTAATAATGTTTCTTTCTAATCACTCAGTATCAGTAGCGTATTTAAAATCACTTAATGTTTTGCCGATACCCCCACAAAAAACTATATGTACTAGAGACAGATAAGTTATATTTGTTTATTATACTTACTTTTGACATTTACATTATATATATTTCACAACAACCAAAAATAATAACATAATTGATTAAAATCACTATGATGAACAACCCAATTTAATCACTGATTTATATATTATGTTTTATAATTTCTTACAAAAATTATCAATATATGATCAAGAACTATAAATCGTACTGATTTAATTAGTAGCAATCCCCTAAAGATTTTTAATGATATTTGTTGGCTATCCTGTGAATTTGTGATTTGTAAATGTTAAGCATTTCTGCATGTTGATCTCGCTTCGTTAAAACTTAAAACATAAAGACATTTTACCTATGATGGTGTAGCTTAGAATACGTCATGGTACGTTATTGTGCAGCAAGTATGAAGTTGTTTGTCAGTATTGTCATAGCTAGTCCGTTGAAGGCCCGTGATTGTACTTCTTTCTGAAGCCAAATTAGAGAAATAAACCTAGAGTTTGACTGGAACTGCACCTATTTAATGAAACAAGCATTTCCAACTTTCATTTATGCATTATACATTTCGTACCCGTTCACCGCATTTACAATAATATTCCTTTTGCAGCATTAATTTACTTTAAATTGGTAGGCCACTTAGCAGCTGTGAAAATTCCTGTTAAAGTCCAAAGTCTACTAAATAAATTAAATGATGTTGAAGTGTTATTTTCATAAAAATCTTGGATTTTAACTGTTTCGGTTGGTAGTTATTTTGTATCTATATCTGGCAAAATTAAATACTTCTAGAACATTTTTATTCTTGAATTATGTAGGGTTTTTTCAATTTCATGAAAAGAAGGAGTGACAATTTTCTGCCCTTATTTTGGCTGAACCATCACCTGTAGTAAGGTCTATGTACAAATTCAAAAGGAGGCTCCAAATGTGCTCCAGGCTCCCTAGTGGGAGAATGGGCGGATTATTTGTGCTTATGAATCTCTGCTCGAACATTAATAATAACAGTTTTACAGTTAGTGTTGGTAATTACTTTTTAGCAGATCACAGAACTGTTTTTAGCGAATTTCCCCTATAGGGAAGAAGCTATTACCGTAGTCGGCATGGTAAGACCTAGGCCCGGGACCATGATAACTTTTCGTTTTGAGGTCCCCAGACCCCAAAAACACCATTCGTTCGAAACTGTATATATATATATATATATATATATATATATATATATATATATATATATATGTGTGTGTCCGTGAGCACGATAACTCTCGTAAAAATTATCCGATTTTGATAAAATTTGGTATAAACGTGTAAAGCAACATTTATGACTTTAAGTTCGAAAACCAGCCAGATCGCTTTATCCGAAGGGGTATTTTGGGGGGGTTTTGTACCCCAAAAATGGGTTTTTTGAATTTTTTACATATAATTTTTGAAATAGTCAAATTTTAGTTTTTACCATTGGATTTAGCTTAAAAAAACACACAATTTGGTATTTTGATCATTTCTCTACGTCAATTGGTTACCGAGATATTGAAAGTGCTAAACACAGTACGTTGTCTAATGTTATTCTTATGGAGGAAAAGAAAAATTTTACATCTCGCTTATTTATGAACGTATACTGACGAAACTTGGTATACGGCTTCATCTGGTTGTGGACCACTGATATTTGCTCAAAAAACCCATTTTTTGCCAAAGGCTCCCGTAGCAGCAAACCTGCGTACTCAGCCCCATGTTATTCTTATGGAGAATAAATAACGTGTTATCTCCCTTAATTATGAAAATAAATTAATGAAATTTGGTATGTGGCTTTGCCTAAATGAGTTGTATTGATATTTGTATAAAACCCCATTTTTTGTTTCTCCTTCCTTCAGCAAACCTGCATACTCAGCCGCCATGTTATTCTTATGGAGAATAATTAAAATGTCATAAATCGTTTATTTATGAATGTATATTGATGAAAATTGGTATGTGGCTTTATGTGGTATTAAGATACGTATATATTCATTGGAAATTCGCTGAGTATGCAGGTTTGCTGCTACGGGGGTATTTATTATTTTATTGCTTTGATGTATATAACTTAAAAACTAAGGTTAAGAGACTATTTTTTCAGGTAATGTAATGGTGTTGATACCTTGAATGTAAGTGCAGTAGGTTGGCATAAATCTACTCTAGCCGAAGAACAGTTTAACGCATTTTTATCTAAATTCAAAAATATTATCTACTTTTTTAAACCAAAGGTTTAACATAATTCATTAATGAGCTAAAGTCCCAAACCATACAAGCATATCGTACCCAAACCAATCATGAGATATTTGACATAACAAATTTACACATATGAACTTGCAAATTTGGATTGTTTTTTACTTTGGTCCATAATCTTTCCAAAGGAACTGCTTACTACGCTTCGTAGTCTTTGTGAGGATTGCGATATTGATATAAAGAATGCTAAGTGGAAGCAAACGCTTAGTTCATTTTATAACTGCCTAATCAGCATGGAGTTTCATTAATAGTAATAGGCACCAATCTATCTCTGACAATAAGTTTAATGCAACTTCTAATGATAATTACTTGATCCAGTATCAAAAGTTATCATATATTACTTTGTTAGCCGTTCTGCGACTTGGCAAAGGTAATGTTTTTACGTGTTTCGGGATATTAATATCGTTTCTTTAGAAACCCGAATATCAAGATATTTCCTCATGATGAGGTTGTCATTAAATCTTTAAAAGTGCACACACATTGCACAGTTTTACAGATTCACAGGCCAAGACACTCTCGAAAACCAATCATCACAATTAGGAGGCTTCCAAACGTATCGGTATGGGAATAATTCTAGTTAGTTACCTCATACAAACAGGCATCAGATTGTGAGTTTTAGTAGTGTAAACCCACAGATGTTTTTAAACAGGCATATGTTGCCTATTTCCATTAGATTTCAGCCTGCGGCATGTCAAAGCATGCATTTGGTGCTAAAAATGTAATATATTACAAGAGACGTGACGATAAATTCTGGTACTAGTTTTTTGGAGTATTGCATGTCTCAGTTTGCTCAAAACCTGTTTTAACGAAACAATTCATTTTGCGGTATCTTAGCTAAATTAAGATTATTCAAACTTAACTTATCGAAAACAGTAATGTGCACGATCATAGCATAATATTGACGAATATTGTCCTAGGTATATCCTTTTCAAAACCAACCATTGTTTTCCTGTTACAGATTTCAGATTCTTCAATGCAAAACTGGACCCATATTCCAGTTAACAGCAAGATCTGTCTTATTAGACTTAAACATTCCTTAAGACTGTTTTGTCACCCGTATTTTGTTTGTGATGAGGCAAACTTAGCAAAACATCTGACAAATGGCTTAACTTTAAAACTAGACCATATTTTGCCGTTTGTCATATATAATTAGAGAGTAAACCGGATTGACTAGGTTCAGTTCTCACCTCGACTTGGTTGTAAACTATTGTAACTTGGTATAACAGCAGTATCGTTGTCCTCTCCACTGGCGGACTATTGATCATTACAGGGCGGATGTCAGTAAAAACGTACGGACTACATAGCAACACCAATTTTAAAAAAATTTCTTTGAAACTAAGGTGTTTGATAAAGAATAAATTACTGTAAATACATGATTGGGAGGTAAACTACAGTGAATTGATAGTGAAAGTAAAATCCATCAAAACGCTGGTAGTATGAATTCCTTAACTACGAAAAATATTAGGAAAACAGAAGTTTAGGCTTATCCTAATAAAGCAAAGGTCTTCTCTGTGTTTCCTCTCCTATAAATTGTAGTTATTGACATCCTAACCTTGATGTTTATGTTCAAATTATTCATTTGTGTTTTAACTGTGTTTAGTATTTTTATTACTTTTAATCAAATCTGTTATCTTAATTTGAGATTTTGATTAAATACTTTTCTAATTTATGAGACTAACTCCTCTTAAGGGGCCGGGTGAAAATCGAATATACAAAAAAACACATATTTAAATTTTGTTTTTATTATATTCTTGTATTAATTATAGAGTTTATTATTATTATTATTTAATAGAGTTTATAGAGTTTTTTATTCATAACGTAATGGCAATAAAATAATTTACTTGAAGTCTAGTATTGTTAAAAAACATAGTAAAGAAATATATGTAGTTAAATAAGAACATTTTTTTTTAATTATTCCTTAGACTGCAGAATTACGCCTAGTTGCAAATTTAACATGTTACGTTGCCACTATGCCACTACGTAATGTTACGTAGTTGCCACTAGTAATGGAAAGAATTAGTCATAACTGCATTTCTAATAAACTGATAAATGAATAATCTAAATAATTTATTACTGTAATAAGTAAAATTGTCAATAGAATGATTTATTTTACGTGCATGTTACTATGGTAATTACTATTTTAGAATTATTAGAAAGAGGTCAAAAGAAAATGGAAATTTCGGAGTTTTTCAAGCTAGAATTAAGCTCCTGTTGTCGTGCAAATTTAATATACTCTTAAGTAGACAGAAGTTAAGGTGATAAGAGCATTTTACAGCTTTGCTCCAGTGAATACCTATAGAGTAACAATTTACTGGTATTAAAATATATACACTATGAAAATGTGGCAATTAAATCAAACTTTAATTAACTCCCAGAGTAAATGAATTCTTAGTTAACGAGTTATTAAGAAAGTTTCAAGAATGAAGTTCAAAGATTTATTTAATTGATTACAACATAATTAACGATAAACTTTTAACATTATAAGACCGGCTTTTCTCTTGGAAAGATGTAATTTATCACCGTAATAAAAGATAATAATATCCGATGTGATAAAGAATGTTTTAAAGTAAAAGACTCAAAATTTTTTTTAGAAATGTTTTAATAATCCTAAACATTCATGCGAGCTTTGTACAAACTATATGTCCACGGAAGTATTTTGTTGTAATTTAAAAAACAAGAAGTTTTGGGATGTTAAAAGTCAAATGAAAAATTCTTAACCACAGGAAAATGTCTAATTTTGTTTGAAAAATTATTTAATATGGTTAGATTGGGTTGACGGAATTTCAATTCTTAACAAATTAATTATAGTACCTAATAATAAAATCAGAAAACTGTCAAATTAACACTCAACTGGTAAAGTATTTATATGTGATTTTTCTCCAAGCAAAGCTTGTCCACAGTTAATATAAAAACTGATTTTGGTAAACAATCATGTTTTTATAACTTGCTAATTATATAAGTATACTACACACTGAGGATATACTTATCAGACTACATATGTTTTAGCATTGCCTTAAGAAATTGAAAAATTTTATCGAAAACATGTTATTTAAAAACCCACTGGATAACGAGGTTGTATAGTGGTAAATGATTGCCACAGTAAACAAGTATTATAACAAAATTCGAAGTGACATATTTGTATTGTTTCCCTTTGTCTCAAGTAAAACATGTTTCCCTGTCATATAATATTTAAAACGCACCATTCCAAAAACCTGACAAATTGTAATACGTATTTGCATACCGATTACATTAATTTCATTGTAATGGAGTTTAAAATTCGCATTAATTACTCTTATACAAAATCAGTTGTTTAGTTAATTAGATTATAAATATATTAATCTCAGATAACCAACCATCTTTCCCTTGTCTTAGAAACATTTTAATGGATCTAAAGCGTAATTTAGTCCCTCTCAACATGTCTACTTTGAGTATCATGGCAAGGGTTGGAGATTATGGCAAGATAAGGTATGATTTGAAAAGTAATAGTTTACAATTTTTGTAGGGTCTACTTTAAGAAAAAAATAGTAGACTAAAAGTGTCATTACCTTAAATATTTACCTATCTGGTATTCATACATATTGTTTGTGAAATAGACGATTTGGGTATTGATAATAATGTTATTCAAATAATATAAAATATATATATTCAAAAATGTAAGGTGAAGGGTTTGCAAGCAATTGTGTTGATATTGTGCTGTGTGTAAATCTTTCCCTTCTGACGCAACAAATATGGATTTATACCATAATCTTAAGTATTGACAGCGGACAATTATCTTAAATAAATCGTTGGGATTAAATAACTTTTTTCACAAACCAGTTTCATATATTAATTATATGAAATCTATTGCTTTGCTAAAGTAATGGAAAACTTTGTTACATTAGAGATACATTTTTGCTACACAATGTTTAACTGAAAGAAATACTTTGACTTAATTAAATGGTATTGAAGTTATAATGTTGTCTGGTTATTACATTCCGTAATATTAATGAAGATTCTTTTGTATTTATCAACAATTTTCATGAATAAATTTACCCTTCACATAAAATGTATGAATAATAAAGTTGGAACAACCAAATTCGAACATGAAAAATGCAATGTAATACTAATACACATCATACTTAAGGATAATTTATAATGAAAATAATATCATAACTTTCGTAGGGCAGGAATCAGTTGCATAAATAAAGTAGTGTCATTGTTTGCGTATAACCAAGCAAATTATTTGTGCTAGTAATTTATTAGCTTTTATAAACGCTTGCTGTCAAGGTGGTTAGCCGCGCGGCCGAGGACCCGTAATAAATTAGTGGGCTGTTCTCTAAACCTATTACCCCTGCAGTAAGCTCAGAGAAGGTTGGGGCACCACTTCATTATTAAAAGTTACATCGTAAATTCAAAGCAAAATAAACAAATCTATAATTGTAAAACATAACAAGTTTAATTTAAACAATATTGTGCTTTTGAAAACACATACAAAAATTAATCCTTGACATACTATATTACGCTATTAATGATTTGGATATGACGGCAATTATGTTAATGATTGTTATGACTGAAATTACTTCCCAGAAAATTGTTCTATATTTAGGTTGTGATTTTTTGTTATAGCTATTAGGAAAATATACTCCTTTTGAATACATGCACCTCGTAGGTTATTGCACTGTAGTTTAAAATTATATATATATATATATATATGTCCAACTATTATTGAAATAATTTTAATTATGTGGAAAGCTGAAAGTGCGAGTGAACGGAGGCTGTATTAAGCCCATCATTTAATGCGTAATACATTTTTAACAAAAGCCCCACATTCTTACTGATGTTTCTAGTAGTGGACGAGTTGGATGTGTCAAGGCAACGAATTAGGATATTAAGAATTGCAATAAATTATACAGTAGCCATGTTACTGTATCAAATAGTTACTTGTGTAATTTGGCCTTTAACGAAGGAATTGAGATATCTGCAACTTCATTTAATCTGGGATTGTGTTGGATATTAAGAGTATCGGTAAAGGCGCTAAGAAACAACCAAAAACACATTGTATTAATGTGTCAATCAGGACAACTTTAACTACTATGGCGATGTCATCATAAGTAAATAGGGAAAGTGCTTACAAATTCTAATAATGGGCCAAACAAACAGAAATTAAGATTCCTTGTCAATTACTGCAGTGCAATATATATATATGTGCATGTAATGTCTCGTTTAAAAACTAAACGGGATGTCAGAGGACACTGCAATTTAAATATGTTCAATGTGAGAAAAAACCACTCCTTAAATATATTTGAACGCTAATAAAGGTTAACAAATCGATGAAAGAACATGAGTCGGCTAAGACTATAGAATTTGCATATAAATATCTTCAAAAGTGGATTTCAAGGAGAAAATTACGATACAAAAGGATATTAAACATGTTTAGGACTAGTTGTCGAATCCTGTGCATGTTTTGCACAGATACATATACGTTAAAGAATAAGAAGACTCAATAAATAATACAGAGAAGGGTATTTTGGCCCTTGGAATTAGAGTATGCACATTATACAATACGCTAAAACAAACAATGACATACAATATACGTTCAGGCACAGGATAATGTGAGCTGTTTACAAACCTAACCAGATTGCTGGGATAACAAGTAATGTTGCCTTAGCAATGGATATTAACAAAGATTGGAAGTGCAAAATATTTCAGCACTTAGAAGAATGTTATAAATTAAAAATAAATATGTTTGACATTTTTTCTTGTCTTGAAAAGTGAAGAATTTCTTTAGCGTTCATTTGTTTTACGATATTATAATTTCCAGTTATATTTCTCTTTCATTCTATCCTCTCAGTTATTTTCTACTATCGTTAATTTATAGATTTTATAAACACTGGAAACCCAAACTACAAAGTAGTTCCGAAAGTCTGTAAAAGTCAGAGGAACAACAAAGGAAACATATTCATCTAAAAGAACAGAGGAAACTCACTCCATTGACTTGATTGCCCTCCAAATGGCACTCTTTTCTAGAACGTTTGTAATCTACTGCATTGCTTCTGTGTTACTACTTGTAAAAGTTCTACTTTATACCCAATGTTTAAGATTTGAAGCAAATTAAACTACTCCTTGATACGATTTAACAATACTATGATAAAAGTTAATTGAGAATATTCCGCAAATTTCTCATGTTATGAGGCGGATTAATTTTTTCTTGCTGAGTTATAAAATCAGTAAATACAGATTGAATCCACCAAATATTATAACGCACTTCTTGTTATGCTTACCTTGTTTCGGTATTCTCTGTCACAGAGTGAGACAAGGTTATGCTAATAACAATACATAAACTAACCATAACTTGGAAAAAAATTGCTCGAAAAGTGGCAGTGAGAAAATAAAATATTTCTTTTATTCGTTTCAAGCGTTTGACATATTTTAGATTGAATTAAGAAGGTTCAATAAGATGTTTTTAAAAGCAGATAGAACGCAGTTTTGGATGTGACAGTTAATCAAATCTAAATTAACTGATTTAAATCCCAATTTTTTCGACATCGAGTTCGTGCCTTAAAGCTTAAACATTTGTTAACTTTAAAGTCAATTCTACACGTTAGTGTAATTCATTCATTTAATTTCACGGTAATAAACCCTAATTATTGTTGTGTTTTCATCCTATTGAATGATTTTTTTCAACTTCTATGCTACATTAACATCCTAAAAATGCTACAATTACAGTGAATAAAGTAACGAGGTCTAGTGTTAATAGAATATTTTGCTCGCTTATCTCACACATTCGGTGATTTTACAGGCGGGATTACTATCGAGTCAGTTTTACTACAGAAGCGCACCACTCAGGGCTTAGGGCCTGTGTTGTGGGTTCCTTTGCTCTTTAATTAATCACAGCCAGTGAGCTTACGTGAAGCCATTCCCTTTGTTTCGTTTCTGATTAAACGTCTGAAAACCTATATGTTTCCATGATAGTTCGGTCATTATTGGACTGTAACTCAAAATCCTATTATTTGATTACCGGTTCATCAAACTTCAAAATCTCCGAGGTGGAAAAAAGTGTTATATGTTACATCCATAATGTGATCTACTAATACAGTTTTTATTATTTAAACACTTTATACGTCCCAGGGATAAGAAGAATATTATCATAAATAAATTGACTCATTGTTTTATCTTTATACTATTAGTACAAAATCGACACGCCGTAGGCCTACGTTAAATATTGAATCAAAACTATGATTTTGGCCATGAGAAATAACTTTAAATACACGTTTTTATGGAGACACTTTATTTAGTAGCCTAATAGTAGTAAAATAGTGTCTATATATTTAAAATTCTTTTGTTTTTGAAAGGTACAGCTGTTTAGTAGGAAACAGTTAAAATTAGTATCTTTAATTGAATCCAACTCATTACATTATACTGTCCAATACCTTACGTCCTGTGTAAACATTAAATTTCATTCATAAAGAATAAGGTCTTAAAAATATTTATTTTTTTTAGTTTTATTACAAATTTCACACTTTATCTTGAATCCGTAATGAAACAACTTTATATTTAGAGCACTTAAAACAATATCAACTACCACTCTTCCAATTATGACTGTGTAAATGAATTTAATGAGGACATTTAACATATAAAAATTAAATTTATATTATATTCCAAATAACAAAGAATTATTAATTTTCAGTTTATTTCAACAAACTACTTATACGTTTTTACATTTAATTGTTATTATTTATTCTTGTATTGTTTGTATTCCAAACATTGGTATATTTTGTTAATAGAGCAAACAAACGCTTAGGGAAAGGTCCAAACCAAACCAAACCCCTCAAACCTTTTTGGACACTCTGGGATCCGGGATGTTATTGTTAATTTGGGTGTTATTTTAAAATAATTACAAATCTAGTATTAAAAAAATTACAATCAGTGAAAGTAGGCACTTTTAAGGCATAACAGCATTTAAACTGTAGCTCTAACATACTGAAACATAATATGAAACATATAGGATTTTCTTTTCACCTAAACTATAAGAAGTAAAATCTTTAACCCAATAACTAACATGTATTTGAAGTTGGTACAAATTGCGGGAGGGAATGTAACTTCTGAAACACCATACAAGGGCGTTAATGAGAATAGCAGGAGCCTTGTTAGCCGCAGTATATTAGGTCCTAGAACCGCCACCTCTGTACATGTGGCATTAAGATTGTGTTTAATAATGTAAACATTAGTTGGGTAAAACTATCAATATATTTTATATTATTAAGTTAGGGTGTTTTTTAATAAAAAAATTAACTAACAAAAATCAAAAAGAAAATAAGTGACCCTTGGCAACAATCACTTTTAATATTAATATAAATCGCTTTATTTATTAAAATAAAAATAAGTATAACAAACAATTTTCAAAGTTTCTATTATAAACTTTTTTATTAATTTTTTAAATATTTATTAAGGGTTCTTTCATTTACTTTTTGACCAAGTAACTGTGATAAATTGTGAGACTGTATTACACTGCATCCGTGTCTCAAAGAAAAAACATGTTCAAACTAATTACTTGCAATCATAAAACAATTAGCCTGATTTAAGAACTCATTTAAAATTTCGTTCTGAAAATCTGTTAAAACTCAAATTTTTAGTAATCGGTCAAATATACCCGAAACCTATGGTTAAGTAATACTGAAAGGTTATTGAAAAAGACATTGTCACACTCTCAGCGGTATATATTTTAATTGTAGTACGGGCTTTTATTATTCTCTTTACATTTTTGTTGCATGTTTCAGTAGTGACGTTATCTTCAGCCACTTATGATACCAACATATCTATATTTTGGTGAAGTTAAGGCTTGTAACGTATTAATTAATCATTTACCATATTTATTGCGGTTTTGATTTTTACTTCAGTGCGGTAAAGAGTTACCCTGTACAAAATATCATAGCATGCTGAATAATATTTTTTATTAAAGACAGTAAACAAATAAAATATAACAATTGGATGGTGTTATACAATGGTAGACCAAGTAACCAAATGTTTATTTTGAGATATTTGAGGTTATGTAAAACGTTGTAGCAAACAGTTAATAATGACTTAAATCCATAATTTTTGTATTTACAACATGTATGACATTATAAATATTTTATTTATACTTATAAATTTGGCATAGGCTATTGGTTATAATTTGGTTATTGGTCATAATTATTATCACGAAAGTTTAGGAGCATGTTTGTATAAATTAAAGGTTTTCTTTAAGTGTTTCAAGCAATTTATCTGAGGATTGAGTCCAAACATGTCGTCTAATAAATGTAATACATCAGTATCGCCAATAACTAAAGTCTTTGTGATTATGTCTTCGTTATCTAGGTTTAAAAACATTGAAGTCCATGCAGTTCCGTGTTTGTACACGGCCATGTTGATAAATAAACTACTCCTACTAACATACCCTTTAAATATTTCAAATTAATTCTAATATTTAGCAGTGGAATATGGGTTATTATGTAAATTTTTATTTAGCTACATTCAAGCTTAAATTTTACTGTATTGTAAATAATGACGGGACTTACAACAACTAAAAACTGTTGTTATAATAATTCACGACGGTTAGTGACTCACTGGTCGTTCAGTTTATACTGAAGACAGGACATTATCAGAAGCATTGATGTCACCAAAACTATCCTTGAATAATGTGATACTCGGTGTTGGCCTATAGTATGGCCCAGAATAGTATGAGTGAATATTATTAACAGTCAATATTATTAGTGTATATTGCAAGTTATATAATAACATGTGTTAATACCTGTAATATGAGCTTAGATACTGGGTGTTCAACGTTCTACAAAATATTTAATTCTCCAAAACTAATATGTATGATATATAATGGTTTCACATATTAAAAAGATTTAAAAAGATGCATCTCTAAAATTCAGTACAGTGCCACAGTAGACCTGTAAAGATTTTTAAACCCTCCTTTTACTAGAATAACATTACAACAAATGATTTGTTTAATAATTAATCAGAATATTAAAATGTACAATTATTTCAACATTAACCATCTTAATGATAACTAATGATCTGGTTGTAGTTTTAATTTTGTATTATTTAATGTGAAGTAAAGACGTCATTCTTGTACTATGCCAGCAGTGCTAAAACGAATAAGGAATATTTGACCAATAATTAATATAATCACTTTGAATCTGAAATCATTATTAATGAGAATTGTTTCTTTTTACGGTGCTTTTAAACTTTTGAGAAATTAACAATGATAGCAGAAGTTGTAATTTTTGTTGTCCATACATAATGATAATGGAGATTTGAATAGGATTAAACGGGATGCTTTCAACAATTTATTGTCATTTTAAGTACGTTTCAGCTTTTGACAAAATATGTTCGCACTTTTATAAACACGTTTCACGTTAAACTTCTAATATAAATATTGAAATTACCATCATTATTAATACCTTCTGTTATGTTCCTGGCGTCTAATAACTGATTGAAAATCAGGTACAGAAAACAGAAGTAAGAGTAAATAATCAAATCGCTACGAACAAAACACTCAGAACGAACCGTAATCGCTGATAAACAAAATATAAAGAACGTACTCGCATTTCCTCTCAATGCAATAGTTGATTTACTGACCTAACTAAATAAAACCGATGAATTAATAAAGCTAACTTAACTAATTACTACTCTGTAATTAAGGAATTTAGATCTTTAGTAGATGTATTTGGCATGTACACTTGTTACGTTAACTGGCATTGTGTAAAGAAATGTTAAAAACAAAGATCAGTATGGTTGTTTTGGGTATTAGTGAAGGAACTGCATAAACATTAAGGACCCGACAGCAATTAACGTCCAAAAATATACCTGCTGAGTATTGAGTTTAGGGTAGTTTTTGGTAAAACCATATGTACCCGTTGTTAATAAAAACACAAAAGGGTAAAAACAGTATAACTTGTCACACTGTTACCGCAGAATCTGTTGTACTACTACGCATAAACATGTCTTTAGCTTGATCTGTTGAAATATACATTAACTGCTGTAGAAGAACACACACAAACACACACACACACACACACACACACACACACACACACACACACACACACACACACACACACACACACACACACACACACACACACACACATATATATATATCTGTAATTAGATTCAAATCCAACAAAATAAATTTGACATTAGATTATATTATTACGCTGTTAAGTGTATAAGATTAATTAGGAGCGTAAAAGGTAACATCTTCAATTTCCCCCGTTTCCTATTCTTAATTAAAACCTACATAATTGGAATGTCAAAAGCGATTTTTGGTTAGATAAATTGGAAGTGAAATTGAAATGAAGAAGTCTCCCTAAATTAACTTCTTTAAGAGGAGAAAATTTTAGAAAAATAAGAGAAAGCCTGAAGTTGGATTGTTGTTTTACCTTAATGAAACTAAGATCTTATCTGGATTAAGTCACCCTGGGCAGTAACTTATTTAATTCCTTTCTAGCTACATGCGTACGATTATCAAGTTCTAATTGCCTCTCTTCTTTTTTCTTCTTCAATTCAGCTTGCTTCTTCAGATGCATTTTTTTAAGGAATTTCAAGGGTTAAGACTACTTATGGTGATATACAGTAAAGCTTTTGCCTAACAACGCCCTTTAAATTATAAAAAGAAAGTTTTCAAAAACAAGATAAACTACTGATCATACCTGAATATGATAATTTTGAGACAAATAGATCAAATTTATTCCACAGAAAGGTTGTAAAGTCGTATGAGGCAATAGAAAGAGAGCACTTAGAGAACCTGAGGTTATATCAAATTTGTCTAGGCCTATTACCACTGATCATCACCTTATTGCAGAGATACTGGTTGCATGTATGGTAGAAGGAAACAAATAGGTGTGCTACTCCAGTGCCTAAAATAGGTCAATTCCGCGCATCTACGTCGCACCGGTTGCAAGCTCAAATTAGCTGACATACAATGTTTTTTTCTACAATTAGCTGACAGTCGGCGCTCACCTGTGGTGCCAGACAGCATCCCGAATGACGTCACAAACCTGCGCAATAGCACACCTATTTATTTCCTTCCATCATGGGTTGCGTGTATATAAAGTGCAGTGAGTAAAAATATGTCAGAGTAGGTGAAAAAGTATTACTCTGTTAGTTTTATTTTTTACGGAATACGGTTAAATTATCTGCAGGTATTAATTAACCTTACAGCAGCATAAACATATCTCTAGGTCTTTAATGATCAATAAATATTATTTGGTTATTTTATACTAATACAATTTTTTTTGCTGATGCATTTTTAATAACACAAAACATTTATAAAAATATGCGAAACGAAACATGGTACTGCGCTTGTATTTTATTGTTCAACACATTTCTATGGATTAAGGGGTTGGACTATCGTTATTGAAAATTTTACCATAGTCTATTAGATTTTACTTATCTATTATATTTTACTGAACTATAACGACAAATTGTACTTATCAAATCAGCTAATTTTATAATTAATCCACATTATTTAAAACGTGAATTTATATGCAATAGAAATTTTTGTTCCATTCTCTATTTAAAAAAATATTCTCTTCGAGGTTCCTTATCGTTTTGTTCCTTAGGTTTCAAAAAGGCTTCGTTAAAGTGGCAGTAGATTATTTACTTTCAATTACGCTGTTAATAACTTTCTATATGGAAGAATTACACCAGCATTTCAAATTACATTAAAATTGGACCATCGGTGAGGTCTCTAGGTTCATATCCATTAAAATAAATAGCCAGACAGATATACATCACTTAAAAAACCTGTTTTTGGGTTGGAGCAGCATCAGAACAAAAGTGTCCACAATATATTTTAAGATGTTGTCAACAACAAATTTTATTCGTATAAGTGAAGAAAGTAAAAATAGTATTGTGTCAAATCACACTATTACAAAATTATTATTAAATTGGTGTTCTTTTTAGTGAATTTATTTATTTCCTACAGTAGAAATAAAGTTTAAAATAACATGCTGTGCTTTACTAATATTAATAAGGTGACAGTAATATAAAATAGTAATGAAAAATAACAGCTGTTTTCCATTTAGTTGCTGGTTTACAGCAATTCATTAAACTGTTACTACTTATTATTAAAATATTAATTAATCGTCTTTTTTTAACAGGCTAAACATGGTAACAAGTAAATATTTGGTACCGTTCTTTACAAAAGCATAAGAACGACATTGACAATAAGTCGAACAAGTTAATGTTTTCTTAGGAGTTGTACACATAACTAACACAAACCTTGTTTGCTGCCTTGCCAATCCCCACATGACCAACTCATATATCGTTTTAACCCTTCGTTCTTACAAAGATTAATGTCAGACCCAGGACAAGTGAGGTAGACGCCATAACATTCATTGAAATAAAGTTACTTACAAAGCGTTATTTTTTTATTTTGAATATTATTCAAACACAGAGAAACACCTCTTACACTTCCCGGAATAGAACTAGCAAACAAAACCAAACACCTCGGCCTTATTGTATACTCAAAGCTCTCATGGAAGCAGCACATCAACTACATTTGCAAGAAACTCTGCTCAGGCATCTATGTCATCAGGCGATTAATTCACGTAAGTGGCATAGAAGCAGCAAGAACGGCCTACCATGCTCTTATTGAAGCATACCTCAGGTATAGTGGTATGGGGAGGAACGGCTAACACCAACTTGGAAAGAATCCTCATACATCAAAAGAGAGCAATAAGGTGCCTGGCAGGCCTAAAATACAAAGAAAACTGCCGAGAAGCATACAAAGATCTGAAAATCCTGACAGAAACGTCACTATACATCCGTAAAGGTCTACATACAGTCTCCAACCAACAAACAAGACACAAAGACCTACATCAACACAACACGCGGAATGCTTCAAGCTTTGTCCTCCCACCACACCACCTGAGTCTCTATGAAAAGAAGCCATCCTACAAAGGAGCCCTTTGTTTCAACTACCGGACCACCTCAGAAGATAGACAACCAAAGAGAAGCTCAAGACTGAACTCACAGCCTGGTTGCAAGATAGACCATTTTACACACTGAAAGAGTTCCTCGGTGATCAACTTATTAACTGGTAACCAATATTAAACTATGTATTCCAACATTAATTTTGACGCCATGTACTGTTCTGGAAGAATATTTCAATAAAGATCATTGTCTATTGTCTATAAAAATAATTCTTTCAACATTAACTTTACCAATGTTGATCAAACTGTACAAGCTTATGTTACCCTCGCAGTGATGTTGCGATAAGACACCACTAACAGAAGAGACGGTGTTGGTTGCCTGACAAGATAACAGTCAAAAGAGTATCGCTACGCCCCGGGCTCTTCCGTAATGTTTGCAGTTTCCTAAGTCAGGGAGTCTTGGGTGGAATTCAAGCAATTCACTAATGTATAGGTTAATAATCTAATATTTAATGAATTTTTAAATTAAAACTATGTGTTTATTTTGCCAAGTATTTCCATTCTTAAAGGGTTTTTTAGGGGCTAATAAACTGTGATCTATAAATTTTAATTTTGACTTAAACAAGTGACCGTTGAACCCCGATAGGTTGTAAATGTTTACAATTGGCATGTTTAATATGAGTGATGGACCAAAAATTATTATTCAGCAATACTATTCAAGTCGAGGATATTAGATAAGCCTAACACTAATAAAAAAATTTGTAAATGAGTTTTTTCAATTAGAAGATTTAATCAGTATTTAATTGCGTTAAGGCGGTTTCAATAAGAATAAACTAGCCCTGTGGGTGTTTAATTCGCACGTTATTTGGGTTTAGTAAGCCCGATGAAGGTTTAATTTTCCCGTTATTTTATTTTTTATAAATTTCAATCAAATTAAGAATAATAACTTTTAATATGTCTAGGTAATTTGCTTCTCTTACAGTTAAGGCAATTATATATATTTACTTACCAATGTTTTATATATATATATATATATATATATATATATATATATTCATACCGCAAAATAGTTTCGAGTGAATCGCAGGTATATTTAGTTAAAACGGGAAGCCAAGAACTGAAATAGCCAAGATAGCACGTTACGCAAAGTCACAGATGCAGTACGTAATATACGAGTAATTCAAAGCAATGTCCAGATATAACACTGTAACAGATATCTATATTACAACAACGATTCCCTTTAGACTCGAATCTGTCAGACTGGAATGAATGCTCAAAGCAGATTGGACGCATTTTTAGAGCTTAATTTTTAGAGCTATTGGGTGATGTTAACTTCTTGTTATTTTTAGTGAGGCTTGATCGCATATTGTTTAATCAACAAAACTATTACTTACTTGCAACAAAATAGTTTCCAAGCTGGACATAACAAGTTTTAATGTTGATAATACATCGACCACGTTAATGTTGTCTTACAAAGAATAATTACATACACTTAGTGCAGTAGTTTATTATGGCTATCCTAAAGTAGTCAGTGTTTGCGGGAAAAGTATAACACATATAGTAATAATATATCATATTTTGTATTTAAATAATATAATAAGCTTTTTTTAATAAATTTACATTCATGGAGTGTTTTTTTCTTTTTTTATAGACGAAAATCGTTGGTAATATCGACATATTGTTAAATGTACTAAAAACCGTATAAATAAGTTAAATAGCTTAATAATACAATTGTCTCAAATAAAAAAATAATCTAACACCAATTTAATTCAAAAGCTATTATTACATTTCCCTAGTAAATTTACTATCTTAACTTCAAGCTTATACTTTGATTCGGAAAATTCATAAAAGATACAAAATAGTTACAAAAAATACAAAAATAAGTACATATAAACAAGAATGAAGTTATTTATGTAGTCAACGAATACTTTAATGTTAATTTACAAACCCCTAGTTCATATATAAGAATGGCTGAAACAACTGTGGGGCAAAACATACAGGGGATCTTATCGTCACTTTATTTTTAGGTTAAGACGATTTCAAAGCTATTGACCAGCTGCTCCCTCCAGGATTTGCTGGATAAGATTATTGTTGTGTGTTGGCTTTCCCACCCACGAGATCTGAGCTCAATATATGAGTACTTAATATTTTAAGAGTATTTTTTGTATATATGCTTAGAAACCTAATTTATTACAATTATTACTATCCTAAAATTATTTGTCATAGAACCACCCATTTAAAGCGGAGAATACTTTTGAACTGTAAACTCGTGCGTGGTTACAGAGTCTCTCGAAAAGACACAAATTACTTAGGTGATGGGATAAAACTCATTAAAGGAACAAATTAACTTCTAAATTGCCTAGTTTTTGGTCTTACCCTAAGTGTCTCTAAAACAATTTAGGACATTAACAACAAACATTGTACATGCAATCATATTTTGCGTTACAAGCATAGCTTCCAAAATTCTAAATGTTGTCCATTAATGATTTTTAGAGCTAGATAGCTTCAGCCTAGATAGCAGGTTAGCTAGATAGCATGCAGTTATTAAAAATTGTAGCTACAAAATAGTTTTATTTTTATTTTATGGCATTAGTTGTTATAACCTGTCTCTTTTTGACAAAACAACGGGATTTAAATTATATAACCAGTAACTATGCCCAAATAATAAGAAGACGATAAATTTGTGGATTAAATTAATAATTTTAATGTCAGTTTATGGAATACGTTAGTATTATTATATTTATTTTAATTATGTCTTTATATATCAATCTGTAAGCGAAGTTTTAAGTCAAAACTGCACTTGTAGGATGATGGGAGAGGGTTCAAATTAAAGATTTTGATCCAAGGGGCTCGGGAAAATAGCAGTATTTCTTACAAGTTACTAGCAAACAATAAATAACGTAACACATTCCCAATAATAAAAGCATAGGGATTTAAAAACGTCTGCTTTGTTTTCATTAAAATATGTTGTTATGTCAAGGAGGTCTATTGGTAATACTGGAGACAATACTAATGAACTAAATTGCAAGCCGTTCTCCGACAAGTTTTGATGGTTTTTGGTGGAACTACTCGCTGAAATCCAATGAGTCAATAAAGTGAATCAAACCAATAGCTATTCATTATTTGAAAATTAATAAATTTATATTTGTCAACTTGCTCATAATTTATCATATTTCACGGCAAAAATAGATACATAAATGAGAAGAAAAAATTAATTTGTTCCAACATGTATTTCTTTTATTCCAGTGATTTATATGATTGGATTAACTTACTAGAATAAAAAAAAAAACACTTAAGACAATCAAAGAACGAGAAACTTGCCTCACCAGTGTACCAATCTGACAAAATCATCGACTCGCTTTTTCTAAGAAAATGTTTTAGCAGTGTTACCTCAATATTACCAACACACCTCCTCGGGTTACGTGTCTACTTTATTTACGAATTGACATGTGTTTGTACTTATATTGTTTTATTTTCCTCACCATTTAAAGAGTACACAAATCGGACGAGGCAGAGTATCGGAGCAAGGTTTAGAGCCATGGTCTCTTCAAGCCACTAGTATGTAATAAATGAGTAACTGAAACCCCTTTTTCTAAACATTTTGTTTATCAGAAACATGTTTCAACCTAAGGCCATTTTCAAGCTAAAATTACCTAATATAAACCTAATATAAACAACATTCACAATGGTGTCATATGATAAAAATTAATATACATTATTTGATCGTTGTCTTCATTTTGAGCCATTTGCTTCTTAAGTCAGTATAATTTTTTTATGTTATTAATTTTGTTTCATTTGTCTTACTATTTCAAATACTGGATTTGATGGCTGTTCAGTATATTTTCAGTTTATCTTTGTAGCCCTCTCTTTAATCCATTTGTGTACCTTTATTTGAAAACTCAATAACTTTGAGATTTCCTCTATACATTTATAATGATGAATATGGTAAGTAAGTAAATGCACGGTAGAATTTTATTTCATTACACCTGTAACACAAACTTTCCCTATAGTTTTACACCCATTTATTATAAGCTACTGACGTGACACCCTGGTAAATAAGGAACATGTTTTCATGGAAACCACAATTGTATACCACCTCAGACTACTACGATGATTGCAATAACAATGTAAATATTTTCTTTGAATTCATCCAAAGAAATTTTAAATTTCTCCGTTTCGAAAAATAGCGAAGCAATCTTAATTAAATAATTCCCTAGATAAATGTCTAATGCGTTTAGCATCATATTCGAAACCACACTACTAATCTGAATTGACCCACTACTTCAGTATCGTTTAATATATAAATTATCTTAATTTTTTGTTGTTAGTGATATATTTAGGAATGAAATATGAATCCAATAGATCTCAGAAATGTATTTGTTATTCCAAGCAAGAGTGAATTACTTACGCACCTGTAAGGTAATCTGACAGCTAGAATATTCAGTTAGTCGCATAAATAATTCATGAGGACCACTCCAACTTGACTGGGAATCGAGAAAATCATATTTCATCAGCGAGGTGTTTATATGTCTTTCTTCAATCGAATCTTTCCTGGTTTTAATCCTGCACTTAATTATTGGTCTATAATAATATCTAAAAAATAGCCTTAACGAATAAAATATAACAAAGGTCAAATAAATACTGACATTTATTTCCTAACGATAAACAAGAATGAGTTGGTAAGACGCCTATAACACTTGACTCGAACAAAGGCTAACCTGTAAATAATTTATTTTTTAATTAATCGAGTGATTTTTTTAGGCATATTTAAAATTATGCTGATTCAGTAGCAGAGCCAATAATATCCATCGTAAACAGATCGTAAACAATATCCAGGATGAGTCACGTCAGAACGAAACATCCGTAGGCGGTTCCGTATGGTTTTATTTCCTGTCAGGTTAATGTCCCTTGGTGTTTTGAAACTATATTTTTGGTGTTTGAAAATCTATACTTTTCCAGCGAGTAGGAAATTTCTTCGCTATTTTAAAAACTAAAGGTAAACTTAGGAGCTTGTTAAATGTTATCATCACACTTTATGTCTTTTATAAGCAACAATGTATTGTCTCGAATGTAAGAAGTCAACATGACACTAATAAGGGTCTCATTAATTTGTCTGTATTTTATCTTGGGATATATGTAATGAGAACAAAATCGTTGTTACGGTTGTTTGTACATTTTTGTTTTCTTTAAACATTATTTCTTTCATACAAAATCTGTTAAAATGCTTTTTGAATTTTCATTCAAAATATTACTGGCTATTTAGCGGATCTTATTACCTATTACTTCTGATACATGGTACAATTTGACGGATAATTAAGTAAGTATGTTTGAAATTTAATTAAAGTTAACTAAATTTAAAAACTAGGGCTACTACACTTACTTTACTAAGTGGGAAGCCAGTTTATTGGAATTTGTATTATTTAGGACCTAGGTATTTTGTTAAAAATAGTTGGAAGCTTTAGGGAAAATCAAACAAAATCCATTTTGATATTCGGTATCCGAGGTTACTTATAATCGTTAGTATAGCAGGGCACCGTTCAATTTAGATAATAAAAGTATTATTAAAATATGAAATGAAATTTACTGTATTGCAATTTGATGTATACTAGTTTAAATATTATTGGCTGGAAGCTTCAAAAGGAGAAATGTATGTGACATCAACGAAATGGTTATTATTTAATTTCATGACCCTACTTTCCAAAGACACGTTGCCAGCCAGTTTATGTTAGCGCCATATGGGGAGGCAACATTGAGCGTGGGACAGTGCCATGGTTCCTGAAGTGTGTCCTGAAAAATTTTAAGCTCTTGATTGACACATCGGAATTGTATCTATTTTTGCAATCAGTAGCTTTTATTTTCTGCAACATCCTGATAAAAAAATCTAAAAACATTACGAAGGCTGAACCCTGCTCCCCACTTGTCAATGGGCTAGTAATTAATGATTCTCTCTCAGAGTAGGTCGGCCTTAAAAAGTAATAATTCCAGCAGGGTTTGGACCGTTTACTGTCAAAACGTTTAAAAGGAGCAATGTCGTAGACACACATGCAAATCAAAACCAGACTAATCATGGATTTATTCACAAGCCTGAATTAGTCATCGACACGAGAAGGCATATATTGTAGGCCGCCCCTGTTACTAAATGCTCTGAAGGCTGCTCTACCACAATGCGAGTACCTGCTACCCAAGGCTACTTGACTGGATATTCATTTTCGGGCAATGGCCTCCTGCAGTCAAACATTGAGAGATCATGCCAATGAGAAATGATTTCACAATGTACAGCCGAAAAACTCAAATCCTACGACATATTTAAATCACTGTTGGAAAAATTTAATATTTTCCGAAAATGTTGATTCTCCATACAACCAAATGTTGACTTGATAACTTTCTCTGTATATAATAGCCAGAGACCCGTTTTGGAACAACAAATAAACCCTTGTAAATATATAGGTTAACAATATATGGTTATTAACAATTATTGAACCTTTTATTTTCAACACAAGTAGATGTAAGACCTCAAAATAAAAATTGAAGTGCAATGGAGTGTAGGTGTTCAACTGCAGTATGCAACTGCTCTATAGAGGTCAATTTAATACATAAGCATAATGCAGAGAAACACGCATTTTAATCATCGCTTCCACTCACCGAACAACTTATACATTCATAAGTTCACTTTATTTTTGTATTTACAATTTGATTTTACTGATGCTAGAACTGTGAAAAGTTAATGATCTTAAAAAATGTTAACTTTAAGGGCCATAAAATGGTCAAAAACAATTCCTTGGACAGATTTTGTGCTAACTAAATTGAGTTGGGCATTGAAAATTAAAAACTAACTTCGTTTTTACTGATATATTCAATCAGTACTGAATATATCTAATCAATTTCAGGTCAATGCAATTCTCCACAGAGTTAAATAGTAGTACTTAGTTGTAGTGAAAGCTTTTATAAAAATGCTTTATTAGAATAATATCTTAGATAATGCATAACTGTTTTTATTATGTTAAGCTTAAAATATGAGATTGTGTGTTTGGGATGGAAACAAATATTTCAGTTTAAGAACCTTAATATTTAATAGAACTACCTTCAATAACTCATATTTACCACTATTGGACCTTCTGTATTTCCCAAATTAGGAGGAATAGGCGTTTTAATTGTCAAAAGATGTCCGATTCATCCGGGACTTCCCATTGGAGCCTGGGTAGGGATTAGATTAGTTGGGGTTAGCCCCTGACATTTAACTGAAAAATAAGAACACTTTCCAAAACAGATTATTGTTAGTCCACCGACGGACGTTAAAGTCTATAACTTCCATTATTTCCGTTATATTTGTATATTCGAAACCCTTTTACCGTCAATAGTGGAATTTATACCAATCCACAGCCAAGGAGTCGGGAGATAGAGCGATATCCACCTTATATTTGGGTTTATTCATCCCTTTTGGTGGTTTAAACCAGACACACAACACTGTTAATGGATCCGTTATATTTTTAAATGGGGTTTGAATAACGGGGATATTTTCTTAAATGGTGTCTCTAAAACATGTGCCTTAGTATTAATACTCCTATGCGAACCATTTTAACCAATTTGTACATCTAATAAGTTAGGAATTCTTATTTTTAAGTAAATCCGTTACAGATTTTTTGTACTATTGGATTTTCCGGTGCATTAGTATTCACCGCCAAGAGGGTTGGTCTGCTTTTATTTCAATACGACTCGTGTGTGGAATTTATTTAGCCATAGAGACGTGCTCCCTATCCCAGGCTTTCCTTATGAATAAATATAAATCTTAATTTTATTACTTAACAAATTAATCTAATAATATCTAGTAGTGCAAGTGCAAATTAAATAGTTTATTACGACATGTTACAAGATTAATTTAATATTGTTATGCATATACTATACTATTGTTATGCATATCTAATTGTATATTATTTTTTATCTTTTATATTTTTAAACTATACATTTATGTGCTTGCATTATTGTAATGTGGTTTTTAGTAGTTTTATTAATTGCTTTTGCTACTGCAAAAGTACTATAAAATAACTATGAACAAATTCGTTTTTAACTTGAGCTTAAATGTTTTATTTGAGCTTATTTTATGTTATACCAGGTAAGCTCGTCCTTCAAGCTCGAAATTTTGCTCAAGTAGATGATTTATGTAGTAGTAAGTAAGTTAAAATATCCCAACATCGTTTAATATAAAAATAATTAGTTCTCTCTTTTTATGATCATAAAGCTGCTGTTAAATAAACGGTGTCAGGAAACGGACACATACTTTCTCTCTTTTAGCGTAACTTCAACGAATAAATCACTTTTTATTCACTAAATATAGAATAATATATTTTAATATAGTCGTGTACGTATGAATGAATAGAAAATGTTCTAAAATAGTTTTTTGTTTTCAGAAATATCCACCCAAATCCATTTTTGGGAGGCATTATAGAATCCGTTACTACACACATTACACACATTACAGAATCCGTGGTTTTGAGAGAGGAAATGCCCCCATTGTCCCCCCCAGGGTTAAGTTGTCCCTCCCAGAGGATATTTCGAATATCCTCTGTTGTTCAATGCTAACTTGACCTGCATATCAAGTTTAAACGAAGTTGATCATTAAATAAGAGAGAATTGGTAAGATGTGTATTGCCCTTAAGAATAACCTTAGACAATGAGCTGCGTTTACCGCAAAATCAAAATTTCAATTTTTCTCCGCAACCAGCAATCGTAGAATATTAATTCCAAGTACTAAATTAATTAGTTTTTTGAGCTATTTTGAATGTTAATACAATAAGTAATATTTGTTAACATGTATGGTTTTCTATGAATAATTTAAAAAAATGAATTTTTGTTGTTTAAAGTCCTGTGATTTCTGATCCCGAATTTTTCAAGGAATGCGGGTGGTATCATTTTGTTGCAAACGTAAAGCTCTACAAACCACTAAAGTTTGATCAAAATCGTTGGACCTAATTTTGAGAAATTTGGATTTGTCTTGGTTTTTTGCGGTTTTGGGGGATAATTAACCTTAAAATTTTTTTTATTCAAAAACTTCTGGAGATATCGTGTTTTAGTATCTACAAACGAAATTTCATCAAAATCGGCCAATTGGTGTGGGCTATAGCTATGTACACATCCAGACAGCTAGACAGACAGACATCACGTAAAAATAACTTTTTTGTCTTCAGGGAGCATCAAAACTAATATTTCCACTAACAATTCTAATTCAAAAATTTGGACAAAGCAATACTTTCTCCATATACTATGTATATGGGGAGAAAGTAAAAATTGGGATTGAGTAACTACTGTCCCATTCCACACTTATATAACTTGCATTATATATTAATACAACAAAAATGTAATACATATAAAAGTTATATTTATTTTCATATAAGGATACATGTAACTTATCCCACTAAGTTTTCCCACATTTTGAATATACAAATTTTACAGAGTAAAAGCGATTGGGGGAAATCATTACAAATAGTTCCATGAAAACATTAGCTAAATGATTGCGTTTTACAGGAAGTGACATTTTAAGAGCTTCCAATAATGTAATTTTGAGCTCAGAGGCTACAACTTTTCAACGACCCTTAAAGATTTTAAAGGCTCAATTATTATCATTTTAAGTTAAAGCTTCTTACAAATCATCTTCTAGTAGTTTCGGTCACAAATTATTTCAAAATTTGAAAGCAAGGCCCAATTGTTAGCTAAACAGTGCTTTACACTTGTCAAATACGGTAAAATACTTGACTACAATATGTTTAGCAATATGTTTTTATTAGAATGTTCATGATAAAACTAAAATATTTTCCCTAGTTCATATTTATTTAAAACCCCCAAATACATATTATTTAACATTTATTATTTATATGTATTGAAAAACTGAATGAATTACTATAAATATAAAAATAGCAACCTTTTACACTGATTTTATCGTGTATAGTATTTTATTTTCCAACCAATTCTCTCGTATATTGTCAGGAGAGTTGGTTACAACATTTTTCAGTTCAGCTTTTGCAGTGCATGATAGGTTTTTAGTGAATTTAACACCCTTGGTCGCTGTTCTTTAAATTTGCAATGAATCAAATCAATAAAATAAGAAAAGGTGTCTTTGAAATTGCGTTGTTGTTGTTTTTTTTATTATTATTTAGGGTAATCAAGGGCCATATAAGTACAAGTATTTGTTATAATGTAAAAGAAATACTTGCGACGGAAAATTATGCTACTAATAAAAGTAGTTAAAGCGCTACTCCCAAGATGTTACTTCCAATTTAATTAGGACTGTTAATAGTTGTGTTATTTATTACATTTAACACTAAAGTGAAGTATTTAGAAGGATGTACAGAGTTTTAAGTTTTGTCGTGTACAAGAACTATATTATGTTACTTAATTTGTTAAACTTCGTCTTGCTAGTTTTATTCAGGTTGAGCCTTGGGCTGTGATACACAGTATGACAAACATAAAATATTTTTGAGCTTGTGCCCCCCGTTACTCTACCCCATTGTGGAGTCAGGAACATGTATTAAAACAAATCTGAAATGCAGCTGCTTATTAGAACTAATTAATACGATTTAAAGTTAGACGTATTTTCCCAATCTGGTGTTAAAAACAAGTTTTGTTTTTTTTAGGAACTATTCGAGCAATGGCTTGAATGTTATTTAAAGTATATTGGTTTGTTTTATTCCTTAAAGTTTATAAAAGAAGAAAATCGTTACCAACTGTCTTAAAGCTTAGACAGTTGTGTGGCATCGATGTTATCTTGTACGGTTTAGTGAATAAAACATTAATAAATATAGTTAAATATTAAAAATATTCAAATTTAAGCTCCAAACACTCTAAATCAGTTATTATTTATAATTAAATAATGACCCCCACTTTCACTCAATGTGTTTTTGAAACCTATATATTTTAATTAATATATGTGGAAAATTACTAACTGAAATAATTAATTAATAACTTTCTATTATAATTATTACATGTAACAATTATAATAGTTGAAATTTTTGTATCCCAATGCGAAAAAATATTAATTATACATATAATTTTTTAAAGTCAAATTGTAAATAACCAAAAGGAAATACAAGTCATATGTCACAGGTTAAATAGCAGTAACATCTTCTCCCCTTCCAGATAAAACGGCTACTTTGGTCATAGGTCTTTTGAATGTCCCATGTAAGGTAGTAACATCAACGATCCGGACTTGTCCGTCTTTGCCCTGGGATGTTACTGATATCCGCCCAAGAGGCCAAGTGTTTCTTGGATTATTTTCATCCACAGTGATGGACAAGTCACCAATTTTCAGTGGTTCAGCTTTTGCATGTCATTTACACCGCCTGGTCAAGCAGGGGAGATCGGTTATCCAAATGATCTTGCACCCATCGTTTCTAAAAGTTATTGAGGAGCGATTTCACACGTGCAAGTTGTTTTTTGCAGAGTTTGTCTTCAACAAAAGGGATTTCAAATGCTTCCCTGAGGAAATGGTTTGGCGTTAATGGTTCAAGGTCTTGAGGATCAATAGACACGTGTGTAAGAGGTCGGGAGTTTATGAAGAATTCGATTCTGACTAGAAGTGTTTGGAACTCTTAATCACGAGGATACTGGGATTGCATTACGGACCTTAAAGCATTTTTCACTGATCAAATGAGAGGTTCCCAGCAACCTCCCATGTGTGGGGAACGGGGTAGGATAAAGTTCCATTTTATCCAATTTCTCACGACAACGGACGGTGCACTAGATATGAACATGGTCAAGTAACTTCATTACGTTCCGGAGCTCCTTTTCTGCTGCTACAGGATTAGTTCCGTTGTCCGAGAATATCTCGGACGGACATGGCCTGTGACTGATAAATCGCAAGATAGCCACTATACAACTTTCTGTATTCAATGTGTGTGCCACTTCTAGATGTTTGGATCGTGTAGACAAGCATATGAAGGTGACACTATAACGCTTTACGAGATGATGCCCGACGGTCACTTCTATTGGGCAAAAGTAGTCAACACCGGTGAAGAAGAAACGGTGTTCAACTCTCAAGACTCTGGTTTCTGGTCGTTTTGCCATCTGGGGAGGTATGGGTTTAGCATTATTGATCCTGTACTTCATGCATCTATTTATCACATTTTTCACTGCGCATCGTAAGTTGATAATCCAGAACCTCTTTCTTACTTCATTTACGACAGTTTTGGTCCCTTGGTGGAAACAGACTTCGTGATACATTTTTATAATCAGTTTTGAAACATTACTTTTCCCGTCTAATAAAATGGGCTGTTTTTGATCTGGGCTGAAACCCTTGGCATTGTTGAAATTCTAATAAGACCTGTTGAGTCTTCAAGAAATAGGGATAATGTATATATACGGCTTGACTTTAACAAAGACATTTTATGACTCAGAAAATATTTGTCTTCTTTGAAGCTTTCGTCTTGAGCTGCTTTTTGAAGAACTTTTTCAGCTGCCTTTATCTCTTCGGGACGAAGTTCAGGTTTTTTATCATACTTATCTACTGATCTTAATTTTAGTCTTTCTTTCTTGGATTTCTTTAGTTTTCGTAAGGTTTCTATGTATTTCAGAACCCACGCTAGAGTTTTTGTTAGTTTTTTCCCAAGAAGAGAACTTATTAACATCAATCAGTTGAGACGACTGCATGTCTTCATGACACCAATGAACGGTTTCTTAAATTCCATGTTTTCTTTCGATTCCAAATTGGATGGTTGTTTTGGCCAGTTATCTACTCCGCAGGTTAAGAATCTATGTCCATAAATCCACTTGTCATGTAAAGCTGAATTACATTTTCTATTAGACCTTGTAGCTATATCTGCTGGATTTTGTTTGGAAATAAGCCACTTCCATTGTTCAGGTTTAGACAGTTTTTGGACCTCTCCTGCTCTATTTGAAGCAAATTATCTGTAGGTCTTTGGTTCTGATTTAACCCAGTGTAGGACGGTAACTGAATCAGACCAAAACATTCGTTGGACTATATGAATACCAATGTCGTTTTTAATTCTGTTAGCTAGTCTGCATCCTAAAACGGCTGTTTGTAGCTCCAGACGAGGGATGGTAGTTGATTTAAGAGGGGCGACCTTTGCACATGCTGCAACTAACATTGCCCTATAGGAGTCGTCTATGTCTTGGACAAGATATACGACCGTGGCAAAGGCCTCTTGGCTTGCATCAATAAAAAAATGTCGACCTATTTTCTCGAGTATCGGTGGGTCGAAGTAACACCGTGGGATTTTGAAAGTTTGAAGGTTTTTTACTTCTTCTAGCCAACCCTCCCATTTTTCGCAGAGGTCATGGGGGAGTACTTCGTCCCAAGTTGTCTTGATTCGCCAAACATCTTGAACAATCATATGGTCGTTGGGCATACTAAACCTAAAGGGTCAAAAATGAACATAGCTGCTTTCAGGATCTTCCTTTTTGTTGGATACAAAACCTCAGACAAATGATAATTCCTCCATCTCAATTTGTAGTTTACTGTGGCGACTGTCTTTTGAATATTTAGTTTTAGTAGAAGTTCCTATCATATTTTTGTTGTGATGCTCATCATTATTCTTTGAAGAGTCCATATTTTCTTCTGTACATAAATCATTTGTTGGTGTATACCTGTCAGGTAGTTTTTTTTATTCTTGAAGATTACCTGGTTGACATAATCTACGGGTTTCGGCACTGAAATGTGGAAAATTACTAACTAAAATAATTAATAACTTTCAGACAGATAGTACAATTATAATAGTTGACATTTATTCATCCCAATGTAAACAAATATTAATTGTACATCACATGTTTAAAAGTCAAATTGTAAATAACCAAAAGGAATTACAAGTCATATGTCACAGGTTAAATATCAGTAACTCTATAAATAATCCGGTTTCTTTCATAATAATAATCTTTGATTTTTTAAAAACATTTAAAAATCGTAGTTTACAAATTACAACATATTATACCCCAGGCTGCCTGTATTAGAATTATTTTTTTTAAATATATCAATTTATTAAATACCAAAATAAAATGTCCTGTATCTTAGCTCTAATTTTTAAATCTATTCTTAATTAATCTATGTAGTGTTTATAAAAAGTAATAGGGCCCCGTAAGTCAAATATCTGATTTGGGGTTTCATCTCATTTCAAAATACATAAAAATAAAATTCAGATCCTCAGCGGTAGCTGACTAAACTAAAAATACATTTATTACCTGGTAATATAATAAAAAGCGCAATACAATAAAAACAACTTATTTACGTAGTGTTATATTACATATATTAAGTGTTGTGTGATTTTTCCATTTGAACATCAATAGTTTTGAATGCAGTAAAATTCTTAACTACACTAAGAGAGCTAAGATACAGGACATTTTATTTTAGTGTTTAATAAATTGATATACTTTTAAAATGTAATTATAATACAGGCAGCCTGCAATATTGAATTATCAGCACTCCTCAGTTTCTGACTGAATATATTTTTTGTTACCACTGAGGTCTCACTTTTAGTTTAAAATGCTTTTAGTACCTTAAAAACATACACATTTTTCAGAGGAAGTATATTGAGATTTAAGGAACATGAATATGAAGGTACTCTGCAATTTTTGTTTAGGATTATCCTTTCGTAATGTTTGTATACATACAGCACCATAATCCCCCACATTGTTTATGTGTTTATTGTTCTGTTTTAGAACGTCATGAAATATTAGTTGAGATGAATAAATAATATATGGGTAAAACTTTTTTAGATTAGTTTCTTGGGTGAAATACACACAAACCTTGGTCTAAAATTGCTAGATTTATGTCAGTTTTTTACTATTATTTTTAAGATTAACAAAGTGCAACATAGAAACTTCAAAGGTTATAGTGCGTAAAGAAAGTAGATGAAATTCTAGCTTTAGCACTTCTGATATGGTGCCCATTTATAAACTTTAAAGCTAAATTTTATAAAAACCGCAAACAAACAATCTTCAGAATTAAAAAGTGAAAAAATTAAAGACACTTGACAGTTTGTTTTCGTTGCAATCCGACACAAAATTACTGAGTTATTGATTTTTTACTGAAAAACAATGACAATATTTAGTAGTGTTATCCAACCTTTACGATAGAAGACAATTACAAACTTTATAATAAAAATATTACGAAATTCGGTATAAAGGTTTTAATTGGCGCCATTTTTTACGGTAAAATTTAAAAAATAAAGCTTCACACTCTTGTATACGCCCGATGAGTTACTGTATTAAAACATTTATTTTTAATTACAAAAATACCATTAGGCAAAACTCCAGCCATATTAACCATAATCTACATAAATCTGATGTTTTATGTTTATTTTTAATCACATAACATATCTACAAAATGGTTTTAGGAGCTTGGACATCGAATTCAAGATTCTTGGATTTATGGAATCTTATGATGCCATAAAGATGAAGAGTCTAAGGCGTAGGTTTTACATTTACTAAAGATTTTCTGATCTAGAACCCCTAAACCTTCATTTTACTTGGATAAAATTTGTTTAATATCTTAACACTATCTGGATATAAAACGCCTCATGCACTCCACGCATAGCCTACAAAGGAAGTAACTTGATAACTCAAACCAGCGTAAATAGCAGAGTTTCATTAGCAAACTTAGTAGAGAGAAACCCAGAAAGAGGGGCCGTAATCAGCACTTTTTTCCCATGTTATTCTTACGGGGAGCCGTTTTTGGACCGACACCGGCTCCCGCCCTATACAAGTTTCCTTGTTAGCCTTTACAAATGTCCAACCCTTGCCTATATTAAATATATTTTCCCAATTCCCATCCCTCCTCAATATTTTTTAAAATTAATTTTCAAATTCAGGTTAAAAAACTATCTTTAGTGTTTATGGTCCGATTTGTCTGCAATTTGGATATGTTATTGTCCTAGGCAAGTGTTTTAATAAATTTCACTTACATTTCCCAAATTCACTATAACGGTCAAATTAAAAAATATTTTTGAAAAATACTATAGTGCCAATTGCCAACTTCTTTATTTACTGTCCGATTTGTCTTCAATTTGGATATGTTATTGTCCTAGGCAAGTGTTTTAATAAATTCCACTTACATATCCCAAATTCACTATTACAGTCAAATAAAAAAAAAATATTTTTGAAAAATACTGCCAATTGCCAACTTCTTTATTTACTGTCCGATTTATTTAAAATTTGGATATGTTATTGTCCTAGGCAAGTGTTTTAATAAATTCCACTTACATTTCCCAAATTCACTATGACGGTCAAATTAAAAAAATATTGTTGAAAAATACTGCCAATAATTGCCAACTTCTTTATTTACTGTCCGATTTGTTTAAAACTTGGATATGTTATTGTCGTAGGCAAGTGTTTTAATAAATTAGACTTACATTTCCCAAATTCACTATTACAGTCAAATTAAAAAATATTTTTGAAAAAATACTTACAATTGCCAACTTCTTTATTTACTGTCCGATTTGTTTAAAATTTGGATATGTTATTGTTGTAGGCTAGTGTACATGCACCATCCACATTTTACAAATATTGCGGTTAAATTTTAAAAAAATTTGAAAAAATACTGCCAATTGGCAACTTCTTTATTTATGGTCTGATTTGTTTAAAATTTATATATGTCATTATTCTAGGCTAGTGTATATGCACCATCCACATTTGACAAATTAACTATAATGGTCAAATTAAAAAAAAATTGAAAAATATACTAACAATTTCAAACTTCTTTATTTACTGTCTGATTTGATTTATTTTCGGATATGTTATAGCTCTTATATAGGTAACAAGACCACACTACCACACGTTCCACTACCCCCTATAATACAGTATTTTGTCTTTTTTTTGTTTGTTTATTTTGCTGTAATCCCAAAACTGACTTTGCTGTTTATTGTCCGATTTGCCTACACTTTGGATATTGTCCTAAGCTAATGCATTTATTGTCTGATTTATTTTTGGATATGTTATAGCCCCCAACTATTATATCTAAAATTACAATATTATTTCCACCTATAATACAGTTGATGTGTTGTTTGTTTTGCCGCAACCTAAAAACTAACATTGGTATTTGTATTTTTACAAAACTATATTTTGTAAATTACTTCCAATAACTCCTTTATTTACTTTTCGACTTGTTATATCCCATTATATCTAAATTTACCGTATATTTTTTCTCTTTTAGTGCTGTTTTGTCGTAACCAAACTTTGGATATGACTGCAATATATTACTGGCCATTGCATAAGTAAATACTCCATTTCCAAATTCAATATTACGGTTGGATTAAAAAAAATAAATGCAAGCTTATTATATTTGCCACAAGCTTATTATATACATCCAGCTGTTATATTTGCCCCATTTCCAATATTGTTGTGACCCTCTCAACTACCTCTCATTGTAATATAATAAGTAATATATATCCACAAAATATTTATGGTAAGAACTGCCTAAATTTTGGATATGTTTTAAGCCAATGCGATAACAAAAAATACATTTTTAAAATTTTGATATGTTATTGTTGTAGGCTAGTGTACATGCACCATCCACATTTTACAAATATTGCGGTTAAGTTAAAAAAAAAATTGGAAAAATACTGCCAATTGGCAACTTCTTTATTTATGGTCTGATTTGTTTAAAATTTATATATGTCATTATTCTAGGCTAGTGTATATGCACCATCCACATTTGACAAATTAACTATAATGGTCAAATTAAAAAAATTTTGAAAAATATACTAACAATTTCAAACTTCTTTATTTACTGTCTGATTTGATTTATTTTCGGATATGTTATAGCTCTTATATAGGTAACAAGACCACACTACCACACGTTCCACTACCCCCTATAATACAGTATTTTGTCTTTTTTTTGTTTGTTTATTTTGCTGTAATCCCAAAACTGACTTTGCTGTTTATTGTCCGATTTGCCTACACTTTGGATATTGTCCTAAGCTAATGCATTTATTGTCTGATTTATTTTTGGATATGTTATAGCCCCCAACTATTATATCTAAAATTACAATATTATTTCCACCTATAATACAGTTGATGTGTTGTTTGTTTTGCCGCAACCTAAAAACTAACATTGGTATTTGTATTTTTACAAAACTATATTTTGTAAATTACTTCCAATAACTCCTTTATTTACTTTTCGACTTGTTATATCCCATTATATCTAAATTTACCGTATATTTTTTCTCTTTTAGTGCTGTTTTGTCGTAACCAAACTTTGGATATGACTGCAATATATTACTGGCCATTGCATAAGTAAATACTCCATTTCCAAATTCAATATTACGGTTGGATTAAAAAAAATAAATGCAAGCTTATTATATTTGCCACAAGCTTATTATATACATCCAGCTGTTATATTTGCCCCATTTCCAATATTGTTGTGACCCTCTCAACTACCTCTCATTGTAATATAATAAGTAATATATATCCACAAAATATTTATGGTCAGAACTGCCTAAATTTTGGATATGTTTTAAGCCAATGCGATAACAAAAAATACATTTTTAAAATTTTGATATGTTATTGTTGTAGGCTAGTGTACATGCACCATCCACATTTTACAAATATTGCGGTTAAGTTAAAAAAAAAATTGGAAAAATACTGCCAATTGGCAACTTCTTTATTTATGGTCTGATTTGTTTAAAATTTATATATGTCATTATTCTAGGCTAGTGTATATGCACCATCCACATTTGACAAATTAACTATAATGGTCAAATTAAAAAAATTTTGAAAAATATACTAACAATTTCAAACTTCTTTATTTACTGTCTGATTTGATTTATTTTCGGATATGTTATAGCTCTTATATAGGTAACAAGACCACACTACCACACGTTCCACTACCCCCTATAATACAGTATTTTGTCTTTTTTTTGTTTGTTTATTTTGCTGTAATCCCAAAACTGACTTTGCTGTTTATTGTCCGATTTGCCTACACTTTGGATATTGTCCTAAGCTAATGCATTTATTGTCTGATTTATTTTTGGATATGTTATAGCCCCCAACTATTATATCTAAAATTACAATATTATTTCCACCTATAATACAGTTGATGTGTTGTTTGTTTTGCCGCAACCTAAAAACTAACATTGGTATTTGTATTTTTACAAAACTATATTTTGTAAATTACTACCAATAACTCCTTTATTTACTTTTCGACTTGTTATATCCCCTTATATCTAAATTTACCGTATATTTTTTTCCCTTTTAGTGCTGTTTTGTCGTAACCAAACTTTGGATATGACTGCAGTATATTACTGGCCATTGCATAAGTAAATACTCCATTTCCAAATTCAATATTACGGTTGGATTACAAAAAATAAATGCAAGCTTATTATATTTGCCACAAGCTTATTATATACATCCAGCTGTTATATTTGCCCCATTTCCAATATTGTTGTGACCCTCTCAACTACCTCTCATTGTAATATAATAAGTAATATATATCCACAAAATATTTATGGTCAGAACTGCCTAAATTTTGGATATGTTTTAAGCCAATGCGATAACAAAAAATAAATTTTTAAAATTTTGATATGTTATTGTTGTAGGCTAGTGTACATGCACCATCCACATTTTACAAATATTGCGGTTAAATTAAAAAAAAATTGGAAAAATACTGCCAATTGGCAACTTCTTTATTTATGGTCTGATTTGTTTAAAATTTATATATGTCATTATTCTAGGCTAGTGTATATGCACCATCCACATTTGACAAATTAACTATAATGGTCAAATTAAAAAAATTTTGAAAAATATACTAACAATTTCAAACTTCTTTATTTACTGTCTGATTTGATTTATTTTCGGATATGTTATAGCTCTTATATAGGTAACAAGACCACACTACCACACGTTCCACTACCCCCTATAATACAGTATTTTGTCTTTATTTTGTTTGTTTATTTTGCTGTAATCCCAAAACTGACTTTGCTGTTTATTGTCCGATTTGCCTACACTTTGGATATTGTCCTAAGCTAATGCATTTATTGTCTGATTTATTTTTGGATATGTTATAGCCCCCAACTATTATATCTAAAATTACAATATTATTTCCACCTATAATACAGTTGATGTGTTGTTTGTTTTGCCGCAACCTAAAAACTAACATTGGTATTTGTATTTTTACAAAACTATATTTTGTAAATTACTACCAATAACTCCTTTATTTACTTTTCGACTTGTTATATCCCCTTATATCTAAATTTACCGTATATTTTTTTCTCTTTTAGTGCTGTTTTGTCGTAACCAAACTTTGGATATGACTGCAATATATTACTGGCCATTGCATAAGTAAATACTCCATTTCCAAATTCAATATTACGGTTGGATTAAAAAAAATAAATGCAAGCTTATTATATTTGCCACAAGCTTATTATATACATCCAGCTGTTATATTTGCCCCATTTCCAATATTGTTGTGACCCTCTCAACTACCTCTCATTGTAATATAATAAGTAATATATATCCACAAAATATTTATGGTCAGAACTGCCTAAATTTTGGATATGTTTTAAGCCAATGCGATAACAAAAAATAAATTTTTAAAACCCAAAACAACTAAACACAAAACACTAATCTTTCTTTGTGCTTGTTTGGAGTAGTCTTTATTTTATCCAACTTAATTTTAATTTTGTAGTTAAAATAAAACTTCCCACATTCTAGCTCCCTTTCCAGCCAGTGGTTGGAGACATAAAGGTTAAGAATATTTTCAAACTGTACAATATATATTTTTCTACCCCTATGTTGGACTTGTTTAATAGCGGTTATTAATAACTCCGCGCCATCTTCCAAATCCTCCAGTCTACTACATTCTTTAAATTTAATATTACCTTTAATATCTTGCATCTGTATGTCTTCTTGTCCAACATCATCCCACTCATTGTTATGGAAACTTAGGTTTTCTATTTTTGGAAAGGAATTACCATAAAACGTTGCGGTACCGTTAGTGTTAAAGCTTGCAAGTGGCTCGTTGGTAGGTAGGTAAATAATGTCCAAATCACCAGTATATGGTAACACGCTATAACCTTCCCTATTCTTATTTATCTCTATAAACACAGTTTTACAGACACCTTTAACATAGTATACACCCCTCCGTCCATCCTTTTCTGCCAACACCCCCACAAACTTGTTGTTTACTACAAACGCATACACCATATAATGTCCATAATGCTCTAGATCCTCCCAACGTCGCAGGAAGTAATCTTTTAATTTATCCTCTCTTTCCCTTCTTTCTTGTTCTTTAGCCAACTGTACTTTGTATTCCTCTGCAACAGTATTTTCCACATATTCCAATTTACGCTTATTACAGTCGATGTCTTCTAATTCCAATTTCCTCTTTTTGGAACAACTCTCTAAGAAAGGCTTGGAAAGTGGTCTGTAAAACTGTGTTTATAGAGATAAATAAGAATAGGGAAGGTTATAGCGTGTTACCATATAGTGGTGATTTAGACATTATTTACCTACCTACCAACGAGAGTAGGGGGCAATGGCCGATACAAAACCAGCACAGGCGAGTGAGGAGGAACGAGGAATCACCCCCCGACCTGCCCCATAGCCAAGCTCGACCCCCCCGTGACGTCAGCCCCCCCCGGTGACGTCAGCCCCCCCCGTGACGTCAGCCCCCCCCACGTGACGTCAGCCCCCCCCACCACGTGACCCGACATAAACCTAACATAAGCTTCACCTATCTGTTTTTTTGTTTATTAATTTAATATAATATTATAAAATACGAATATAATAGTACAAATATGAATATAATAGATTATTGAAGCTGAACCCTTCGATAGCTTACGACAGCCGTGAAACCATTGGAGAGGAAGCCGTTAACCCTCTCTTTTACTAGGCCCAGCTCCACCGGCACATTGGCGGTGAACCAACGGGGGAAAAATCGTATTCTTCCGTCTTCCTCTACCCAGCCGAGGCGGAGGATTATTAATCCATGATACATTTCATCTTCTATCTTTTGAAACGCAACGGCCACAGTGCAGGGGCAGCACAAGACGTACACGGTGTCCGACATGGTGTTCCGTTGGCCGTCGACTGGAGAATGAGGGTTCGGCTAACAAACAAGCTATTACCACGTCGTAAACAAGTGGAACGTTCCAGAAGCCTTTTACCGCTCCGTTGGAAAACCCTTCTGAAGTAAACAAGCTATAACCGTAGTAGTACACCGTTTGCAGAAATACCTCCGCGTCTATCGAATCCACCTCTGATATCGTGGAATGTATATTGAAAGGCATTGTCGCTGGGTAGGACCCTACCGGCTCCGAAACCATTGTGAATAAATGAAACATGGTGCACCGCTTGCCAGTACCGTTAGAAGGAGACTGACGAGTAGGAATGAAGGTGTAAACAACTCGGAGGACAACTCGGAGGAAACTGCCATGACGTCATCCTCCGCCTACGTGACCGCCACAGTCGGTGGAAAGTCCCTCGACGCCAACAACTAGTTTATTTCTGCGCGCCACCCTCCCGGACCGCTCAGTGTCTAAGGGGAGTTCGTACAGTGAGGACGTAGGTGCCTTCCGTGGTGACTATTTGTACGACTGTGTGAAGTGTTCTCTTCAGATATCATAAAACGTAAGTAACATGGAATTCACTTTTGATTTTGTTTCATCAGCAAGTTTACCAATGCTCTAAAATCTTATTAGCTAAAATTAATATTTAATGTTTTGCATATCTCGGTACACTGAGTCTTGTCCTTGTCTCTTTTCAGATGGAGATGAGTGAAACCGTAATGACCTTGGAACAGTTGTGTTTTCTAACGATTAAAGTTAACGAACCAAATTTAAAAAGCAAAATAGACTCGCTTCCACTCCTTTTTAAAAACGTTTTGAGTGAAATAAAATTTGGTTTCGCTTTTAAATCGAAATTTCAAGTGCCTAGCGGAACTACAGACGAGGGCGAAATCGCTATGTGTGAGCGTAACAAAGACAAAGACGTGTACCAGTGTTGGGAATGTCATAGGAGCGATTCATGCCATCTATTTCTATCCAACATTATTAAAAGCGTTAGACTCGCCTCGTTCCCAGGGGTACCGCTACCAAAGTGTTTCTGCTGCGGCAACTGTGCCTTTGTAGCGGACGGGGAATATAGATACCCGATGTTTTTGTAGATGGCTGGTCCCCGCATGTGTGTGGTCTGCGGCCGCGTGTTCGCAAACGCCGGAAACCTGACCCACCACACGGCAGCCGCCCACAACGACCGCCATTTCGACTGCGACGTCTGCGGGAGACGCTTCGGGCGAAGCGACAACCTGCGACGCCACCTCGCATCAGTTCATCCTCCCACTCCTCACGACCAAGCGCCAGGTACGGTTTTAGGTTAAATAGGAAACCGCCAGTAGATCTGTTAAGCACGCCTTCTTCTCCGATATCCTCATCCAGTTCCTCACCCTTGTATTACTGGACCTAAACTGACGATCGAGATGAGGAAGAGGTCGCCAGTCCTCTGTACAGTTCCTCACGATCAAGTGTCAGGTACGGTTTTTATGTTAAACAAGAAAGGGGGCTGCCAGCCTCTGTGTAATTCCTCACCCTTGTATTTACTGAACCCAGGTAAACTGGCGATTGAGATGAGGAAGAGGTCGCCAGTCCTCTGTACAGTTCCTCACCCTTCCTCACGATCAAGCGCCAGGCATGGTTTTATGTTAAACAAGAAACCGCCAGTACTAATGACCTGTTTTTTCGAGAGAGTAAACAGATTCAAGTAGTAAACAAGGGGCTGCCAGCCTCTGTGCAATTCCTCACTCTTGTATTATCGGGCCCGGGTAAACTGGCGATCGAGATGAGGAAGAGGTTGCCAGTCTTATGTGCAATTCTTCACCCTCGTATTTACTGGGCTCAAACTGGCGATCGAGATGAGGAAGAGGTCGCCAGTTCCTCACCCTCGTGTTTATCGGGGTCACTAATGGGACTTGTTTTCCTGTTCGCAGGTCGTCCGTGCCCGTTGTGCTCCGTCGCCCTGGCGGGTCCCGAGGATCTTCGCCACCATATGGAAGCGGTCCACGGTGCGAGCCCGTCGGCTTCGACCTCCTCCTCCTCCTCCGCCGCAACGCCACCCGTCAGAGACCTACGGCCCGAGTGCGACGCGTGCGGGCGGCGATTCTCCCGCGAGGACCTGCTCCGGCGTCACGTGCAGCTGGTGCACGCCAACGATGTCCGCTGTCCCGATTGCGGCGCCCTTTTCCACAGGGCCGCTTATCTCCAGTGGCACATGGAGAGCGCCCACCGTGGTATGAGGTTCGCGTGCGCCTACTGCGACCGAGGCTTCACCCGGCACTACAACCGGGACCGGCACGAGGCCCACAACTGCCCCGTCGTGAGGAACCTCGTTGTGGACGAGATGCCGCGCCTGCCCGTCCTGTCACCCGAGCCCCGGCCCAGCCGTGAGCCTCAGCCCGGACCCAGCCGCGAGCCCCAGCCCGGATCCAGCACTGCACCCGACGGGATGGTGGGAGGCGGCGGCGGATTGCCCGCGTTCCGCACCGTCCAACGGGCTTTCCGCGGACGGCTCTTGACCTTCGGCCTGTCCCGGCCCATGGAGGACTTCTTGGCCGTGGAGGACGCGCTGGTGCTGCTTTTCGACAGCGTCCTGGAACTGCTGGCCGACGTCAGGACCCGACACCCGAACATCAAGGTCAACATGTTCCTGGAATGCGAATTCGCCAACGTCCACGGGGCCACCTGTCTGCGGGCCTTCAAGACGAAGAACGTGCCTCTCACCGCCGCGTCCAACTTGGAGGACTTCCTGTCGGCGTCCTTCCACAAGTTGGAGGAAGAGAAGGAGCAGTGTCTGCTAGTGGGCAGCGGATGGAGCTATCTCCGGATACGCAACCTGGAGATCCACGTCAACCTCTACACCCCGTTGGGAGACCGCGGAGCCCGGTTCGTCCAGCTTCCCAGGTCCATCTGCGAGACGCGCGCCGTTATCAACGTGCAAAACGTCGATGACATGTGCTTCGCGTACGCTGTCCTGGCCAAGTTCGTCGCGCAACACCCGGAGAGGCCCGCATCGTACACACCGGACGTCATGGCACGCTACGACTGGGTCTGCCTACGTTTCCCCGTGGCCGTGAAGGACATCAAAGTCTTCGAGAGGAGGAACCCCATCAGCGTCAACGTGTACGGGATCGAGCGCGCCATGGTGGGGAGACGCCCCGACGGATCGCCAAAGTTCCAGGACCGCGTGTTCCCGCTGAAGATCTGCAAGCGGGAGTTGGAGGATCACCGGGACCTGCTGTACGTGACCACCGGCGGGGACGGTCACTACGCCTACATCACGAACGTCAGCAGGCTGGTGCGACCCCAGCTGACGTCTCACGGCCACGCCATCCGCGTGTGTAAGCGATGCTTCGCTTACTTCGACAACCGGCCCAACAAGCTGCAACTGTCCGGTGCCAAGCGTCTGGAGGAGCACATGCGATACTGCACCGCCAAGGCCCCCCTCCGCTTGGACATGTCCCAGAAGCAGCGGATCCGCTTCGCCCACCCCGAGTACACTCGGCACGAGCGCTTTTGCGTTTACGCGGACTTTGAGTGTGGTCTGCAGCCCGTCACTGTTGACCCGGTAGAAGCACCGCCCGGCACGAGGCCCCTGCAAATGCAAGTCCCGTAGGCCTTCGCCTACCAGATCGTGGACTCGCTCGGCCTGGAGGAGTTTGAGCCCCGCGTCTACTTCGGGGCCGACGCGTCCAAGGTGTTTATGGAGAGGCTCAAGATGGACGTGTTGATGCTGTGGGAGTTCCTGTTCAGCACGAGAGCTCTGCACCCTTCTCTGACCCGGCAGGAGATGGACGAGTACCTGGTGGCGACTCACTGCTACCTCTGTGGGAAGGAGTTCACGGACCAGGACGTCAAGGTGCGGGACCACAACCACGCCCCGCCTTACGAGTTCCGATGAGCCGCTCATCGCTCGTGCAACCTCAGGTACCGGGAGCAGCGACACATCAACTGCTACTTCCACAACCTGTCCAACTACGACGCCCACTTCGTAGTGCGGGAGCTGGCCATCGACCCCGGTGACGTGGACGTGCTGGCGCACACCGAAGAGCGCTACATCGCCTTTACCAAGCGGTTTCACTTTGGCCAGCCCGGAGACAACCAACGACGGAGCAGTTTCGCGGTGCGGTTCCTCAACACCTACAGGTTCTTGTCCATGAGCCTGGCCAGCCTGGCAGCGGGACTGCCCACTGACAAGATGCGCGAGACGAGGAAGCGTTTCCCCGACGACCGGCTCTTCGACCTGGTGCGCAGGAAGGGCGTGTTCCCCTACGACTTCGTGACGTCCTACGACACGCTGTACAGGACCAGGGATCTGCCGCCCAAGGAGGCGTTCAGGAACTCCATGACCCTGGAGGATATCAAGGACGAGGAGTACGAGCACGCCCTTAACGTGTGGCGAGCCTTCGAGTGTCGCAACCTCAAGGACTACGCTGACAAGTACCTGCGATGCGACATCGCCCTGCTCACCGATGTCTTTGAGCAGTTCCGCTACACCTCGCTGGCCGAGTACGGGCTGGACCCCGCCCACTACTATACCCTGCCGTCCTACGCCTGGGACGTCATGCTCAGGACCTGCGACTTGGAGCTGGACACGCTGCAGGACTTTGACATGTACCTGTTCGTGGAGCAGGGGATCAGGGGAGGGATCTCACAGGCCATCACCCGCTACGCCAAGGCCAACCACGACAGGTGCCCGGACTACCGCCCGGACGAGCCCACGCGCTTCCTCCTGTACCTGGACGCCAACAACCTGTACGGCTGGGCCATGTCCCAGCGCCTACCGACCGGAGACTTCCAGTGGCTCAGCCGTGAGGAAATCCAGGCGTTGGACGTCGCGGCGCTGGACGCGGAGGCTGAACGAGGCTACATCTTGGAGGTGGACCTCCACTACCCCACGCGCCTACACGACCTGCACAAGGACCTTCCCTACTGCTGCGAGACGAAGCGTCCACCGACAGGGAAGTTCCCCAAACTGTTGACGACCCTGGACGACAAGACGCACTACATCTGTCACTACAGGGTCTTGCAGCAGGCGCTGCAAAACGGATTGGAGCTGGTCGCGGTGCATCAGGCGATCTCGTTTCACCAGTCGCGGTGGTTGGAACCGTACATCCTGATGAACACGGAGCTGTGGAAGAGGGCCAGGACGAAGTTCGAACATGACTTCTTCAAGCTCATGAACAATGCGGTCTTCGGCAAGACCATCGAGAATGTACGGAAGCGCCTCAACGTGAAGCTGGTGTGCACCCCGGAGAAGTTTTCCAAGTACGTCGCCAGATCCAACTTCCTGGACCGGACGTACTACACGGAGGACGTGGCCCTGGTGCATCTGTCCAAGGTCAACATCGTGTTGGACAAGCCCGTCTACGTAGGCATGTCAGTCCTGGAGCTGAGCAAGTGGCTCATGTACGAGTTCCTGCGCAAGATGAAGGAGCGCTACGGTGACCGCCTCACCGTGGACTACATGGACACGGACAGCTTCGTCTTTGACATCGTGTCCCAGGACGTCTACGCCGAGATGAAGGAACACCTGGACGACTTTGACACCAGCGGCTATCCGAGGTCCCACCCCTGCTACAGCCCCGTCAACGCCAAGGTCATCGGAAAGTTTAAGGACGAGTGCAACGGCCTGTCCTTATACGAGTACCTCGGCCTGCGGTCCAAGCTGTACTTCATGGACATCGAGGACGCGGCGACAGGCGGCAGCAAGGCTCTCAAGCGAGCCAAGGGGGTGGTGAAGGGCGTTGTCAAGAACGTCCTCACCCCCGACGACTACAGAGAGTGCCTGTTTGACGGGGTCCGGAAGCACACCACCAACGTCCGTTTCCAGTCCCACTTGCACCGGGTCTACACCGTGGAAGTGGACAAGCTGAGCCTCAGCCCGACCGACGACAAGCGGTGCGTCCTCCCCGACGGCATCCACACTCTGCCGTGGGGACACAAGGACGTCCCGCCGCTACCGCCAGCCAGGAGGAGAGGAGATCAACCACAGCGGATGGAAGTGGACGGCGAGGAGGAGGAGGGACAGCACCAGGACGAAGAAGAGGACGAAGAGGAATTCCCGGTCTAGTTATATTATTAATTTTAAGAAAAATTGTAAATAGTATTTGTAAGAAAATATAATAGCTTTATGTACAGCATGAACCCGAGTAGTTTATTTCCTCCCTTTGCTCACTCAAAAGTCACAAGCCGTTAGGCTCGGAAAGGCGTTATGGGCCATTTGACCCGAGCCGGGTAGCTTAAAAAGCCCCCACCAACCGGGAGCGGTTGGCGGCGCGTGTCGGGGACGACCCTGAAGGAGTTGCCCAGGAAGGAGTTGCTTAGTGGTTTGCTGATGTCCGAGGGGTCTCGTGGCGCGCCCTCTTTGGTGGCCTTCACTGCCGCTTGGTGGGGGCTCAGCCAGTGACACGCGCCGCTGGTATATAAACCTGAGGTCCAGCCCCGCTGCCTCAGTTTTGCTAATTTTTTTAATTTAGTAAGGAGAAAGGAGAAATGAAAACACAAGCTTTATCATTATGAGGCATGTATTGTACAGTGGTGAGGAACTGGCGACCTCTTCCTCATCTCGATCGCCAGTTTGAGCCCAGTAAATACGAGGGTGAGGAATTGCACATAAGACTGGCAACCTCTTCCTCATCTCGATCGCCAGTTTAACTGGGCCCGGTAAGTACAAGAGTGAGGAATTGCACAGAGGGATGGCGACCTCTTCCTCATCTCGATCGCCAGTTTGAGCCCGGTAAATACAAGGGTGAGGAATTGTACAGAGGCCTGGCGACCTCTTCCTCATCTCGAGCGCCAGTTTACCCGGGCCCGGTAATACAAGAGTGAGGAATTGCACAGAGGCTGGCAGCCCCTTGTTTACTACTTGAATCTGTTTATTCGACTAAAGCCGTTTACTCTCTCGAAAACAGGTCATTAGTACTGGCGGTTTCTTGTTTAACATAAAAACCATGCCTGGCGCTTGATCGTGAGGATAGGTGAGGAACTGTACAGAGGACTAGCGACCACTTCCTCATCTCAATCGCCAGTTTACCTTTCCTCCCTTTGCTCACTCAAAAGTCACAAGCCGTTAGGCTCGGAAAGGCGTTATGGGCCATTTGACCCGAGCCGTGCAGCTTAAAAAGCCCCCGCCAAAAGGGAGCGGTTGGCGGCGCGTGTCGGGGACGACCCTGAAGGAGTTGCCCAGGAAGGAGTTGCTTAGTGGTTTGCTGATGTCCGAGGGGTCACCCTCGAATTACTCAGCGGCTTGCTGATGTCCGAGGGGTCTCGTGGCATGCCCTCTTTGGCGGCCTTCACTGCCGCTTGGCGGGGGCTCAGCCAGTGACACGCGCCGCTGTTATATAAACCTGAGGTCCAGCCCCGCTGCCTCAGTTTTGCTAATTTTTTTAAATTTAGTAAGGAGAAAGGAGAAATTAAAACACAAGCTTTATCATTATGAGGCATGTATTATACAGTAATAAGGTTACATACACATACTACAAAAAACCTTACAAACTAGTTTTAAGCGAATATGGAGTGGAAGAGCCTGCGGACCAGAGCGTCGTTGGTGGCGGGAGCGGCAGGGTCGAAGAGCTGGACGTAGTCGCTGAGTGACGTGCGGAGAACAGCCTTGCAGCACAGGTAAGTGAGGCAGTAGTAGCCGCAAACAGACGTATCGTAGCCCTGGAGCCGATACCTATTGTAGACGTAGTGGCGGTGATGAGGATTGCGCCTCAGGAACATTTGAAAGTCGGCCTGGTATGGCGGCCTTCCATAGCTGTCCAGGTAATCGAGTCTGTCCTCTTCCGAGCAGTAAAACGCCACCCAGTGTTCGCCTCCCTCGGTGTGTGCTACCGTGTTGGACACGATGGCGGTGAGAGGCTTGACCGGCACGTCCGGTAGTTGGTCAGAGGCGTAGACCGCAACGTTCCTCAGTCCGGGGATCCTCACCAGGCATTCTCTGATCTGGACGGTATTCATCATGGGCGGAAGCAGCATAGGCAGCTTGAGACGGACGGGTCTGGCCTGTCGTTAGCCACGAGCCAGTCCCGCAATACTATGCAGTTATGAAGGGCGCAACGGTTGTGGGAGCTCTTATGGTGGCGACAGCGTAGGGTCTGGTAGGTGGGCGGACCGTTGACCGACCCGCAGCCCAGATCCTCCATGTCCTGAGCGGTGGTGGCGGCGGGCTCGGTTATGAGGTGACGTTGTACAAAGTCCTCTTCTGCGATCCTTTGACGTAGACCAAGGGGCGGTGGATGAGGCAGGAGCGCAGCTTGTCCAGCAGTTTACGTACACGATGTCCCCCTGGTCCCACTCCAAGCCGTGGCAGTGGTGAGTGACCCAGACGCTTTCGCGCTGTTTCTCGGGAGTCAGGAGGTCCTTACTGAAGGGTGGGCGGGCGATGTGATGTAGGAGCAGCGTGCCGGTAGTCACGTCCACCACGCAAACTTCTTTCAGTAGAAAGTCATTATCACTGTCTTTAAAACACTGCATATCCATCACCACGCTTCCATGATGACAGTGCGCTGGCGGTGGCTCGTTGTAGATTGGTGGCGGCACGTCCATCCCGTACGGCTGACAGAACTCGACTGAGTGCGCTGCTGTCGGGCGACCTTGGACTAGCGCGCATGCGCACCATCACCTAACGGTCCAAACGGTGGCCTTGAGCGCGCGGCAACTCGTGTACCCGACAAAGTCCACCATCACCTAACGGTCGTCACGGTGGCCTTGAGCGCAGCAACTCCTTTACCCACCAAAGTCCACAGTCACGTTGCGATGACGGTCCACCTCCACGACGTTGTCCAACTCGGCGTACACTATGCAGTTGAACGCCTCCGCAAAGGCTTCGGAGAATCCAATCTCTATGCGCAGGTTACCGTTGCGCACCAGGTTCCAGTGGCTGGATTGAGAGGCCGCCATATCGGGTGTCAGATCAAACGCCATCAGGCAGTATCCGTAGGGGTATTCGTTGTGACTGACTTCGTTACCACAGTCTGAGAAATTGATGCCGGTGCCGGTGTACAGCGTGTGGTAGGCGAGCACGCACAACTCCCGACCGAACGTGTAATCCGGTTGAAGCGGCTTACATGGCACTTGCTAACCATCTATGTACAGCGCGAAGAAGTTCACGTGGCTGTGGGTGAAGTTGAACGGGTTCTTCTTGTAGTCCCCGTTGAACGCCTGATTGCTGACCAGGCCAACTATAATGCGTTTCGGCAGTTGACCCAGAAACACACTGTCCAGAGTCTTGCTGCTGATACCGGAGGGTAGCGTGAAGGATTTCACTTCCACGCGCGTAATGGGATATTTGGCTGTGCCCAACTCCAGCGTGCTGCTGTGAGCCAACAGCACGCTCGGGTTGATCTTACAGCGACGCATAAACAGGTTGACTTCGGCGATGTCCACTTTGTAGTCTGTCACAGTTTTGGACATGATGGAGAACGAGTTCTTTGACCTGATCAGACGAAAGCGCATCTCCACACCGTTTAACATGAACTTCTCCTGGTTGCACAGGTCGACGTGCAGATGTCCAACCATGCCCACGTACCGGCTGCCCTTGATAAACTCCCTCCTTTTCTTGAGCCCGGTATAATTATCCTCCTCAGTATTGTCCATGTACCCGGCATAGTCCTCATAGAACAACTCCGCGGTGAGGTGCGATGTCTTGGCATCACCGCCATAGGACAACAGGTTCTCCAGGTAGGCGCGATAGGCGTACCTGTTGTTCTGAGGAGACACCAGTTTGTTGTTCAGGTACAGGTCCACTTGACTGAACAGCGAGTGCAGCCAGTTGTTAATCGGACCCATCTCTTTTATCGCTTGTTCGCCCGTTACAGCATCTCCGTTAGCCGATCTAATGGTAGCCTTCACATGCAGTAGCGTCTGTGACAGATCCGTGTACTCGTCCCCATGACCCGGAACTATGAACTCCACGGGCGAGTCGTCTGTCAGGGAGGAGATGGGCTTGTACTGCACCCATTTACCGCTCTCTATACTGGTCTGCGTGGGCGGTAGCGAGTACAGGTCCAACTCAGTCTTGACACACTCGCACGACTTCTGATGTAGAAACGCCATTATCCAAAAATGTCCTTCACGGTACTCTTGCTCTTCTTACGTCGTACAACGGTCTTGCTTCTCCTCTTCTTAGCGACACGTTTTGCGGGCTTCCTTTTCCTCTTGGGCGCAGCGCTCTTCTTCCTCGCTCCGAGGAGTTTCGCCAGAGACTGAGGAGTGACCTGCTGTACACGCCTCCTCTTATAGGTGCCACCATCGCTCAGCACGCGATCCAGTTTTTCATCAGCCCTGCGTTTTAGCGACCCGGTAAACTCTCTGAGCCGGGTGTTGGCCGCGACTCGGGGGTCGGCTGTGCCCGCCGCCACGTCGCCCAAGAAGCCCACACCGGACCTCAGCGCCTCCTTGCCCAGCGCCGATGCGCCAGATCTGATCAACGGGACCACTGTACGCATCAGCCCGCCTAGGAAACTGCCGATGCCGTGACCGCGTTGGAAAGCGGCTCCTCTGAATACCGTGGACACTCCGTGCCCAGACTGCTGTTGGCGGTAGTACGCCAGATAGGGGTCGTTCGGGTTCATTGCTGCTGCTGCTCTCTGCGCAGGTGAAGCTTCATGCACGTAGTCCCGAAGTGGAATGGCAGGTGGCGCCCGACGCTGTCCCTTAAATCAATTTCCACACTATCGAAGGAGCTCTTCATCAGCGGCACGTAGTGAGGGTCAGTGAAGTGCACGGTGATACTCGCGCCGTAGATGTAGTTTTTTGCGTCGATGTTCACAATCTTTAACAAGGGCGCTACAGTGTCACCTACTAGTTGAGGTTCCACCAGGTCACAATACACGTACATGTGCGAAGGGATCCCGGCCAGTAAGTTGGGCGGTCTTATAGCTTTTCTATGTTTGATCAAATCCACATTGTGCACGTCGTATCCCAACTGTAACGCTAGGGTGGGGCTAAATTCCAGTTGCACCACAGTCTGGTCTATCGAGATCAATTCCACCTTCCCAATCTCTTTGTCGTACTCAAACTGGCATTGGTATAAGTCCAATTTTGGAATGGCGTTGATGGCGTTGACCAATTCATCGATGTCTTTATAGTTTCCGGCTTCCACCTTTACAGCGGTCAGTTCCGGCTTGTCGGTGTCATCCTTAGTGTAGAGATATACGCGAGCGTCCTCCCCCACTTTGAAAAACGAGCACGGGTAATGGACCTCGACTAAAGCGACTTCCCATTCACCATCGCCACCCAATCGCACGACTGACGGTAGATGGGTGATGTAGTTAGCCACGGTGTTGTTCGGATAATAGTCCGTTGAGCTGTTGCTGGGCAACGTCAGGTACAGCTGTCTGCGCTTTGTCGTCATAGCAGCTGTTGCACTTCAGATGCGGGTACCCACGAGTTGAAGTCCTCTCCGTAACCGACCCACTTGACCAAGTAGCGCTTACTGAGGCCTCGTCCTTCGGTGTCCAGTATTTTATCTATTTGGTACAGGCGGTCCGGGGCGACCGTTACCTTTAGCATCTCATGCTCGTAGAAGCGCCCTTCCAGCGGCGTCCCGTTCAGGTCGCGCAGCACGTACAATGGCAGAGGATGCGACCCGTATACGTGGTCCACCACAAACAGCTCCTTACTCCAGTTGGTCTCATAACCTTTGGCAAACGTGCCCTTCTCCTTGGCTATGCGCACCGTGTCGCCCGGCTACAAACCTGGGCTTGCACCGCCGGATCGCCTTTCCGTACATGTGACGCCACACCTTGTACACCGTTTTTCCATCGCCGCTGTCCGCGTCCACGGGTCGCAGACAACCACCCAGGCTCTTGTGCGGGCTGCGGTTGTAGGCGTCCACAAGCCTGTCCAACACGTCCACGTAGCGATACGTGTTCTTGTAGGTCAGGTAGCGCCACATGCGGGTCTTGAGCGTGCGGTTGACTCGCTCCACCACCGCCACCTTCACGTCGGGGTTCTGCGTGGTGACGTATGTGACACCGTGACTCTTGAACACTCGCTTGGTCGCGGTCCCGGTGAACTCCGTCCCCTTGTCGGTCTGTAGGCAGCGAGGAGTCGCCTCAGCGAATATTCCCTCGAACGCAGCAGCCACCTCAGGCCCGCTTTTCTCTTCAGTGGTACCGCGAACAGCCGCTTGCTGAACACGTCTATCACAGTCAGCAGGTAGTTGACTCCGTCGTTACCGGCTCAGGCCGCGCATGTCGTTCAGGTCCGCTTGCCACAGCTCCCGGGGCCCGAACACGACGTAGCGGTTGCGAGGAAACCGCTTGCACGCCGGCTTGTGCAACGTGTAGGTGTCCTGGGCGCGCAGCCAGTCGGCTACCCGACGTTTCGGTAGGCGCGCGGCTCTGGCCAGGGCGGCCAACCCGCCGAGCGAACCGGACTGGCTCGGGTCGTAGTACAACCTCTCCATTACGGTGAGAACGGCTCCCAGTTGTCCAATGACGATTCCCGGTCGGGTTCCTCGGTTATTATCCTTCTCCTGGCCGCTGGAGGTCGCGGTCTCAGGCGGTCCAGTATCGGTGTCAACCTCGGTGAGAGGGGTGTCAACGAGACCGTCGTGTCTCTCCAGGGGCTCGATGCCGAGTCCAGCCCCACGCCTAAGTAACGCAACGCCGTGGGATTGCTCACGTATTCTTTGGGCACGTTCATGTCCTTCAAGGCGGCCATCACTTGATGCCAGCCGGTAGGCAATCGGTCCGCCCTTCGTGCTCTCACTATGCTGTGCGCGATGTCCACTATATTGGAATCGGGGATCTTCACCTTGTCCACGTACACCGTCCCACTGGCGTCCCAGGTGATGAATCGGGTCATGAATCGCAACAAGTTGCGCGCCACCGACCTGTAGATTTTTGAGAACGATTCCACAATGACCTCCTCCGCCGAGGCGCTAGACACGCGCTTCATCTGACTCAGACCCCCCGCCGCTTCCTCCTCCCTCTCCTCGCCCTCGATGATTGACAGACCTATGGGTTGACGTTTAGCTGCGGAAAAGTGCAGGAACCGCTGTAACACCTGCTGATATTGTTTCCATTTCTCCGTATCGTCCAGCCGCTTGTCGCTCAATATGCGATGCATCTCAGCGTCCAGGCTGGCTGGCTTATTGGCGCTACCTGCTCTTCTTGGTCCTGGTCCCGGTCCTGGTCCCGGTCCTTCTCGCAATCTCTCGATGAGCTCCTGCGGTACAACCACCATTTTCCTAGCGTACTCCATGTCCGATTAGCTTCTGCGCTAGAACGGGCAGAACAGCGTTCAACAGCAGAGGTAGGAGGATCCCTCCGCCCCGTTGGACGAGGTAGTGTCGCTTCTTGGCCCAACCCTCGCCGCGTTTCACCAGCCGTCTGAGCGCCTGTTTGTGTTTGCTCAATTTGCGTTTGAGGCAGGGAGAAAGCGGTACGTTTCCGCGTAGCACGTTATACGCGCACTGGCACAATGACTTGATGCGACTCTTGTCGCACGCTTTTAACAGGGCCTTGCGTTCTTTGGGCGTAGCGTGTATTAGGGCCCTCAGCAGCGCTGCGTCTTTCTTCACGCGGTGTGACATGATGACTGACACTGGCGTGCGCTCGGCCTATTTATCACTTCTTCTTGGGCAGGTACACTTAGTTCACCGGGTCGTCTGGGAAAATGGCCGAACGTACGCGCATCTCTTCAGGCGTGGACTGTTTCAAGTCTATGAGCAGGTAGGCGTGCGGATCACGCGTGGCGTCCGCGTAAGCCTCCTCCACGAATTTGGGGTTTTCCGGATATACTTGACGGGCCAGGTGTTTGGTCCCTGGGATTCTTAAAACACACTATGTAATGAGCGTTCAGCGATATGTCGCGCTGGCCCCTGCCCTGGTGAAACAGGTTTTGCGTGATGAAGAACACGCTCATGTTGCGGTGGTGCGAGCCCTTGGTGAACAGGTCCGCCACACCGGGACCAGCCTCGCGCATCATGTCATCGACGATCACCAGGGCGGGCTCGCTACCGTCGTAGTCGTCCAGGTCTGGCAGGCCGGCTACGTAGCGCACGGCAGAGTCCGCACGGCTCTTACCACCGCCGCCACCACTGCCATAGTGCCAAGTGATGCGGGCGAACCGCGTATCGCACATGTGGTCGGCGTGCTCTATGAAGCGAGCCACGAAGTGCGACTTGCCGCTGCCCGAAGGCCCGGCCACGATGGCGGTGAACGGGTGTTTCCACCTCAAGTCCATGGCGTCTACTGACCGCCGTGCACCGCCACCTCGGCTCTTGTAACTAAAGGTTATTTTTCTTGCTTCTTTTTTTTATTTGATTTACTTTTATGTTTCAATTTTGAAAGGAAATAAGGGAATAGGAAATACCGTTTATTTAAACAAATTCCAGGAAAGGAAGTTTGCTGCCAGGAGGGCCGCTCCTCTTTACAAGGCTCGTCCTCAGCCCCACGCCAACGTTGTACTGGGAGATGGCGTTGTCGTCCAGGACCGTGAGGTACCGCCGAGGCATGTAAATCCGGATCGGGTCGTCACCGACGAGACCCTCCAAGGTGGCCATAACCGCCTCGCCGTATGGTGTGTCCACCCGCTCGAACGAGCGAATCGGGTACACCGCGTTGTCCCGCAGATCTGCGATGCGAGTGTAACCCGCGGCCTTGCAGCTGTTGAGGGCTGTCCTGAGGTCCATCTTCTGGTCCGTGTTGAGCATGGCGCAGCGGCTGGATGCAGAATGACCGGCTCTCGCCACCGAGTCGCCTTTTATTAGCGGTGTCTACGTGCCGACTCGCGCGTATCAACAACATGATGACATAGTTACTCGCTCAATTCCAGGAAGGGTGATGTAATGGAAAGCTTTACTGCGTAAACAAGTGGATTGTTCTAGAAGCGTCTCGGTTATCAACTGCTCAGTGGAAGTTTCCACGCTCAATTCCAGGAAGAGTGACGTAATGGAAAGCTTTACTACGTAAACAAGTGGATTGTTCTAGAAGCATCTCGGTTATCAACTGCTTAGTGGAAGTTTCCACGCTCTCTCGTTTACTGGACAGCGCGCCTGGAGTGTGCGCTCCTCTTGGTTTTCCCTGAGATGACGCAATCGGTCTTTCGCCAGGTGGGTAGAGGAGTAGCGGTCCTAGTGATCCCGTCGTATCGTGACTCTCCCGTCTCGCTATTTGCCAACCATAGGTTTTGCAATCTGGATAGCAGGTCCTCTAGACATATGCAGATTTCATCGTTTCGCTCCTCGTCCAAGTACAAGCCGCAACTGAACGTGGGGCAACCTCCTTTGAACACGTTCATCTTCAACAGTACGTTACCGCTGTTGGTAGGGTTCTTCACGGTGTACTGATATCCGCCAGCGGACCAGCACAGTGTCGGAAAATCGATAGGCACTTCCTTCCTATTTACAGTCCACCCATCGAGCTTTTTCTTCTTTGACGCACATCCCTGCTGTACTGGTGGTGCGTTGCCGTTCTCATCGTTCATTGCGTTCAGCTCCTCTAGGAAAGAGCGGATCGTTTGGTCCACTTCAGCTGCACTGACTCCGTTTCCGTTCATGGTGACGTCTCGAACAACACTGAGGTCGCGCGCGCGGCTCTGCCTCGGTTTTATAGCCGAGTCGCGCGCTCCAGCGGACCTTCTAGAAGCTTCTGGAAACGTGAAGCTCCTCACCTGCATGCTGAATCCGGTGGGCCCTCACTCCACCCTTGCTAGTTTTATTGGGGTGGGCTGGGAATAGGGTTATGGGTTGGGGTAGGACAGAGGGTTATGTGGTAGGACAGAGGTTATTGGGTCTTTGGGTCGGGGTAACAGTAACCGGTTTGGGGTTTAACCGGTTACTGTCCAGGCCTTCTATAGTTTTCCTGGACGTCCAAAACCGCCATGCCGCCTTGGTTCAGAGTTAACTGCAGCACTTGCAGAACCTCGTCCCACTGCGCCGGGTCCCCCGGGTCGTAACGACGGGAGGACATCACGGGACTGGCTGGACTCCACCGCCCCGGCCTGAGGAAGACGTGGCCGCCTCTCCTCATCGCCTTCTCGACCCTAGTCCTTGTGGGAGTAAGGTACTCCGGTCCGAGCAGGAGGTACCGGCTGATGTTGGGAACGTTGACAAAGACTTCCACAGTAAGGGCGTCCATTATGGAAGCAGCTCTGGTCAAGACTGACTCGAACACCGCTTTCACCCGCTGTTGTTGACACCTCTGCTTGTTTACTATGCAGAAGGTCGGGGGGGATGACGTCACGGGGGGGCTGATGTCACCGAGGGGGGGGCTTGGCTATGGGGAAGGTTGGGGGTCGAGCTTGGTCGTGAGGAAGGTCGGAGGTCGTGCTTGGCTGTACCAGTCACTTCGCTTTGGGGACCCACTCGTTGGAACTTTCCGAGACGGAGAACGTTCTACGATTCCACGGATTACCGCTATCACCCCGGGGGTTGTTGACTACTCTGGAGTCTAAATATCGCCGATTTCACCTGCTGTTGTGCACACCTCGGGGTCGGGTCGTCATTCCTTCCCTGACCGCCGAACCACCACCACCATGTTCCCCTGCCCGCACTGCCCTTCCACCTTCAACGGAAAGGATCACCTGCTCCGCCACCTCCACTCCACGCATGGGGAAGGAGGTGAATCCTTCCATTGTCCCATCTGCGGAATTCCTTTCCGCAGATGGGACAAGTTGAGGATTCACCTCATTACCCATACCTCCTCCACCACCACAGACCCATCAACTATTCAATCCACCTCATCCGCCCCGCAACCACCCACCTCCACCTCCACCTCCACCTCGAACCAAACCGCCATCGAAGATACATCGGTGGTCATCCGAGTCGAGGTGGAAACAGAAGACAAAACCACCCAGACGCCAGTCGTGGAGCGTCCCGTATGTAAGTATCGTAGGGACGGGTTAGGGCCTTAATGGTTCACGCTCTAGACGGTATTACTAATTACTGACTTCTCCCTTACAGGCATAGTCCGCCCTCATATACACGACAACCAGCGATGGCTGCAAGAAGAGGTGCGGCAGCTGCAGCGGGACCAGCAGCAGCGGGAGGCTAGAAGGCGGGAGCGAGAAGAGGCCCGCCAACGCCTCCTGCAGGAGCTGGAGGAAGAAGCGCAGCGGCGACGTCAGGAAGCTGAGGAGGCCGCTGCCAACAACGACTCCGGCTCCGACGTGGAGCTGCTATCTGATGACGACGATGGGTGGGATTAGTCCAATAAAGACTGAAAAAAACCTCTCCCTCCACATCCTTATCACACCTTTATATTTTTGTAATATTAATGTAAATAAATAAAAGCAAAAAGAAAAAAAAACAAAACAAACAAAACAAACAAATATAATAAAACAAATAGGTGAAGCTTATGTTAGGTTTATGTCGGGTCACGTGATGGGGGGGGTGGTCGAGCTTGGCTATGGGGCAGGTCGGGGGGGGGGGTCGAGTTTGGTTATGGGGCAGGTCGGGGGGGCTGACGTCACGGGGGGGGGTGATTCCTCGTTCCTCCTCACTCGCCTGTGCCGGTTTTGTATCGGCCATTGCCCCCTACTAACGAGCCACTTGCAAGCTTTAACACTAACGGTACCGCAACGTTTTATGGTAATTCCTTTCCAAAAATAGAAAACCTAAGTTTCCATAACAATGAGTGGGATGATGTTGGACAAGAAGACATACAGATGCAAGATATTAAAGGTAATATTAAATTTAAAGAATGTAGTAGACTGGAGGATTTGGAAGATGGTGCGGAATTATTAATAACCGCTATTAAACAAGTCCAACATAGGGGTAGAAAAATATATATTGTACAGTTTGAAAATATTCGTAACCTTTATGTCTCCAACCACTGGCTGGAAAGGGAGCTAGAATGTGGGAAGTTTGATTTTAACTACAAAATTAAAATTAAGTTGGATAAAATAAAGACTACTCCAAACAAGCACAAAGAAAGATTAGTGTTTTGTGTTTAGTTGTTTTGGGTTTTAAAAATTTTTTTTTTGTTATCGCATTGGCTTAAAACATATCCAAAATTTAGGAAGTTCTGACCATAAATATTCTGTGGATATATATTACTTATTATATTACAATGAGAGGTAGTTGAGAGGGTCACAACAATATTGGGCATGGGGCAAATATAACAGCTGGATGTATATAATAAGCTTGTGGCAAATATAATAAGCTTGCATTTATTTTTTTTAATCCAACCGTAATATTGAATTTGAAAATGGGGTATTTACTTATGCAATGGCCAGTAATATATTGCAGTCATATCCAAAGTTTGGTTACGACAAAACAGCACTAAAAGAGAAAAAAATATACGGTAAATTTAGATATAAGGGGATATAACAAGTCGAAAAGTAAATAAACGAGTTATTGGTAGTAATTTACAAAATATAGTTTTGTAAAAACACAAATACCAATGTTAGTTTTTAGGTTGCGGCAAAACAAACAACGCATCAACTGTATTATAGGTGGAAATAATATTGTAATTTTAGATATAATAGTTGGGGGCTATAACATATCCAAAAATAAATCAGACAATAAATGCATTAGCTTAGGACAATATCCAAAGTGTAGGCAAATCGGACAATAAACAGCAAAGTCAGTTTTGGGATTACAGCAAAATAAACAAACAAAATAAAGACAAAACACTGTATTATAGGGGGTAGTGGAACGTGTGGTAATGTGGTCTTGTTACCTATATAAGAGCTATAACATATCCGAAAATAAATCAAATCAGACAGTAAATAAAGAAGTTTGAAATTGTTAGTATATTTTTCAAAATGTTTTTTTAATTTGACCATTATAGTTAATTTGTCAAATGTGGATGGTGCATATACACTAGCCTAGAATAATGACGTATATAAATTTTAAACAAATCAGACCATAAATAAAGAAGTTGCCAATTGGCAGTATTTTTCAAAAATATTTTTTAATTTGACTGTTATAGTGAATTTGGGAAATGTAAGTCTAATTTATTAAAACACTTGCCTATAACAATAACATATCCAAGTTTTAAACAAATCGGACAGTAAATAAAGAAGTTGGCAATTGGCAGTATTTTTCAAAAATATTTTTAATTTCACTCTAATAGTGAATTTGGGAAATGTAGTGGAATTTATTAAAACACTTGCCTAGGACAATAACATATCCAAATTTTAAATAAATCGGACAGTAAATAAAGAAGTTGGCAATTGGCAGTATTTTTCAAAAATATTTTTTAATTTGACTGTAATAGTGAATTTGGGATATGTAAGTGGAATTTATTAAAACACTTGCCTAGGACAATAACATATCCAAATTGCAGACAAATCGGACCATAAACACTAAAGATAGTTTTTTAACCTGAATTTGAAAATTAATTTTAAAAAATATTGAGGAGAGATGGGGATTGGGAAAATATATTTAATATAGACAAGGGTTGGACATTAGTAAAGGCTAACAAGGAAACTTGTATAGGGCGGGAGCCGGTGTCGGTCCAAAAACGGCTCCCCATAAGAATAACATGGGAAAAAAGTGTCGATTACGGCCCCTCTTTCTGGGTTTCTCTCTACTAAACTTCACTCAGAGGTGTTCCCTATCACGTGTTTAATTAGTCCAGCCACTTCATAATTAATCAATTACCTAATAAAAACATAATTTTGTAATCGAGAACAAAGAATCCTTTTCTTGCAAAGGTTTTGTTTTAAAAGAGTACAAAAAACATATTTGTTAAAATAAATAAAACATGTTGGAAAATAGATTTAGTGGAGTCACACAGTTTTATAGAATGTTTTGTAACAAATATAAAGTCCTTATTTAACTATACAAGGCTAGTAAAACCCCCTCGTGACGTTAGCTAGTGTGCGATAAAAGTAAAATTTGATATCATTTATGGAAACAACTAATTTAGGAGTCCTTTTATTTATATCAATCAAAACAGATTAAAACCTCATTGACTAAATTTAGTTTATCATTTGCTTACAACTATTACCAAAGAAACACAATTTAATTTTACTAAATTAATACATAGTGTATGTAGGTTTTAAATAGGAATCGTAAAACCATGCAGGAGAAATCAAAACATTAACAGAAGCTGTGCACAACTACAAAGGATTTGAATACATTTGTAAAATGTTGAATCAGAGGCTACTTAACCATCGGTTTAACACCATTTATAACACGTTATCGGTTATTGTTACTAATATATATTGGGTTGTTATTTACAACTCGATTACTATCGTCACTTAATATAATAACTCGATACGTTTAGTCATATGTTTTTGAACCCAAATTAAGTCGATCCCTAAAAAGGTTTGAGCTAAATTCCAAAAAGGCGTATTTAGAGTAAAGCAGCTTTCTGCTTGTGCCAAACATGTTTGTAAAATCATAGTTTTCAAGGGTGAACATGTATTTTAAAAAACCATGATAGTATACATACATGCATTAGATAAGGAAATATATACCTTAAACACAGAAGTAAACAACACTTTATAGATAATACCGGGAGGGTGGATTGAGCTTTACTCTGTGTATGACCGTTAGCTTGGTAGGAAAAATAAAAATAATGTATGCTCTTTTATTTATCATTGGTCAAAGGTTTTGCGAGCCCGTCAGTAAGCAACGTAAATTGAAGAGGCTTTTTTTATCAAAATCCGTCTTTATTTTATGAATAACAAATACACAATATACAGTTATATACAGTTATACAGTATAATATACAGTTATAATATAAAGTTATAATTTTACATTCTTAAGTATCAACTATAACTGTACGTGTAATAAATAAATACGTGTACTTGGATACAAAATCAGTAACATTTAGAATGTGGAACATATTCAGCTACGCTACTAAATTCAGATACCTGATTATCAATATCATTTAGAACTTTTAGATTAGATTTAGTTCATTTTACATTGTTTAGACAAATAAATAAAACAATTCCGGTCTTCCTTAATTAATCTTAATTTTCTTTTAGTGTTCTAGAATTATAGAAGTTACACGCCATCCAAGTGTATTTCGGGTATGGCTTTTACATATCAGAGAGCCATCTAGCGTATCCCAAAGTACTGCGGGCTATGATGAAGCGAATAGCTGTAATTGTATGTAGGTAGGCAAAAATGTTACTCAGATATGAGCAGAGCGAAATATTTAATAAACAACCATCTAAGCCGTGGTCAGTCATCATTTGGTGACTTTTGAATGAAAAGTATATAATTTGTTTTTAACTGCCATCTCGTGTTTTTCTTTTAGTTCACCACAGAGTACAATATAAACGCGAAGAAAGGTTAGATTATATTTGAATAAATAAAGTGATTGACTTGCAGCAAGTTCAAAACTAGCTTTCAATGAACTTTCCTAATGAAACTTTGCTTTTCACGTAGAAGATCACGTGACAACTCGAGAATATAATTCTGTTGAGATTATAAAAATGCAAAACAATTATACGATTGGTCAATTATTAATATGTAAGCTATAAATAGTGTTAAACCGATTCACCAAACCGAGAGCGAAATACTGTAAAGCCTTCTGGTTATAATAAAGTATTTCGCATTATTTGATCTTAAATTTCATGTTATTTATAACGCAAATTATGATAAGTAACAAAATAATTGCAGCATTAATTTTTAATAAATAAAATGCCCAGTATTTAATTAACTCCTATTTATACAGGGGGATCATAAAATAATGGTGCTTTTTTATATTAAGTACCACAAAACCAAAGTAGCTTTAACAAATTATTACTTTGTTGAAATCCTAATTAAAAACCCTTTAATATAGGTGACTAGTAAATTTTAATATGTCATAAGTCATAAGTCACTTTATTAGTTTCAATAGTTTACAACTTTGAACACGTCAATCAACAACAACATCAGTAAAAACAAATAAAAAATCACACTACACATGAAAGCACAAACTCAAATCCATATAGTCTTGTTTTACTGTATCAGAATAAAACAAAAAACTAAATAAGTAAATAATAATAATAAAATAAACATCATTCCATAGAGTAGGTCACCCGACTTCACTCATTAGGTAGGGACTCTCTGCAGTAAAATATTCTTTAACCTTTTTTTAAAGTAATTATGTTATTTTCTGCCCTGACTTGAGCTGGCAATTTATTATAAATCCTTACACATAAATAAGAGGGCAATTTCTCAAAACTTTTGTCGAATGACTGATTACTGACAGCATGTTTCGTGATCTTGTAGGGTATTCATGAAAGTGTCCGTTAGTTACAAACTCAAACCAATTTTGTTTTACAAATAATATTACCGCCATTTGTAGCTCTGCAGACATCCAAACGATGGTGTGATTCAGCTCACACACGATGCAAAAGGCCCTTTTTTACTGAGGATTCTGCGTCATATTTGTTATTTCTCTTAAATGAGCCAGATTAAAAATGTTGTTGTGAGTAAACCATTTCTTTTATATATCCACATGTAAAGAAAATTCCCATAGTATCATGTCTGAGCTCCGGAGCCATGATTTGGGACCTTACAATAGAAACCTAAACATAAATGTTATATAACAAAATGGTAACAATCAAACGTTAACGTTTTCAGTTAATGGAAAAAAAACTAATTTAGCTGTAAAATCCAATGAAAACCCGGTATTTTACATTTTTCTGAAATGCAAAAAGTGAAGATTTGTATTAAAACTTTGATATTTTATATACCCTACTAACGAGTTAGTTTGTCACACAAGAAATCAAAATAATTTTGTTTAACCTGTTGCATGTAAATTGTATTATTAAGGAGCCAAAATATTAGGAATAGAACATGATTAAAATAACAGTCACAGTTCCCAGTGTGATCCGTTCAGTGCATAACAGATAACTATACACTTTAGGTTCATACACTTCTGGTTTCTAGTGGTATTTGCAAAGTAGCATAAGTTATAAGAATAATCTAAGTAGACGGTAGCGTTTGCTTTATAGAGGGACATTATATTTAGGATTGTATTACTAAGCTATACAAACGTTTACAAAAATATGACAATTGAAAAATCAAATTAGGTGTAGGGAGTCCACTTTCCCCAATAATATCAGTAGTGTTCCTGCAACATCAGGATATATGTATATTAGAAAAATTGAAAAAATATCATGATGTGCTAGTGTACTAGTGTACTAGATGTGTAGATGATGTCCTCATAATTTTCAGCGAAACCTAGAACGGTGAATCAGATGATATGATGAAGATATTCAACGACCACCACAGAAACCTAACTTTCACGATCGAACTGGAAAAGAGGGCAATTCAATTTCCTGGATCTAACCATTGACTATACACACTACGTGAGTAGACGAGTCATTGGATCGGTGGATTTTTAAGACGGCACAAGTGGCGTGGCTCTAGCGGCGTGAAGGGGTATACTACTCATTCATGGCGCTGCGTCCGGCGGTCCGGTAGCGCCGCGTGTGGCTGGCCCGCGAATCACCAGCGCTCCCTCCTCCGCTCTACCAACCTTGCCCTGTCACTGCCGTGCTTGAAGCAGACGGTTCCTTAGTAGACCCCGCCTGGCTTCTGCTCCTTTCTCGGTGACCTAAGACTTAAATAATAGTTTTTTTGTTCTGTTGGTTGTAATGTAATACATTAATTGTGCTGAGTCATTATCTCTGCAGGTACTTACGGTAGATTTACTTTCTATTAAAATGTGTATAGTTCGAAATATTTTAAGTTCTATTTTTAAAAACAGTCCAATAAAATAAGGGCATATTCAGATTATTTTTTTATTACCAATGATTAAAAAAGTTATGTTGAACATTGTTATATTTTGTTGGGCAAGTTTTGCCTATTATAAAATACAACAACAAGATTTAAGATTCAAGATTTGTATTCGCCATAAACAAATGCATTGCATGGGCATAGTCAATATACAATAATCAAAGCGTCCTGCTCAAACACAAAATGAGACAATTCTTACTAACCTAACTATACACATATTGTATATAGAAAAAAAACTAAGATCTTGAGTTGATAAAATCATGAATACTATATACCCCTTATCTGCAAGTAACCTTTTTTAATCTTTTGCGGAATTTTTGAAATGGGAGCTCTACCTTAAGATCTGCAGGCAAAGAGTTAAATAGCTTTGTACAGTTCTATGAAATGTTATGCTGAAAAAAAATGACGTGCGGTGATTTGGAACTGGAACATTTAAATGTGGCCGGAGTGAGTAGTTATAGAATAATCATAGAGAGCATAGAGAGTTATAGAGAGCATAGCTGAATTACTTTTGAAAAATACCAAAGTTTGAAATATATATAGGCTAGGAAATGTGAGGATTTTATTCTGGCGGAAAAGTGATTTACAGGATTCATTTATTTTTAGGTGGAATACAATACGGAGAGCCTTTTTCTGAAGCCAAAATACACTTTGTTCGTGAACTCTCAAAGCCCCAAATTGGGAGAGCGTATATCAGATGTGGATAAAAAAATCCGTAATAAAGCGTCAACAGAACATCAGATATAGCATGTTGTGCCAGCTTCTGGAGGGCAAAAAACAAGAACCAAGCTTTCCTATGACCTTATTTATGAGATTGTAAAACTTCTGGTTTGCATCAAGTTTCAGCCCAAGAAAGTTCACAGAATCTACACAAGTGATTTCAGTTGAACAGGATCTAAATTATTGTTTCTAATAGAAAAGTTAAGAAGATGGGGTTTGTCTGTGTTTACGATAGGACCATTTGCTCTGAACCAATGAAAGAGGTAATTTGAATCAATAACGCTATTTATTTCCATCTCAGCCACGTTTTTCTCTGAAAAGAAGTGTAATATTGTCTGAAAATAAACAAAGATCAGCCCTACTTACACAATCTTGGATGTTATTAATAAATAAGTACAGAGTAGATACCCTTAAGGGACGCCCACCCTGACTGAAATGTCGGTGGAGTGTAATTTACGAACACAGTTTAATGAATCGATGTAGGACATTCCAACTTTTTGTTTGCGCCCTAATAGATATGATGCAAACCATTCGTTTGCTCGTCCTCTTATACCCATTCTATTAATCTTCTGAAGGGGAACTGAGTGATCAGCCAGGTCAAAAGCCCGCCCAAATCAACAAAGAGACCCATAGCATGTTGTTTGTTGTCGAGAGCTTCTACAACCTTATTTACAAAACAAAACATGACATCCAAAGTGCTTTTGTTTTCCTGAAATCCAAACTGATTTTTAACATATGCTGTTGTTAATATTAAAGAATCTAAGGAATCGTTTAGCAAATGTTTTTCAAATACCTTCGAAAAAGTTTACAGTAATGAGATTGGCCTATAGTTTTAACAAATATGAGGATCTGATTATTTATGCAACGGTTTTAAAATAGCTATTTTTAGAAGAGATGGAAATTCAGCAGAGGAAAAAGAAAAATTGATCAAGTGAACCAGTGGTAGAAAGAGTAAATCAACACAGATGTACACAAAGAAATTTCATTTGCTTTGATGATATTCCATCACAACCAACAGAGTTACTTACTTTCTATCAAACTTTAAGTTCGAAAACCAGACAGATCGATCCATCCGAAGTGGTATTTTGTGGGGTTTTGTACCCCTAAAATGGTTTTTTGAAGTTTGTAATATTTTAAAACGTGAAATTTTAGTTTTCACCATCGGATTCATCTTAAAAAATCAATTTGGTGTTTTTATTTCTCTAAGTCAATTTTTTTCAACGGCGAGGGGGATCACTCAGCCACTCTCTACGTCAATTGGTTACAGAATCAATCAACACAGTACGTTGCCCAATGCTATTCTTTTGGAGAATAAGAAAAATTTTATATCTCGCTTATTTATGAACGTATACTAACAAAACTTGGTATACGGCTTCATCTGGTTGTGATCAATTGTTATTTTTACAAAAATTTCGATTTTTACCGATTATTCCCGTAGCAGCAAACCTGCGTACTCAGCCCCATTTTATTCTTCCGCAGGATAGGTAAAATGTAATGTCTTCCTTAATTATGAACATAAATCAATACAACTTGGTATGTGGCTTCACCTTGTTGAGTTATATTGATATTTGCATAAAAGCCCATTACTCAGCCACCATGTTATTATTAGGGGGAATAATTTAAATGTTATCCATTGCTTATTTATGAATTAAACTTAGTATGTGGCTTCAACTAATTAAATTCTACTTCAATTTCCATAAACATCAATGGTTCATGTTCCTTGTTTCAGCAAACCTACGTACTCATCCACAATGTTATTCTTATGGAAAATAATTGAAATTGGATATATCGCTTATTTGTGAATATATTTTTATGAAACTTGGTATGCGGCTTTATGTGGTATTAAGACATATATTATGCATTGGAGATTCGCTAAGTACCCAGGTTTGCTGCGTAGGGGGTATTATTATTTAAATTCCTTTTGTGATTTGCTTCATGTTAAATGTTTGATATTCCCTAGATCCACTGTTTAAAACATATTGAATTTAAACAATGGTCATCGAATACAATCAAGAGCTTGGAGAATGAGGGCTGTCATAAATCTTTCAGCCAGTCCAAACCAAGCGGTTTATGGTATTTGAGGGATTAGAATTAAATTCAAATGTTTATTGTTTCTTTGTAAACTGTAATAATATGTTGGAATAGTTGTAATGGTTGGGCTGCCGCAGAGTGTTATGTCGTCTGCCATGTATGCATTACTTGCAGTGATTTTAAGGCTTTCGTTTACCCTAAAAAAAAACGGTATCACCGTGTGGCAATAGGTGGTAAGGATAGGAAAGAAGAAAGTTGCATAAGTCCGTAGGATTCATTGATACAATTTCTGTGTTATCATTGTACTAGGGTTGCTTTAAGTCCGTATTTTGAATATACGGCGTATGTTTCTGGGTCTGTTTCGTACAAAGCTTGAACAAATAAAATGTCCTTTTATCGCAGTTTTTTTAACAGTCCGGAACCTTCCAAATTACTAAAATGTTGGATCTAATTTGATTTTTCAATTGTCACCATTTGTCTTCCTTACGCACATTAACAGCAGTATCAAGTGCAGTAGTAAGAAGTTATTATTTCAAAAAACCACAAACTATAAAATATAAACATGTAAGTTCTTCTTTAATTGTTTTATGTGTATTTCTGTGAAATACAATTAGCCTATTAATAAAATAACAGTGAGTCAGTGGCCTAGTGGTCAAGGCGTCGGACTCCAGAACCAATGCAGCGGCGCTGACTTGGGTTCGAATCTCAGCCCTGATATGTCAATTAATCAGTAGGCTTACTGTTCAATTCGTACTGAAACAGCTCACTCCTTGATTTGATTGATACGTTTCGCGCACAGATATAAAGCCTATGTCGACGGGAAAAGCCAGGAAAAAAGAGGCTACCAACCTCTTTTTACTACGAAAAAAGTTTCTACTAAATGTCTCATTTTCCACTCCAGAAGTCTTTTAGTAAGATTGAATTTAAATAATCTAACTGTATGATTTATTCTGTTATGTTAATGGAAGGGCTTAGTGGATGAAGGGGCTATGTAACAAAAGGTAAGTTTTGAGATATTGAGGTTTAAAGTTTTTCGTGGAGTTTTTCTGAATAAACCTTTGAGCATTAATAAGTATCTCAAAATATTCCTAGAAAATAATAATTTTGTATTAGTATGATTTTTTTCAAAATAGATACTTTTACTATTATTTTTCATTATTATAATGTAAATAGCCCCTTCATCCACTACAGTTTAACTGTGGTTGATAACTTGTAAAATGAAAGAATGGGTTACATTAGGCCAAAATAAATAAAACTGAATCAGAAATCACACAATACTCGTAATAAATTCAACATTATTATACTAACAGCTCAGTGTATTTCAAGGGATAATATCAACAACAACAAAATTTTAAACTCAACTCAGACATCCACACACGGTTCACATAAACATCAGCTGTTTAATGCATGAAGGGGTTACGTTACTTAAAATTGGGCATTATGAATGGATGAAGGGGCCATGTGACACATGACTCAATCTTCTATTTTCTCTTTTCCCCTTAGGTGTTATATAGCCCCTTCTTCCACCAGTTTTACCTCTTTGCACTGCACATAACCCCTTCATCTGGGTAACTTATTTGTTACAGATTTTCTGACTTATTTGGACCTCACACATGTTATACAGGCACATACCCCCTTCATCCATACTAATAACTCCAAAAATTAAAAAAAATTACATAGCCCCTTCATCCACTTAGCCCTTCGACATTTTTAAAACATCCAATTTTCTCTTGTGTTCTAGTGGTGCAGGAAACAATTTTTTAATAACCTAAAAGGTTATCCCAAATATGGAATGTAATATCAAAATATTTCTTTTTGGCCCTGGACCTTTCTCACCTTAAGGTTTGTTCGTATTTTGGTGCTAATCATCACACTCCAGATAAAATTTTAAAAAAGGAATTCGACTTAAAGTTTATGAAATTTAAAATTCATATGAGAAATTGTCTTGGGTCATTTAACAACTTTTTTATTGAGATGACATGTGAGTTGTTATATGCCTGATTACGGTGCCTACGTAATTTAAAAAACTTCTTACAACACTTCAAAATATATTTATATTTAAACTTATATATATAACATATTTTGTGTTAAAGACTATATTTTTGCAAAATTTTTACATATATACTGTTTTTTAACTGAGTACAGTATAAGTTAAAAAACGTTTTACGTGTTGAAAGACCACGATTGTAACAAGACCAGGGTGTGAACCATTCCCTATCAAACGTAAAAAAATACTAGCCTACTGGTGTAGATACACAAAAAAATACATTTTTAAGTATGCCCCGTTAAGTTATTTATTCTGAAAAAGCTTATTTTATTAATTTAAAACTACCAATTAATTTAATAAAAATCTAATATATAATTTTCCTGGGATTATTTAGTTAGTATGTGTCAATGTACTTGTAGTTACGATTTTTTTAAGCAGCACATATATTATTGATGTTGTTTATTTTACTTGTATGTGTTTAATGACAATAAAGTCTTTCTAAGGAGCAGGTAGACACAGAGGACTGGAGCCCCTCTTAAGCCAAGAAGCTTCAGTTTGTAGAGGCCAATGAGGATTACACCATTCCATATCACTCTGACGTCTTACTACATTACAGACTACTGCTTTTAAACCCGTTTTCCGTTGTTCCAGAATCCTTCGTCCTCGGCCAGCACTGATCATCTTCGCGGCTTAGAACGTCCGGGCCAAGTCCGGATTATTGAGCTTCATCTCCTCTAAATATGAGGTGAGCCTAAGCACTTTCATTATGAGTAGTCTCCCTGTTTAACACTCTGCGATATATATTTTCGGTTTCACCTGGTAGCTGAAAATTTGAATTGCCTGAAGGTTTGTACATGTAGAATTAAAGTTTGAGTTTAAAAAAATTGACTGTTTTTACTTGTAATTAGTGTCGAAATATTGATCGAGTTTGTGAATTTTACCCACAGTTAAATCGGCGCATTAGTAGTGGCCCCCTGCCATGATGCAACACGTAACATAAATCCATGCAAAAACTATGGCTGTCCTTAAAAAAAAAAAATAAAAATGCTCATACTTCCTTATACAAACTTGAGCAAACCCAAAATAGTCGCTGATAAGAGCGGGCCAACAAAATAGGGGCGAGCGAGGAGGTAACCCCTTCCCCCCCAAACACCTTGAAGGAGGGGAACCGGAAATGATCCGCAATGCAGACATAGTACTGTACTAGACAAACTAGTGACGAAGTTTCATTCATTCAGCCGCATGGGCTGAGGCGCAACGGCACAAGTGTGTTTGAAAACAGAATTCCACAACTGAGTTCACGAACTCGACCCACACTGAATGTATTAACCCGACACCCCTGGACTGGGACTCTGGCGAGACAACGATTTCACCGGTTAAAGTGGCGTATCCAGGCTACCATTACGGCTTCAAATTCAGGACCTTATCCACTGCCTAGGTTGTACATGTGCTGACTACATTCTGTGATATAAACAAAAATATTGTGGTGCTAATATTTGCCGTATATTTGGAAAAAATGAGTTTTAAATAAGTCCAGCTTGGATAATCAATGTCTTAAATGCAATATGTTTGAATACAACTTGTACTAACACAGCAAAAGAACAAATTGTTATGTATGATATTCTTTACCCTGAATTAATTGTATTACCAGAGAGTGGAATCAATTCTTTTTGTATTTCAACGCCAACGGCATCTTTATTAATAGAGTACACAAACGCTTTTAGGGGAAGCGGTCCAAACCCCTCACATTTCAATCTTTCTGAAAACATAGTTACGAACCGTTTAAAAAGTTTAATATCTTTAACATTTTAAAAACCTCCTATTGTAAACAATTGGAACAATTAATAAATCAATTTTACCTCAACTATTTACTTTAGATTTTTTTCTAAGATAAAAATAACACCTAAGTTTTGACTGTTCCGATACACCTGGCTCAATTAGTTCTGTGCCAGCTGTTTTTAACGAAGCACTTATTCATTTGCAGTATTTCTTACGAGCAACTGATTGGAAGCCAATGTTGTGAAGTTCTCATGAAGTTGGCTTGCACTAGACGGATGTTAGGTTGAGATGAATAAACTATCTGTAGGTACGGTTCGTCTTGATTGGACGGCAGTGTTTCTTCAAACTGGGGCCAGGTGTTCGGCCACAGTGTAAGGCGTCCTTCGTCTTGATTGAACGGCAGTGTTTCTTCAAACTGGGGCCAGGTGTTCGGCCACAGTTTTAGGCATCCTTTGTCTTGATGGGATGGCAGTGTTTCTTCAAACTGGGGACAGGTGTTCGGCCACAGTGTAAGGCGTCATTCGTATTGATTGAACGGCAGTGTTTCTTCAAACTGGGGCCAGGTGTTCGGCCACAGTTTTAGGCATCCTTTGTCTTGATTGGACGGCAGTGTTTCTTCAAACCGCTGCCACGTGTTTGGCCACAGTATTAGGCGTCCTTCGTCTTGATTGGACGGCAGTGTTTCTACAAACTGTTGCCAGGTGTTCAGCCACAGTGTTAGGTGTCCTTTATCTTGATTGGACAGCAGTGTTTCTTCAAACTGGGGCCAGGTGTTCGGCCACAGTGTTAAGTGTCCTTTATCTTGATTGGACGGCAGTGTTTCTACAATCTGCGGCTAGGACTTCGGCCACAGCAGCCGTTGGCTAGGGGTTTGGACACAGCAGTAGTTGGCTAGGAGTTCAGCCACACAGTTGTTGTCTAGGACTTTGGCCACATCAGTCGTTGGCTAGGAGTTCCGGCACAGCAATCGTTGGCTAAGAGTTTACCCATAGCAGTTGTTGGCTAGGAGTTCGGCTACAGCTATCGTTGGCCAGGAGTTGGGCTACTGCAGTCGTTGGCTAGGAGTTCGGCCACAGGAGTCGTTGTCTAGGAGATCGGCAACAGCAGTCCTTGGCTAGATGTTCGGCCACAGCAGCCCATGGCTAGAAGTTTGACCACAGCAGTCCTTGGCTAGGAGTTTGGACACAGCAGTAGTTGGCTTGGAGTTCAGCCACACAGTTGTTGTCTAGGACTTTGGACACAGCAGTCGTTGGCTAGGAGTTCGGGCACAGCAATCGTTGGCTAGGAGTTTAGCCACAGCAGTCCTTGGCTTGGAGTTCGGCTCCAGCTATCGTTGGACAGGAGTTGGGCCACAGCAGTCCTTGGCTAGGAGTTTGGTCACAGCAGTCGTAGGCTAGGAGTTAGGGCACAGCACTCGTTGGCTAGGAGAGTTTGGACACAGCAGTCGTTGGCTTAGAGTTCGGCACAGCAGTTGTTGACTAGGAGATTGGCCACAGCAGTCCTTGGCTAGGAGTTTAGCCCCAGCAGTCCTTGGCTAGGAGTTTGGCTCCAGCTACCGTTGGTCAGGAGTTTGGCCACTGCAGTCGTTGGATTGGTGTTCGGCCACAGCAGTCGTTGTCTAGGAGTTCGGCCACAGCAGTCCTTGGCTAGATGTTCGGCCACAGCCTCCCATGGCTAGACGGTCGGCCACAGCACTCCTTGGCTAGGAGTTAGGGCACAGCAGTCGTTGGCTAGGAGTGTCTGGATACAGCAGTCATTGGTCAAGAGTTCGCCAACAGCAGCCGTCGGCTAGGGGTTTGGACGCAGCAGTAGTTGGCTAGGAGTTCAGCCACACAGTTGTTGTCTAGGACTTTGGCCACAGCAGTTGTTGGCTAGGAGTTCAGGCACAGCAATTGTTGGCTAAGAGTTTACCCATAGCAGTTGTTGGCTAGGAGTTCGGCTCCAGCTATCGTTGGCCAGGAGTTGGGGACTGCAGTCGTTGGCTAGGAGTTCGGCCATGGCAGTCGTTGTCTAGGAGTTCGGCCACAGCAGTCCTTGGCTAGATGTTCAGCCACAGCAGCCTATGGCTAGATGTTCGGCCACAGCAGTCCTTGGCTAGGAGTTAGGGCACAGCAGTCTTTGGCTAGGAGAGTTTGGACACAGCAGTCGTTGGCTAAGAGCTCGGCCATAGCAGTCGTTGACTAGGAGTTCGGCCACAGCAGTCCTTGGCTAGGAGTTCGACCACAGCAGTTTTTGGCTAGGGGTTCGGCCACAGTAGTCCTTGACTAGGAGTTTGGCCATATCAGTCATTGACTAGGAGTTCGGCCCCAAGAGACCATGGCTAGGAGTTCGGCCAGAGCAGTCGTTGACTAGGAGTTCGATCACAGGAGACCTTGGCTAGAAGTTCGGCCAAAGCAGTCGTTGACTAGGAGTTCTGGGTCAGCAGTCGTTGGCTAGAAGTTCGGCCACAGTAGTCCTTGGCTAGATAATCGGCCACAGCAGTCGTTGTCTATTAGTTTGGCCACATCAGTCATTATCTAGGAGTTCGGCCACAGCAGTCCTTGGGTAGGAATTTGGCCATATCAGTCATTGACTAGGAGTTCGGCCACAGGAGACCATGGCTAGGAGTTCGGCCAGAGCAGTCGTTGTCTAGGAGTTAAGCCACAGCAGCCCTTGGCTAGGAGTTATGCTCCAGCTATCGTTGGACAGGAGTTGGGCCACAGCAGTCCTTGGCTAGATGTTCGGCCACATCAGCCCATAGCTAGATGTACGGCCACAGCTGTTCTTGGCTAGGAGTTTGGTCACAGCAGTCGTAGGCTAGCAGTTAGGCCACAGCAGTCGTTGACTAGGAGAGTTTGGACACAGTAGTCGTTGGCCAAGAGTTCGGCCACAGCAGCCGTTGGCTAGGGGTTTGGACACAGCAGTAGTTGGCTAGGAGTTCAGCCACACAGTTGTTGTCTAGGACTTTGGCCACAGCAGTCGTTGACTAGGAGTTCTGGGTCAGCAGTCGTTGGCTAGAAGTTCGGCCACAGTAGTCCTTGGCTAGATAATCGGCCACAGCAGTCGTTGTCTATTAGTTTGGCCACATCAGTCATTATCTAGGAGTTCGGCCACAGCAGTCCTTGGGTAGGAATTTGGCCATATCAGTCATTGACTAGGAGTTCGGCCACAGGAGACCATGGCTAGGAGTTCGGCCAGAGCAGTCGTTGTCTAGGAGTTAAGCCACAGCAGCCCTTGGCTAGGAGTTATGCTCCAGCTATCGTTGGACAGGAGTTGGGCCACAGCAGTCCTTGGCTAGATGTTCGGCCACATCAGCCCATAGCTAGATGTACGGCCACAGCTGTTCTTGGCTAGGAGTTTGGTCACAGCAGTCGTAGGCTAGCAGTTAGGCCACAGCAGTCGTTGACTAGGAGAGTTTGGACACAGTAGTCGTTGGCCAAGAGTTCGGCCACAGCAGCCGTTGGCTAGGGGTTTGGACACAGCAGTAGTTGGCTAGGAGTTCAGCCACACAGTTGTTGTCTAGGACTTTGGCCACAGCAGTCGTTGGCTAGGAGTTCCGGCACAGCAATCGATGGCTAAGAGTTTACCCATAGCAGTTGTTGGCTAGACGTTCTGCTCCAGCTATCGTTGGCCAGGAGTTGGGCCACTGCAGTCGTTGGATTGGAGTTCGGCCACAGCAGTCGCTATCTAGGAGTTCGGCCACAGAAGTCCTTGGCTAGATGTTCGGCCACAGCAGCCCATGGCTAGGAGTTTGGACACAGCAGTAGTTAGCTTGGAGTTCAGCTACACAGTGTTTGTCTAGGACTTTGGTCACAGCAGTCGTTGGCTAGGAGTTCGGGCACAGCAATTGTTGGCTAGGGGTTTAGCCACAGCAGTTGTTAGCTAGGAGTTCGGCTCCAGCTATCGTTGGCCAGGAGTTGGGCCACTGCAGTCGTTGACTAGGAGTTCATCCACAGCAGTCGTTTTCTAAGAGTTCGGCCACAGCAGTTCTTGGCTAGACGTTCGGCCACAGCAGCCTATGGCTAGATGTTCGGCCACAGCAGTCCTTGGCTAGGAGTTAGGTCACAGCAGTCGTTGGCTAGGAGAGTTTGTCGGCTCGGTTATGCAATAAACATTTGTCTCAAGGACCCTAGAGAACGGGAAACGTTTTTTTGGTTTCCCGAAACGTCGGGTAGTGTTAGTGGCGTTTAGTAATCGTTTTATTCGTGTGTGTATTGTATGTGTTTGTGTTTTTGACAAGAGGATTTCTACTCGGAGATTTTCAGAACTTCTGACTTAACGCCAAAAATCCTGGAGGTGGGTAGTGCCCAATAATTTATTTCTAAATAGGAGAGTTTGGACAAAGCAGTCATTTGCTAAGAGCTCGGCCATAGGAGTCGTTGACTAGGAGTTCGACCACAGCAGTCCTTAGCTAGGAGTTCGGCCACAGCAGTCCTTGGCCAGGGGCTCGGCCACAGCAGTCCTTGGCCAGGGGCTCGGCCACAGCAGTCCTTGGCTAGGAGTTTGGTCATATCAGCCATTGACTTGGAGTTCGGCCCCAGGAGACCATGGCTAGAAGTTCGGCCAGAGCAGTCGTTGACTAGGAGTTCGGCCACAGGAGACGTTGGCTAGGAGTTCCGCAACAGCAGTCCTTGGTTAAGTGTTCGGCCAGAGCAGTCGTTGACTAGGAGTTCGGCCACAGGAGACGTTGGCTAGGAGTTCGGCCACAGCAGTCCTTGGCTAGGGGTTCGGCAACAGCAGTCCTTGGTTAAGTCTTCTGCCAGAGCAGTCGTTGACTAGGAGTTCGGCCACAGGACACGTTGGCTAGGAGTTAGGCCAAAGCATCGGCGTAGGGATGTGGCGACCCCACCGCCCGGTGGCTTGTCCATTGCAGCTAGCCTCTCTGGCTCCCTACTCTTCATCTGTGTCAGAGACTTTCCTATTGATCCGTGTTCTTTCCATTTATGTACACACGGATCAGCTTTCTTCATCTTGCTATCTCCAACCTGCTCTTCACCCAATTCTTCCCTCCCCTTCCTCTATCTCTGTTACAGACCAACCCAAGGTGTTACGTGGACCGTGCTGATGGGTGGATGGCACCAGGCCTTTTGTATGGTGTCAAGAACGGTACCTGCTGGATACCAGGCGCCCTCCTGCAGTACACAGCCTTGCCCGGGCATGCGGGGCTCTGTCCGGGTCGACTTCATGTCCCTAGCTTCTCGTGGGAACCACATGGACCGCCAAGGGCAAAATAACCAATCAGAACCAAACCTCGAGGCAACTCCAGAAGTTGCCTTGCCCCTAATTCCATCAGGATCTGCCCCATCAGGGCAGGTTCCTCAACCTGAAATGAGTGCATCAGGAACACAGGAGGTTCCGATGCATTCTCATGAGGAGGCTACCAATAATGAGAAGGCTTCCACAGACTTCAACATGGACGATGTGAGCTCAATCACATCAGCCCCACTGGAGGGGGAGGATGAGCTTCTCAGAAGTCCAGGAACACCAAAATCTACGGGTATGCTCGATGATGCCATAGAGCAACTGAACAGCCTGCGGGTTAAGAGAACGAACCTCACCACTGCCCAAAGAAGGAAGGCTATTCAGGCAAAACTTCTTGAGAGAGGTGAAGTTTTTGAACCAGCGAAGTTTCGGAGGGGCAAAAAGAAAAAACCAAAGAGACCAGATATGGGTGAAACTCCAGGCACGAATGTGGGTCCAGAAGCTGAGTCGAGGGCGGCCAAGCGCCCTAGAGGCAATATGGCCACCCCTCCCTCGGCGGAAGGACCTACTAAAAAGGCCAGGAGTGGAACTCATGGAAATCATGATGACCAAACCTTGAATCCAGGGACTTCTAGCAAAGGAGTCTCTTACAGGGACATTTCCGCAATCAAAATGACCATTGTCTTGGAGGGCTATCCTGAGGCTAAGCTTTCAGCAGAGCAAGGTGAAGCTATTGAAGACGCCATCATGGATGAGCTCGAACCCCTAGAGGACGGCTCTGCTCCATCGTTTGCAGGCACCTACATGGAAAAAGGTGCCTTAATAACATCCTGCATCAACGAAGCAACTAAGCTTTGGCTGGAGACACTCATCCCCAGACTTAAACCACTTGGGGAGAAGAAACTTACCGTTGGACTAAGGAGAGACATCTTGAGGTCAACGAGGGTATTCTTTAGAGCTCACCCGAAGCTTCTGAAGAAAACTCCAGAAAAGGTCCTTGAGATGCTCGACAAGCAAAACCCCACCCTGAAGGTGAAGGAATGGAAGGTCCTGCCAGCTAAGCCAGACCCAAAAGGTTACGGATTCGTCTGTTTCCTGGATGAGGGCTGCTTCAATGCTGTTAGGTCAGCCAACTCTAGAGCCAATCTAGGACTCTGGCAAGTCTCAATTGTCTCAACGACAGTCAAGGACAATGCCCAGGGTCCTCCAGATCAATCTACACCACAGTAAAGCAGCCTCGGCCGCTTTCTGCCAGTTCTTCCTCAGAGAGGGATTTGACCTGGCACTGATTCAAGAACCATGGCTTCACCAAGGAAGGGTTGCAGGCCTGGGCGATACCAAGGGTAGGTTGATTTACTGTACCTCTCTCAAGAATGTCAGAACATGCATACTTGTGAAGAAAGGTATTGACTGCCTAACCCTCACTGAATTCTGTTCTAGAGATCTCACTGCGGTGTCTATAACCTGGAGTTATGAAGGCAAGGAATGGAGCACAATTGCAGGCTCGGTTTACTTGCCCTACGACTCCGGGGAACTTCCTCCATCGAGAGAACTCGAACTTTTCGTGGAGTCATCCTGCGCTGGCGGACGACAACTCCTTTTAGGTTGTGACGCCAACGCTCATCACACAATCGGATGGGGAAGCTCCGACACGAATCCAAGAGGTGAGGCTCTTCTTCAGTTTCTCATATCTAAGAATATTTATGTCTGTAATGTTGGAAACCGTCCGACGTTCGTTACACGAAATCGAAGTGAGGTTATTGACATTACTTTTTGTTCAGAAGCAGTCCTTAGAGTCATTGACAATTGGCACGTAAGCCACGAGGCCTCCTTGTCTGACCACAGGTACATCTGTTTTAACCTGCAAGGTGAGGGTGACTCGCCCTGCTATCGAGATCCCAGGAAAACAGATTGGTCACTCTATAAGTCTGACCTCCTGTCTCAACTGGGATCATTAGGTGGGAGGGTCAGCTGCTTTACGGACATGGACCAGATTGCTTCTGATCTTCAGAACGCAATCGTAAGCTGCTTCCAGGACAATTGTCCATTGCGGCAGGGAAAGAGTCGCACTAATACTAAGTGGTGGACTGCTGACCTTGAACGTAAAAGGACGGTTGTCAGGAAGCTTCATAACCATTGCAAACGGAGCCGTATCTGGAAGCCATCCCATAAGGCACTCACAGAATATAGCCTTGCAATCAAAAAAGCCAAAGAGAACTCTTGGAGACGGTTTACACAGGAGGTAAACAGTTTCAGCGCAGCAGCAAGACTGCAGCGTGTTTTAGCTTCAAGCCCTATTGGCCTCCTGGGATCCCTGAGGTCACCAGGGGGACAATATACCACTGGAATTGAAGGAAGTCTCAAACTTCTCCTTGAGACTCACTTTCCGGATTGCATTTTTGAGAGTGACTGTTTAGGCATGTCCGCCAACAGCGAAAGGGGCTCATGGCCAAGAGCTGATCGCGGAAGCTGGACTTTAGCCAGACGGATTGTCACACTTTCCAAAGTTAAATGGGCCATCAGCAAGTTTGGCCCTTTCAAATCTCCTGGGGGGACGGTATCATACCGGAAATGTTACAGCAAGGACCGGAAGCTCTCTTGGTTCTCCTGTGCGAACTCTTCAGAGCAACTCTGGCTTATGGGTACATTCCTCAAGCCTGGCGCCTCAGTAGGGTGGTCTTCATTCCCAAGAGAGGAAGAGCAGACTACTCAACGGCAAAATCATTTCGGCCTATCAGTCTCTCATCGTTTCTCTTGAAGACACTGGAGAGACTGGTAGAAAGACATCTAAGAAAGGGAGTGCTTTCAGGTACTCCTCTCCATCGAAACCAGCATGCCTATCAGTCTGGTAAGTCCTGCGAAACCGCCCTGCATCAACTTGTGAGCAGGGTGGAGGACAGCCTTGCTGCTAAGGAAATCGCTCTATGCACCTTCATGGACATTGAAGGTGCGTTTGACAATGTCACTTACACGGCCATGGTCCGGGCGGTGCGTGGGCGTGGTCTTGAGTCTGCTGTATGTAGGTGGATTGAGACCGTGCTCTGCTCCAGGCGGATTAGAGCCGATCTTCAAGGTAAATCGATAGTGATCGCACCCACGAGGGGTTGTCCGCAGGGAGGTTTGCTTTCGCCTCTTCTGTGGAACCTGGTGGTGGACGGTCTCCTTCGTGAGCTCACTAGCAGAGGCGTCTTTGTCCAGGGCTATGCAGACGACATAGTCCTAATGGTACAGGGAAGGTTCACGAATATTGTTGCTGATGTCATGAATGTCAATCTTCAATATGTCAATGTCTGGTGTCTTGGAGAGGGTCTAAGCATAAACCCCTCAAAGACAGTAGTTGTTCCGTTCACAAGGAAAAAGAACCTGGAGTCTCTTTCCAGGCTGAGACTTGGACCAACACGGCTTGAAGTTTCAGGTACAGTCAAATACCTAGGGCTGACAATTGATTCTAAGCTGACTTGGAATGATCATTTGAATAATACACTGCATAAGGCGAAATGGGCGCTCATAACGTCCAGGAGATTTGTAGGCTCCACGTGGGGGATCAAGCCTCACATAGCGCTGTGGCTGTACAAGGCAGTAATAAGGCCTCAAGTCACATATGGATCACTAGTCTGGTTGTCAAAGGTGAACCAGACTACAGCCATAGCCAAACTCACTAGTTTACAAAGGTTGGGCACACTTCTAGTCACTGGAGCTTTCAGGAGTAGCCCGTCAGCAGCTCTCGAAGTTGCTCTTGGATTTTTGCCTTTGGATATCTTCATCAAGGCAGATGCACGGAAATCAGCCTATCGATTAAAAGTCGCAGGCCAATGGAGGGAAGGCCTGTCTGGAACAGGCCATTGCACCATCACCAAAGCTGTTGCTCAAAACCCTGTGTTCGATATGACAACAGATGTCATGAGTACGGAGATGGTTTTCACTAAACCTTTTTCTGTTGGATTCTGCTCCAGAGAAGAGTGGACATCTGAGGAAGGGCCCTATTACAGGAAGGGCAGCCTTGTCTGGTACACGGACGGCTCTCTCATTGAAGGAAAATCCGGCTACGGGGTGTACAGTGAATCCCCTAGAACAGAACTCTGTGCAAGTCTGGGACAACACTGTACTATTTTTCAAGCAGAAATTTGTGGCATCATGGGTTGTGCCAATCTAGGCATTGCCAGACGCTATTTCGACAAGCATTTAGTAATCTTTTCAGATTGTCAGGCTGCCCTCAAGGCTCTTGACTCCAACGAAATCAAGTCAAAATTGGTGTCGGAATGTTACAACACACTCTGCAAACTCGCGACACGCAACTCGGTGCATCTTGGTTGGGTACCTGGCCATGTAGGCATAGGTGGCAATGAGTGTGCAGATAAGCTTGCTAAAAGAGGTTCCGGTATGCCATTCTTTGGTCCAGAGCCAAGCTGTGGCATAAGCAAAACAACTGCTTTTCACACAATAAACAAATGGTCCAGGGACTTACATCGCCAGCAATGGCAAGGTCATACTGGTCAAGCACTTGGCAAAAGGCTGCTAGCAGATACTAGCTCTTACTTCACTAACTGGTTGGTGAGGTTGGGCAGAGGTCGGGTTAAGCAGTTGATTGCTTTGATAACTGGACATGGCCATTTCAGGAAACATCTCCACACTCTCGGACTCAGAAATGAAAGTCAGGTGTGTAGGCTCTGCAATCAGTCTGAAGAGACTGCCAAGCACATCATATTGGACTGCGAGAGACTCGGGGCAAGGAGAAGGGCTCTGTTTGGTTGTAAGCAACCAGGTGATGAAAGGGACGCTAGTATTGGTAAAAAACTCCTGGATCTCGTAAAGGGTACGGGCATTGGTTTGCCATACTAACGTACTAGGGACACACAATAAGCTTCGGTTGACGTGTGAGGATCTTTGAATCTTTGGATCTCTGAATCCGTCCCTTCAAAAACACATAAACATAAACATAGGCCAAAGCAGTCGTTGGCTAGGGGTTCGGCAACAGCAGTCCTTGGTTAAGTGTTCGGCCAGAGCAGTCGTTGACTAGGAGTTCGGTCACAGGAGACGTTGGCTAGGAGTTCGGCCAAAGCAGTCCTTGGCTAGGGGTTCGGCAACAGCAGTCCTTGGTTAAGTGTTCGGCCAGAGCAGTCGTTGACTAGGAGTTCGGTCACAGGAGACGTTGGCTAGAAGTTCGGCCACAGCAGTCCTTGGCTAGGGGTTCGGCAACAGCAGTCCTTGGTTAAGTGTTCGGCCAGAGTAGTCGTTGACTAGGAGTTTGGCCACAGGAGACGTTGGCTAGGAGTTCGGCCACAGCAGTCCTTGGCTAGGGGTTCGGCAACAGCAGTCCTTTGTTAAGTCTTCGGCCAGAGCAGTCGTTGACTAGGAGTTCGGTCACAGGAGACGTTGGCTAGGAGTTCGGCCAAAGCAGTCCTTTGCTAGGGGTTCGGCAACAGCAGTCCTTGGTTAAGTGTTCGGCCAGAGCAGTCGTTGACTAGGAGTTCGGCCACAGGAGACGTTGGCTAGAAGTTCGGCCACAGCAGTCCTTGGCTAGGGGTTCGGCAACAGCAGTCCTTGGTTAAGTGTTCGGCCAGAGTAGTCGTTGACTAGGAGTTTGGCCACAGGAGACGTTGACTAGGAGTTCGGCCACAGGATACGTTGGCTAGGAGTTAGGCCAAAGCAGTCGTTGATTAGGAGTTCGGGGTCAGCAGTCTTTGGCGAGAAGCTCGGCCACAGTAGTCCTTGGCTAGATGTTCGGCCACAGCAGTCCATGGCTAAATGTTCGGCCTCATCAAGTTTTTTCTAGGACGTCGTTTTGCTCTGCTGTCTCCCTTGCCTACCCCCAAGTAGCATAGAAATAATTTGTAATATTTTCAAAATAATTTCAAATGGTTAAAAATGAGTTATTGTTTTAAGCAAGTTAAAATTATTATAACATAATTATTATAGGGGTTTATAATTGATTGAAAATAATTTTGAATACATGTATTAAAGTCATTTCTATATCAGTTTTAATATTATTTAAAATAAATGTTACAAAACTTGTACAAAATAGTAGAAACAATATTTTAAAATTGTACTAATATAATTTTAAATTATTTTCAATTATAAAATTTGATGCTTTTTAACATTATATTAAATATTTTTAAAATCATTGTTTGGTCGATAAAAAATTATGAAGTAATCAAGAATGTTAATAAGTTTAACATTAATTTTAAAATAATTTTAAATAATTTTGAAACAATTTTAACGTATCTCTAAATTAGTTTCAAAATAACCTTAAAATATTGATTTAAATTGTTTATATATTGCTTTTAAATTGTATTGAATAACTTTTTACTAACTCGATTGAAAATCCTAACTAAACCTTTAAAAATTATTTTAAATTTGTTTAAATAAATAACTTTTAAGAATATGAAATGTTTGAAATTATTAATATTGTTTTTTCAGTGATTAAAAGTTAATTAGAAATATAGATTGCTTAGCAAAGAAGTTCTGTATTAGTTTAAACAAATTTTATCTTGACCTAAAATGAGTTGATGTAGTAATTCGTTTTCATCCTAAAAGAACTTATATAAATGTATATTTATTTCCTTTCCCATGAAAGTCTATGTAAACTAAATAAATACTTTTGTGGGTCATTTTATATTTGTGGCATGGAAAGGATTTGTGTAAAATCGGTTTTGGATATCATATTGCTCACAATTTTATATATATAAAAATAATATTATAAGTTTTGTTTTCACAACCTTACAAGATGTATACAAATTACAGTGTTTACCATCAACAGCAAAAGCAAACAAGGAATGCTATAGTTTCACCAAGTCCCCATAGGGTGAGTCAATTGGTTATTTTATGTTGCCAGCCCTACCTGTAATAATCAAGGGGAGAATTGGCCAAGAGGGTGTGTGTATAGTGATCAACAGATTGCGTGTTCAATATCCGGTTTGGTCATAATATTTTTGAAACGTAAAATATATTTCATAATTTTGTTCAATGTTTTTCATGCGTATTATATTAGTCAAATTGTGAAAATAAATATAGCAAGTATTTTTTTCAGTAAATATTAATTTTGTAATTTTTAAAAATATTTTGAAATTATTTAAAATTAATTTAAAACCGATTTATAAGTTATTTCAAAATTATTCTAAAATAAATTTCAAAATGATTTGAAAATATGATAAAATAGATCAGATAAGAAATTTGTTTGTTAAAAAAATGTTATAATAATTTGAAATCATAAAAATGTTAAAATTATTTTTAAATTTATTTGGCTGTTACAAAAGCTACTTGGGCCGATGGGCTTCAGTAGACCCCTGTTGGGGGAATGGAGGGCGGTCAGAGCCGGGTTCCACCCAACACACCCGGACAGGCTCGTTCACCTGCGGCCCAATGCAAACGCCCATGGGTGTAGATGGACCCCTGTGTGGCAAGAGAAGGTACGCCGCGACGGGCAGCCCCCCACCCTCAGCAAATACCTGGTGAAACCTATTTAAACTGTTAAAATGCCAAATCCAAGCTAAAAATTTTATTTTGCGGGTTAGTTTTTAGCTCAGAATTAAGATCAGTTAGGTAGGTAGGTTTTAAACTTGAATAAGTAGAGTGAAAAGTTATTTTTTTATGAATGTAAACGTAAATAAAATCATTGTTGAACCACCTGGACTTATCTAGCTGTAGATAAAACTATCTTTTCACACAAATAAATTAGAAAACTACTTATCATTTATTTCCACAAATTATTTTTCTCTGGTGGAAAATTTAGAAATTTATCAAATAAAATAAAACTTAAATTATTATGTTTCCATCAATAAAGATTTTTTAAGCTAAACAATACATAGCATAACAATACTAAACTTTACATAAATTATCCATTGCCAATAGAAATAAGTCTTTGAGCTGGTAAAATTTAATTTAACTAAATGATCAGGGCTTCTACAAAATGCATATGAAAGAAGTTAACTAAGGTTGATCGTAGCATTTTGTATCTTTTAATATTAATCTCATGTGGCTTCATATGGTTGCGTTTTACAGATATTTGCATACAAAACTCATTTGTTATGGTCCCCCTGGCAGCAAACCTGCGTACTCAGCAGCCATAATCTATTCTTATGGAGAATAAGAAACAAGTGATATCTTGCTTGTTTATGAACATAAATTGGTTAAACTTGGTTTGTTGCTTCAACTGGTTTGATCCATTAGCATTTACATCGAAACCTTATTTTTGTGGTTCTTGATGCAGCAAACCTGCATACTCAGTCCTAATGTGTTTCTTATGCAAAATAAATAAAATGTCATATCTCGCTTATTTATGAGTATGCTTTGATGAAAGATGTTATGAGGCTTCATGACGTAGTGAAGTACCAATTGAAATTCACTGAGTATGCAAGTTTGCTGCGACGAGGGTATTTTCAAATTACAAGCAAATAAATCCTTAAATGTAATCAAGTTTCAAACATTCCTTACATTATTTAATGTTATCACTACGGATAAAGCAATTTATTTATAAAATTAATTCTATTTGATTTTCCACGACTCAGTAATTACTACAAGTCATATAGAGTAATGGGCTTGACTATTGTGCCGAGAACCGGTCAATCAAAATGCAATTATTTACATCATACTTAAATATAAATTAAATACCCAATTGCTATCTAATTGTGCGTGCTCTGTTGTTCCGTCAAATATGTCACCAGAATAGCAGATATGTATGATTTATTATAATAATAAATCTGATTCAGACGAAAATTCAAAATACCATTTGATATATTATTTGTTTACGATATTGAAGAAGTAACCAATTTACTTGGTAAGTATACTAAAGTAACCATAAATAAACGGTATCAGGTAACTGACACATACTTTCTCCCTTTTAGCCCAACATTAATGAATAAATTACTTCTTGTTTACTAAACATAGAATACAAAGCACGGTCGAATGTACAGAAAATCTCGTAAAAAAGTTGTTTAAAAAAACATCCACCCAAATCCCTGCTTTGGAGGCACTACAGAATCCAGTGCTACACTCGTGGTTTTAAGAGGGGAAATTCCCCCTATTCCCCCCCAGGGTCATTAAGGGGCAACATATTTCGAATTTCCTCTGTTGGCCAATGCTAACTTGACAAGCATATCAAGTTTGAATGAAATTTATCTGTATGTAAGAGAGAAATAGTAATTTTTGTATTCCCCATAAGAATAACATTGGACAATGTACTGCGTTTACTGCAAAATCAAAATTCAAATTTTATCCGCAACCAGCAATCGTAGAATAGTAATTCTAAATACTAAATTATTTTGTTTTTTGAGCTCTTTTTAATGGGGAATAGTAATTTTGTATGTTTACTTTTTTATAAAAAATCCAAAAAACTGAATTTATAATGTTTTAAGTGCTGTAATTTCTGAACCCGCATTTTTACAGAGATGCGGGTGGTGTCATTTTTTTGGAAAACCAAAGATCTACAAACGACTAAAGTTTAATCAAAATAGTCAGAGCCGTTTTTGAGAAATCTTGATTTTTCATGATTTTTGGCGGTTTTTGGGGGATAATTACCCTTAAAAATAAAAAATTCAAAAAATTAAAAAAAAAATACCTGGAGATATCGTGGATTAGTACCTAAATACCAAATTACATCAAAATCGGACCATTGGTTAGGGCTCTAGCTCTGTACACCTTACGAAAAACCTTATGAAAAACATTTCATATTATAAAATATGTATGAATAATTATACATGAATATGTTGCATGGCCCCTTTGTGGATTTAAGTACATCTAAGGATTACGTAAACAAATTGTTTATTATATTTAGATATTATATATATGGTTTTTAATTTAAATAATATACTTTTACTTATATAAGGATACATATATTAAATAACATGTTTTATAGGATTAGGTTTTATTTTAATTTTATAGTTTCAAATTAGCATACTAAAACTATCCACTAAATTATATCACGCCCACTTAGTGTTCGAAATTCAAATAACATATTTTTGTACCTGCTAAATAATATTTTGTATACTAAAACGCATGTTTGTATATACTTGTTATTACGTTTACTGTCGTATACAGTATATAGGCTTAAATTAGCGTAATAAAACCAACAAATAGCGTGAACATTTACGTTTTATTTTTATTTTAAGTTATTTAGAGAACTTTATCCCCTTTTAAATAGAACAGTAATCAATAAATATAATAAATAAAATATTTATTTAAGTACACTCCGTGAAAATTAAACGGTGTTAAAATTTCAATCTGTTAAAAGTTTGCCTGATATACTCAGGTTCCTTAAATATTAATTACGAATTATTAATAAATTGGTCTACCAATTTCAAAAATAGGCATTGCGTATCTCGATGAGCATCCAATTTGGCATCATAAAAGTTAGCATCTTGGACTTCTGTCCATTTTGACAGGGGGCCTGTTCTTATGATGCCCACAAACGTTTAAGGGGCTTGGACCGCTTCTTCTTAGAATATTGTATGTGATACTCTAAAAATAGTGTTGGCGTTTAAATAATAATAACAACAAATACAAATATAGGTGCACCGTATATCCCACGCTGCTGAGGCAAGATTTCCATACCTTGATTAATAGCTTAGTATATATTATTACTTTTTTTATATAAATTGAGAGGTTTTTCGAAATAAATTTATATGTTTGTCTATTATAATATACAAATATGATACACCATTCAACATCTTGTCGTAAATAAAAAATAAGTAATTCATGTATGATACTGTTTACGGAAAATAACAGTCTTAATTAATGAAAATAATACACTTCGTGATCAACAACTAAGTATTACATTCCACTATAATAGTTAAACTTTTAGAATCGTTATCACTATAGAAGGAATATGAGTAGTTAAACACTATTGTAGCAACTATAATGTTGATAGATATTATGTTGAGGTTAGTAAGCAACCCTAATGCTGTAGAATTGCTACTTTCCGTGTTGCAGGTTGTGTTCTAGTTTTATGACTTTCAGAGTGCTAGTTTCAGTCACAGGTTTTGTAAGTGAGTATAGTAAACTGAGTAAGTGAGTAGTATTGCCCATGGTATCAACATTTCTTAAATCATACTACCCTACGACCGGCATAAACTGTTTAAACTTCCATTTGTGTGTCTGTGGTCGTAAATTCATTCAAAAATATGATTAAACTGACGTTCACAAATCACAAGTTTCGATTGAAATTGTATTTATTTTATCGCCCACTACATGTTAAATGTCAAAATTTTTACAGGTAAACAATGAGCTTTATTGCAGTCCAGGGAGGCCACATAGCGTTACGATTACACTCCCGGCAATGCTCAATCAGCTGTTCCAATAGATTCAGCTATTGCGTTTACAACAATCAAAGATTTCACAACATATAATTAGCATCAGCTGTTTTTTTATCTTTATTGTTCGTAATAACTTACGAGTTGTTCATAATTAAACTAAAACACTACTTTTTATATTTTCGTTGCCTATATTGTGGCGTAAGGGCGATGAAATACTTGACTTGAATGTACTTGACTCAAGGAAGAACCACAACGCCTTCGGGCATTTAACGGACTCGTGCTTTCAAGCATCGCCCTCAGGTTAAAATGACGCTCTTGCTAACCTAGATGCTTAAATAACTATTAAGGCTGTCCAACACTTCCGAATGTTTGGGTGATGTGTAATATGTATATGTGTAAAGTGCGTAATGTTCGAGAAGTGTGGGAGCTGCGCGAACGTTTGAATAAGGGATGGAATGTTCGGTGCACATTCGGGAGAATGTTCGGCCGAATGTTCAAGTCTGTTCACGAGAAGTGTGGGACAGCCTTTACAAACTACACCAAATACTTGTTTTGTCAGGTATTGCACGTCCAGTAGTCTTACATAGTGACGTGAGAAATATGATAAGTCTTTACTGATGGATAGCAAATAAAACTGCAAGTATTGATTAATAATAGAGATTTAATAACTTAAAGTAGAAATTTAAAGGCAATGAATGTATTGATCCATTCAAACTCATGGTTTATAACAGATTCATGTGGCTTCTTAAACTTAAAAATTGGCATTTACTCCAAAGACGATTTATATATTTATTGATTATTTAACTTAATGCTTTCTTTGTACTTCATGTTTAGCATTAGTTTGTTATAATCAAAACCTTGGATTACTAACTTGTTTGTGAAAATTCCTTGTGTTTTAATAACTGTGATTTGTAATTGATTTTACAATGAAAATATATTTTATAATTATTATGATAAATTTTCTTTTGTGGGATCGATATACTTATAGTATTCTTTGAAAAAACTTGAGTTTTCCCCTAAATGTTTGTTTAATAAGAGTAAAGTTGCATTTACAATTATAGTAACTGTATTTATTTTGTGACAACTAATTCTGACCTGGAATCTATCCAGAGAGGTCAAACGAGATTATACTCGCTGTGCTTACACGCTCTCTATCAACTTTTCCAATATAACTTTATTCTCTACGGGCAAGGCCGTATGTCACACAGGAATTGACTTTTCTCAACAACTTAGTTAAACACATATTTTCCGTATTAAATCATGCTTTCTTACAAAAACAATATACCAAACATGTTTTACGCTTAGAAATACTGTCACAAACAACTTTTCACAAAAACCTTCTCTTCTGGGAATTAATTAAATATGTAACTGTCGAAAATATCCATTGCACTAAAAATATCGTTTGCGACACACATTGACACACAATACTAAAATCTTATTAATTTATTCTGCGGTCAAAACATATTACAGACAGGAGTTTTGACTTTCACATAGTTCAATTATTTATTTCTTATGTAAAGTAATAAGCAAAGATTTTAACATATTTTACAAATCATCGACCATTACATGTTACAGAAATAAATATTTAACACGATCCAGTATTGTTAATTTGAATATCTATCATACAAAACCACCTCATATTTTAAAAAAGGCTCACATTTACATAGAACAAAGTAGTAGCGTCGATGGTTCCTCATATTTTATTATTTTACATGACGGGAGAAAATTGGACGCTAAGCCTGCCTGTCACTTAGAACCGTGTTTCGTTTACATATTCTGTTCGTATATCTCGTGCATATACAAGTAATCACGTTATTTAGATAATAATAACCGAGGGGGCAAATTTAAATTGGACTTTTCACACAGCATTTTTTACTTGTTTATTACAAATTTGTTCGTGAAAAAACGTTCTATAGCAACGAATATAAAAATAATTATGTGCTAGTATAGTTTTACATTTGGTTCTTATCGCATAGTAAAAATTGAACCCGAAGTTAATGAGCCCAGTGCCCAATGGCAGCTGAGTCCAGTTTCGAACCTTCACAAAACTTCCGATTTTGCTCAGGATCGATCAAGCGAACCAAATATTGTGAAGCGAGCACTTTAATCACTACACTACCCAGCTAGCCATAACTTATATATACTTATATATATATAACTAGTTGTGTACCCGTCCTTCGTACTGGTTGTATGTATAAATGATAGGACTAACAAAAGAAAATAACAACCCACATAATTTTACAATATTAAAATTACATTTTACATATTTAATGTACAATTAAATAAAAGTTAACGAAATGTACTGGCAGATAGTTCGGGTACTGTTGCTAAGTCAAGGAACTCTGTCGGGTAGAGAACGGCGTGGTTTTTGCGAGACCAAATCGGTACACGTAACACTTTGGATTCGCTTTTAGAAATAAAATAACTCAAGTCCAAAAAACTATTAACCCTGTTTAATTTAACACTTTAAATACTTTGATACATTTCATCTTTACGTTCCAATAGATTAATATTAATGTAAAGAAACATTAAACTTTAACAACATTGACAAACCACATTTAAAATCACCAATTTTGCCAGGTCCTGTTTTCATTATAATTTTAAATAAACAATTAACACTTGGAAACATCGTATGTTTTAAAAACACATAACTACTTGATTTTATTTAAATAAATGTAAATCAATATAAATAAAACTGTTCTTAACAGTGGTGATGGTTAAAAGAACGGTGTTAAAAAATGTATATGTTCGTTCCTCGCTTTGGAAGAGACTTTCCTCTGTATTGATTTCCATTGCTTGTTCATTGGTGGACGTGAGGATGGTACAATCACAGAGAAAGACACTTTCCAAATTAAACTGTTTATGAACCTTGGTAAAAAAAAAAAAAAAAACTTCCAATCAGTAAATCCTGTGATCCATCGACTGTGCCGAGTGAAGGATAGATGTTTATGAGATTACATTTGTTTTTCAATGTCCCAATCTAAAATTTTAAAACGGCATAAGAAATCTGCTCAACCCCTTCATCTTCTTCAAAATACATTTTCACATTGACTGTTAAGTTCAGACACTCAGTGGTCGGCTACATAAAATATCTTTTTAGAGAGGCGTAGATCTCGACCACCCATGTCTCACGCACGACAACGGGTCTGTGAGAAGTCTCCAGAGAACAACACCGTGACTCCCCATGATGTTGAGTTACCTCAGCAGTAACTAATTGTTGGTTACTAGCAACGAGTGCCGCACGGTTATTAGTAACTAACTTAAGTTAGTCAAAGTATATACGGTTATTTGTAATCGAGTGGTTTTTTACTGCTAACTAATTGTTTATTTTACCTACTAATGCCGGTTAAAAATAACCTTAGATCATGATAAACTCCAACCTAGTATCCTCTGGGTTAATTTTTACTGAGTAGAAGTAGTTGCCAATAAAATTATAAATAAATCCATGGATTTTTAATATGTGACCCTGTACTCGGTGAGAATTTAACTAACAAATTGGTGGAAACTAACCTGTGGTAGCGGGATGGGTCGTTCAGAACCGTCTTAGCTAGGTTAGCAGCATGGTTAAATGAGTTTTATCTAACTTTGTGATGTTGGCAACAAATGTTTCTCTGCAGAGAGACCAGATCAGAGCAAAGGTGAGCGGCGAGTGCGTTGTAGAATACACACACGCAGGTCATAGGTTATATATATATATATATATATATATATATATATATATACAGTTTTGAACGAATGGTGTTTTTGGGGTCTGGGGACCTCAAAACGAAAAGTTATCATGGTCCCGGGCCTAGGTCTTACCATGCTGACTACGGTAATAGCTTCTTCCCTATAGGGGAAATTCGCTAAAAAACCTTTAATTAAGGCGATTTGCCAGGTTTTCAGTAAATAATATCGGTCGTAATCAGTTTCTTTACACGTTCACTGCGTTTCCATTCTGCTGAAATAACCTTTGCCACGTTCTTGTGTACCCGGTACGATACGAGATTTCGTTCGCTACAGTTATGTCAGTGTGATAAGCGACCTCGGTATCTGGTAACACAGTGATCTGTTAAGAGGCAAATGCAAAATTGTTATCTACGTTGTTGTTGATGTATACCTCTCAGTGCAGAAATTTTTACTTCATCCAATTTACTTTTCTTCACAGCATTGGGGGTGAGCTTCGAAGCTCCTCCCTTTAGGTTGCTTGATAAGAGTGTTTCTTTATCAAACAAATTGACCAGCAGTCTTCCAACAATAGCGCCTACAACACAATCCACATTGTTATTCGTTGTGCAAAAATATGGTGCAATTAATATGTTTACCAATTGAGTGCCATACTTCTCTGCGTGGTCACACCCCATGGTTCACATTTTTATTTGGTTAATGATTTCCCTGACAAAAAAGTAGTAAGCTATTTTCCCTGACTCGCGACTCAGAATGCAAACTTTTTTCTGGTAGGTTTTGATTTTAGCGCACAATAGTGTTTTGCGTTTATGATGAAAATAACAAATTTTCACTGACTTGAATAAAATAGTAAGCATTTTCCCAGAATCATGGAATTTTTTCAACTTTTTTCATGTCCTTCTTCAAATTCCTTATCTTTCCCTGACTTCAGAAAGTGTGAACCATGCACCCATATAGGCCAGTGTTTTTTGCAAGGGTACATCAGAAAATGCCAGGATTGTTTGCTATTTGGAGTGTTGGGTGAGGGGTAAAATAAAAAAATAATTTATTTAAATGGTATAGGCCCTATCTGTTTATTATTTGAATAGGCCTAGAATAAATTAATCAAATGTTCTTAAACAATTGTTATTAAGGGATTTACCTGGGTAACAGAGTACCGGTAGGCAATGCGAGAGGGATTATTATACCTGAAAACTATTAATTCAGGAAAGCATGGGTAGGCCTAAATCAAAGGTGGTAAAAATTACCTGGTGTGTTGCAACTTTTTGCTGACAGCCACGCTTCCACATCTACAAAAACTCCTGTGCCAGGCAGAATTTCCACCCTACCAGGTTTATTAGATTGAGGATGGCCCTCAGACAGATTAGACATACTTGGTGGTGCTTTACTTCTTATAACATCATCCATCTTTTGCATCATGGCTGGTATTTCTGTAAAAGTATTTGTTTTGTATTTATTAACAACTTTTATAGATTAGTTTAGATTGTATACGATTTACTTTCTCAGTATAGAGATGGGCGTTATTTAACATAACAGGATGAATAACAGTGTTGCGGCCGTGGCAACGTTATCGCAGCAACACGTTGCGGAGAAATCACTGTTATGCTAATAACGTTTTACACCACGTTGCAGAAAACCCACACGGACAACAGGGCAACATGCGCATTACCGTTTCCGTAGCTTTACCAGAAACCAGAGTAACGATAACTTCGACAACGAACTGAATAATTGGGTTCTAATAGAAATGGTTCTAAGCAGACGTTGTGTAAATAGATTTTAAATCATTAATTAAGTACTGTATAAGGTGAATGATGTTAACACCATGCAGTGAATCATGTTATACAGTAATAACCTAGCATTTAATGTAACGTTTTAGGATAACGTCCTGTCTGGATAACGCCCTACTTACAATTATTTAACAACCGACAACGACAACTGAACGCCGCGCCGCAACGCCGGCCGGCAGACAACGGTTTTATGCGGCAACGAGTTGGCAACCGTTCTTCAAATAACAGGTTGCCGCAACACGTTATTGGATAGCTGCGTTGTCGTTACAACCATTGCCGGAAAACAACGATAATTCCCATGTCTATCTCAGTACCTTTTAACACTTCACTTCGTCAAGAGGTCCCGAGGTCTCGTACTATAACCTATATTTGGTGCGCTTGCAACATATGATATTGTTCCCTTAGATATGGTTTCGATAACTAACTCTATTTACAGTTTATATAGGTAGAGAAGTAAGATTTTGATGCCCATAAAGCTTTTTTATTGGTAACCATGACAACAAATGAGATCTACGGATCTAGTACGGTAACACACTAAAGTAATAAATGCTTACCTACTTTTTTATGATAAGAGACCCCCGGACCTTGTAACAAAGCTCAGTTACTCACAGTGCTGCTTGAAGCTCTTGAGTAGCCTACGTTCCATTCACAACATCGCGCCAAACATTGTTTGTTGTTATTGCAATAACCTATCGGTTTATAGTGTTTTGGTGTGTTTTACTTCGTGTGTGTGGTACACGATCTAGGTGCCTCGTACTAATGTGTATTGAGTGCTCTGTTTCTATTGGTTTCAATGTTATTATGCGCAAAAGATCGATCGTCTGCATAATGAGATCTCAAGGTCATGTATCGGACAGCCGTACTCACACCAAATGAGAACCATAGGTCTCGTAATGTACTACCGTAATCACATAAACATTTTCCGTAACGCAATGAGCATGTGAAACCTTCTGCCAAAGATAGTCATACCCCTAGAGAAATTTTGTAAGATCAATAAATAGGCTATTTAAAAAAAATTCCTTTCATGGTTCCTGATACGTTTTTGAATTTCTGCGAGGAAAATGTTTTTAAATAATAAAACTCCTGGCCCTGAAAGTGCCTTAAAAAATCAGGGCCTGTTCCAGAGCAATTAAGACCGGCCAGAGCAGCAAAATCTCTTGGTACAGTACCAGCCGAGTCTGACGACTCCGGCACATCTCTAATAACCGCTGCAGCGCGCTGTTATAAGGCAGGAGGTCACCATGCTGCCTTCTGGGAATCTCAGCAATGTTAACAGGCATCCTAAATGCTTGAAAGTCGTTGGATGAATAATAAAATGTCTCTATTGTTTGGTTTTCCCCACCAAAAAATTATCCTACAAGATCGTGGTCAGTATAATGTATAAGTATTGTCATATTATCTAAGAAATTTCATAGAGTAGATACACAATCAAAACACTTTTAAAATGCAAAGTTAAACTGACATAGATACCTTCGACAAGTCTTCTTTTTAACTCTGCGTTTTCTTTGCGCAGCATTTTAATCTCATCTTCAAGAGAAACAAACATGTTCTTACGAACAATTGAACTGGTTTTGCCAACCGAAGATAGTTTTCCAAATTTGGCTGGAGTTACGGCTTCCTATAAAAATAAAATCGAACAAATCAATTTAGGCCTAGCAAATACCAATTTAAATTAACTTTGACTTACCGCTTTTTCAAATACAAAATAAACCAGAAATTGCTTTTTCAAACTTAGTTTATGAACTGATAAATCCTTAACCCTTTGATGAACAAATAAACATACTATAAGGTTTGAAGTTTAGGATATATCCCCATCTCCTCCAGTTTAATATTAGTAGGCTAATTAATTCTAAGGTAGCCAAATTTCATAACAAATTACTGTTTTGTAACAAATTAACATTTCACAGCAGGTACTGGTAACTATAACCAAAAATTTGATTATGTTCCCAAATATTGCTTTTTGAATAATAAGTGATAAACATCTTAAATTTCTTAAGTTATAAAATTTAAAGTTTATTATAAATTCCATACAAGAATATCCCAACACATGAATCCCTCTTTGCCTAACCATATCTAGCTCCTTATTGAAATCCAATGGTACGATAAGGAAATAGGCAGGACCCACCCCTATGAAACAGACCCTTATGGGCCAACGTAGGATAAATAAACTAGGCCTAATAAAGATCCAGTGTTTGGTAATAATTTAACAATTTTTATTATAGTAGATGATGTTCTTAGACACTTTTCAGCTTTCATTATTAACTAAGTTAACCATTTTTCAACCTATAAGTTAGGACCTTACCTCACTTTCAGACCTTTTCTCTGCACCTGGGCTTGGTGAGTAGGTTTTATCAATATCGCTGTCATCGAAGTCGGACAGCCCAACGAGTTCCGGAAAGCCTTTCTTTTGTTCAGCAGAAGGCTTCATTTGTGTACTTTCCTGAGTACCCTTCACTTCCTTCACAAGAGTAGGACTTGCCAAACTAACCATGTTAGTAATTTGTTTTTCCAACATGCTTTTACTGTCTGAAACTATAATAAGGAACTAAGGAACTAAGTTATAGATTTATAGATTAGATAATAAATCCCATTCATGGGTCAGGCAATAACCTATCAATAGTTTGATAGTACTTAGGCCTATACCATTGTTTGAAAATTACAATTAATATGTTAGTTTTAAAATCATGAGTCCTGAAGCTATTCTAATTTAAATATATATACAAGTAAAAATTAGTTGTGGCAGTTTCGTTACACATAAGATTTGTTATATTATTTATAAATACTCTAACCTAACCACCATAACGCCTCGTAAAAGTTGGCACTCTACACAGAGCAATAATATTTCACGAGGCCTAAGTTATCCAAGAGCCTTGTTACCTTGCCTTATATTTAACTTAGGCTGAAAAATATATGACCTGATTCCATTAATATGGTATTAAACAAATACCAATACTAAGTAACTTACGGAGCTGTACATGAGCTGCTTAGGTAAGGTAACTCTAGACCTTCCCGGACCAGCCCTATCGGTAGGCCCTACTAAGTACAATTGCGATATTACATATTTTGTACACATGGTTTGTATTTTAGTGTCCATGTTAAATAGGTACAATCATTAATATAATAGGTTACGCTTCAACGGAATGTCTCAATTCTAATTTCCATTTCTTTTAGTACATTAAGTTAATATTTTATATAAATTTTCCCGTCATATAATTTATTCTATTTGTGATAATTGATACACTTATCTCACAAGTGTCAATTTCCTATTTGTAAAATAAGTTATTAAGTATAGGCATACAAGAAACAATTGAGTTATAATCTAAAAACTAATTCCCAGGTCAGGTATGTAATTTCCAAATACTTTTGAATTTGGGAAACGGACCTTAAAGTTTGTCCGTATTTTGGATAAAATATTCATGGCAATCCTACCAAGTTCCTTGATGGAGTAGATAGGCCTACTTATTCCACTAAACTGAGTATCTTCGATAACACAGGGCCAAGTCTAAGCCAAGGGCCCTTCAACAAATTTTGGGAACAATTTAAAAGTGCATTAAGGCACTGGCAAAATCTTATAGGTAGGCTAACTTAATTAAAACTGACATATAGTCATGCCTATTTATTTACCCAACACGTTGAGTGCTGACCAGAACAATTAGGCCTACTCCACACGAGCTTAGCCGGGAGGCTGTCCGGAACAATTTTGTTCTGCTTGGACCCACCTGCATATACATTCCTTGTCATTCTATGCTGGAGGTTTGTATCATTGTAGCAGGTAGGAGCTGGAAACCTTTAAACCTTTCATCCCCTGAGTAGTTTTAACCATCGTAATGGCAACACTCAACGTGTTGACTTAGGCCTACATGGTACTTTTTTGTGACTCTTAAAATAGGTAAAGCATGCTACTAAGGAGTATGTTTATTCTAGGCTCTTACTTACCAGAGATTTTGATAATTATGGCATCAAAACAAGCCCATCCTCCAAGTGGAGCTTTTTTTTGATCCCGCCATTCCACTACAAAAGTTTCCTCCTTATTTTTGGCATAGCTTTGAACGTCAAATCCTTTAAGCCATGAACTGGACACGATGGAAAATTTTCCTCGGTCTTCACCGTTGACCCACTTAACTAGGGCAAACTTTGGCGAATGGGCACTCATGGTTTAATTTATTCTCTAAATGAAAAAGTATTAACAGAAACTGAAATAAAATAAACTTAAATGCTAACCATATAAGAACTATTACTAAAATCAGGCACTATTTAAATCAATACTGCAGTAAAATGTATTTGAGAAGGTACGTTAGAATAATACTCAAGTCTTAGCACGAGGCACGATCCAAATTTCCACCAAAGACTAAGGATGCGAATCATGCGAGATAGAGGTAGCCTTGTGGCGGGAACGGAAAAATGCATAGAGTATTAAGATAATGTTGTTCAGCAAATTATTAAATTAATTCTAATAATTAGAATAACAATAGTTTATTGTACAACAATAATACTACTAATAAGGTAATATATTGTAGTACAACAATCCAGATCATAAGAATACCTGTAGCAACAGGCTGAATTTATAAGCTGTGAGCCCTTAGGCACTCCTGGTGGTGCGGGCCCTTTACCGCCTAGGTGGGCGACTTGGCGAACTTTTTTAAAAATTATTTAAGTATATTGTGTGTATGTTTGGTGTGAGACGGCCCCTAGACGTGCGCCTGTATAGCATTTGCTTAAATCAGGCCCTGTTTACAAATGTAGTTATGTTAACTAGCTTGTGCTTGACCTTTCTATGTTACAATTAAGTTACAAGCATTACTCTATGGCATGGTTTTTCATTTATGGTACTTTACAATAGTAGTACCTGGGGGGCCGAGCTTTGCTCGGGGGAAGGCCAGTCAGTTTGTTTAGATGACTTGTAGTAATATTTCACCACTTCCCCCCCCTACTGATAATCTGATTTCTATAACTCATTTGCCTCTTTTCTACATTTTTAAGGTCCCTCCAGTTGTTATTTATAGCTCAATGTCCCTTTGATTTATTTTACTACTCTATATATGTAATCTTAACTCAAATCTTTTAATCTCTGCTCTCAGGAAACCACATGTTAATAATCATAAACAACATGAGTATTACTTTGACAGTTCCCTGGTTGAACAGCTGTTACAATCCTTTTGTTTTGATTTGAAACTCCATAAGCCCAATGTTAATTTTTTTAACTTTTCATTTTAGTTTTTTTACATTATTTGATTTTTCCTAGGGATGAGGCCTGTCTAGAACTTATTTTTATCTCCGAATTTAGTTATTTTGAACATTTGAAGGAAATCGTTGGAGCCGTTTTTGAGATCCGTGTCGCAAGCAAGCAAGCAAGAAAGCAAACCTTACTCATATTAGAGTATAGGATTATAATGGTACTTTATAATAGTGTTGATGGTTTATTATTAAATGGTTTATTGATAGTTGGTCATTAAAATAGTTTTAAATGTGCTTCAGTTGAGAATATTATATAGTTGAAAAACAATTTCCGTAACTTGTCATGAATACTGTCTAATAATTCAATTTTACCACCCGTGTTTCCTTTATAGATTTTATTTAACATTTTCCTTATGTAGTTAAACAAATTTGTAATAAATATACAAGTATGAAAAAACTTAATTTTCATTTAAAACCCTATTATTAATTTTAACATATACAATATACTTTCTAGAATTGCCTATAATCAACTACCTGTTTTGAATTGGACTTGACGCTGTAAGATTGTTACCACCAGAATACAACCAAAAATGGTAAACAATTAAAGAATTGTGAATCGCCCATTCAAAATAGAATTTTTTTTAATTGTTCGATTTTTTCCAAATTTAGCTGTGAAGGTAAACTCCACAAATATGGCTCAATTATGTTAATAAAAATTGGTTAGTCTCTTACATGCATAACTAAACACATTAAAAACAAATTTTAGGATATATTTTAAAAGTTTTTATTTTTGTTGTTGTTAGCTGTAAACTTTGATTTAATTAGACAAAACATGTATTACTCATTTAAAAACAAAAATCTGTTGTATAAAATATGTTATATTTTTTATTTCAGAATTAATATTTTTGTAAAAAAGGGTACTTTGCACAAATATGAATGTATTTGAAATTAAGTAAGTATACTAATAAAATATACACACGATATATGTTTAATTATAATTTTAATATGTCCTTTTTAGCTTCAAGATTAATGTTTCAAGTATATTACAAATATATCTTAGGTTGTATTTTAAACATATGTACTTTACATTTAAAATTATGTTGCAAATATATTAATTGAATATAAATAAAATATATTTGCAGTTATATTTTAGATGTATTTATTTTACATTTAAATTTGTATATCAAATTGGTTAGTTAAATGTATTTAAGATATATTTCCAGTTATATTTTTAATGTATTTATTTTAACTTTATAATCTATATTTCAAATATATCAGTCAAATATAAATAAAATATATTTTCAGTTATATTTTAAATGTATTTATTTTACATTTAAATTTGTATATCAAATATGTTAGTTAAATGTATTTAAAATATATTTCCAGTTATAATTTTAATGTATTTATTTTAACTTTATACTCTATATTTCAAATATATCAGTCAAATACATTTAAAATATATTTTCGGTTATATTTTAAATGTATTTATTTTACATTTAAATTTTTATATCAAATATGTTAGTTAAATGTATTTAAAATATATTTCCAGTTATATTTTTAATGCATTTATTTTAACTTTATAATCTATATTTCAAATGTATCAGTCAAATATATTTAAAATATATTGTCAGTTATATTTTAAATATATTTATTTTAGCTTTTCAATTTATATATTAAATATATGTTTATCTAATACATTTGACATATATTTACTATACATTTTCAGTACAATTATAGTATATAGACAAAAATATATTTCAACTATAACTATAATCTCATTTTCAATATATATCAAATATATTTTAAACATAAAAACTATGTATTACAAATATATTTCGTTAAATATATTTCGTACTATATATAATAAATATATGTAAGTCTTAATTAATATATTTTAAATACATTTAAATATATTTCTCTTTCATATGGGATTGGGCTTTGACCCGGTCTTCAATCCAGGTTTTTGTGAGGTCAAACCTTTTCAATCCAGTTTTCTACTTCTGTTATTTTTATCAGATTTTTATATCTCTGATCCAAAGATGTAGATGTAGATTCATCACATAAATATCATTTAAATTTGACTTTCAGTGTGTTAGCGTTCTCTCTCTGAACTATTCACTTAAATTTTAAGTCATCACAAAATTGCCAATTTTTATTTTATACAATAATTATTATTTTACTTCAAGAGAATACTAAAGTAATTCGAATAACTAAATGTGCATATTACCCTATATAATTCTTGTAATGAGTTTTTTTGTACTCGGCTGACAAAAAATTAACTCGCATGGTGGCATATATTTTGCAAGAAATATCCCCATATAACAAAGAGTATAAACCACATCTGAACGCCGACACGCCTATTAAATTTGTAAATATTTATTTAAAAAAACCGGCAAAAAAAAACTTTTATGTTTATGGTACGATTCGACTAGACTTTGTTATGATATATTGTCCTAGGCGAGTACATATATAAATAATTATAGTGCCAATTGCCATCATATTTATTTAAAATTTGGTACCTTGAGTAGTATATGTTCAAATACCACCAATTGTCATAAATATAATACGTTATACAATTTTGTAATACATTTCAGAATTCGTTGATTCTCGAATTATTTGTTTTCTAAGACTAAGTTTATTATTATATCCTAATTCAGCTTTGTCTTACATTTTATACATTAAACTAGCTAAACTCCTTTTTTAACGGCAGATTCAATTTTATTTTTAGATATGTTATGCCTCTTAGCCATTATGGCGTATACCGCTTTTACTATCAAAAATATAATTTGTACAGTTTAGTTTTTTGTCATGCTGTTGTTCTACACTAATGTATGTCTCCCTAACCCCGCGGTTATCCCAAATCTGGCGAGGTGCATTGATATAATTTTGCATTTAAAAATCATACCTAATTATTCACAATTACAATCCACAGCTTAGAAATTTACGACGTTTTTAAAATGGTAGATAAAAGAGGTTAGTGATATCAATGGCAATTCTAAGCTACGCTCTAGCTGATAGTCTGCAGTAAGTGATTTACATCCAGCATATGCTGATTACTGGTAATGTAAAACGTACGGTCACAATACCACTTTCATAAGATCTAATAATTCACTGTTAGAAATGCACTCGAGGCATTAATGAAACCGTTAGGTATTGATTGACTGAACATTACAATGCATTAGCATTAACTAATAGTTTTATAACTACGGCAGCGTTCCGAGATCTTAGAAAAAGCGTAAAATTTCCGATATTATCTGAGACTGCCTTTGAGTAATGATTTCAACATTATGTTGTGAAATGCATTTCACATTTACAAGATCAGTAATTTGTTACTTGCTAAACTCAACAGGCAATCCTGCTACTCCATCTATTAGCTTTATTTTTACACGCACATTCGCTTTGGAAACAGAATCATGGTTAGTAGAAATTGTTTTATTAGCGTGGATTGTGAACACCGACCAACTAACAAGCAACTACACTAGCGGTTTAAAATATGTTTAAAAATGTTAAAACTATTAACACTACTTATTAACTGGCAATAAATACAGAAAGTTTCAGAAATTAACCCCGCAATAAATATACTAGGTCAATATTGCATGACGTTTATAGAACTTAAACTAATTTCATCATATGTTGTGCAATATTTGGTAATTACAAAATTTACCTAAGTAAGCAAAAGGTGATTGTTCTCATACATAAAACACCGCATTCAATTACTCCACTGATGGAGGTATATAAAACAGGTTGTAAATTAACTGTCAAACATATTTTCTATTTTAGAAATTAATTCCGACTAAACATACCAACCCCTTAGGTCAAATCATCATATTTGTTCTAACTGTGGTTACTTGCAGTGCTGAACCTGGGGCTATTTGTTAAAACATCAGATCTTTCAAACTTAGTCAAGCGTTTTGGTACATAATTAATTTTTAACAAATCAAAAAAAGGTTTCTCCCAGTAACAAATTCAGATATACTTGCATCTATCACGACTGGTATTGATTACAGTCGGTACGGCCTTAAAATTCACCGAGGAAGCTATTGAAATATTGTGTTTTGTTTAAGGGAAATCCACTAAAACAACGAATACCTTGTCGATCACCGATGAGTTAAGACAAGCGATGTATCAAACTGCAGGAGTGTTGACGGTTTACTAGCCATATTGTATCATTTTGCCTGGCAGGCGAGGAAATTGGATGTTAGGCCTCACGAGAGCCCTCCTTAGCACATTTGTATTCACTTCTAATACACCATACGTCTTACCTATAATGAGATGTTTTGAGTCGATAGTCAGTAGAGTATTTGGAATTTATACTACAATTTTGCTTTGAATGTTGAAATATTAGTTTCTAATTATATAGACCACGTTAGAGACATAGCGATCTTGAAAATGAGATTTTATAATTGCCATTGACAAAATATTTGTTTCAGAGTAATTAAATAATCTATAATTAGGAAACCCTTGTTAGCAATATAGAACTGCACCATAACATGTCATGCATACCATACTATGTTTTATATAAATTAGGCACATATGTAGCTATTTTACCATATATTCCAATACTATTCATACTTTATTGATTACTATCTTTTATAAAAGTATATACCGTAAAAATATTACAATATGTTTCAGGGAAATAGGACAACCTCTCAGACTAAAGTTTACAACGGCAGTTATGAATCTGCACATTTCATAACTTGATGTTTCATTTGAATCAAGTTTGAAGAAGCAGCTCAGATTCTACCTCTTGCGATATTGCGGCCGTAAATTAAAACAATAATTCTTGTGTTTTATAAAATAAAACGTTCGTCACAAAAACGTAAAGCTACACTTTATTAAAATTGTTGAATATTTCTTCGTTTTTCATTCCTGAAATATACGTTTTATTACCCTGATACTACAAAAGTTTACTTATTATTTTATATCCCTATTACTCATGTTGACCATAAATTAACCCACCAAGTCACTATACAATTTATTGTAGGACAACTTTTTTGTAGGATACAATTTATTCGCCTGCCTAAGAAAGATGGAACACGTATCACATTTGACTCTCACGATCAGGAAAAGGAATCAGAGGTGTAAACTCACCAGGTATGTACATGAAGGTGAATGAGCGAAGGAAACTTGTTCTCTAATTTGCACGTAAAAATCTAATAGTAGATACATTTTCCTGTCATTAAATAACAATAAGACTAGTGTCATTGATTACATTTTCATCCAACAGCAAGATTCAACGGACGAAACGATTTCCCTCACTCATGCTCCGTATTGTTATAACTGCGGGTTCTTATAAAAATATATTTTATGACGTTTCAAATGTATTTACGCTTATACTGCACATACAATAGTGTAAACATACAAAAAAAATGGTACAGGAGAATCGATTTTGATTGGGCACACCGATCATCATCGGACTCAGTGACAAAATGTTTCATCGCATCTCCATTCTTTTTTATTACAATCTAAAATTTAAATAAGGAGAGTGAATTGGCCCATCACGCACATGTATGAGCATTACTGAAGTGAATTCATCGACAAGGTAGAGTTTGAAAAAAGACAACTGGAAGGCCAATATTTTGACATGCAATATTTTGAAGGCCAATAATTAAGTTAAACTTGTCCCAGTAAAATTGTATGTTAAATGTTAAATTAAGCTTATCCCACTTCACAGTTAAGGGGTGTAAGGTAAATTCTAATTTTTATAAATATATTTTTACATAATAATACTTAATGTATAAAGGTAGCTACAGGTATTTAGAAACAAAGCCTGTAGCTAACTATGTTTTGAATACAATTTCAGGTGGCATTTGAGAGGTAATGAAGAGTTAACATTAACCAGCGATCCATATGCAGAAACGTAATGCCATCTTCAGCGCTCATCTCTGTGGTTAACTTCTCGGTCAACTTGAATAATGTGTTCGTTACTGCATGTAAACTTAGGATGAAGGTTAAAATTGAAATTGAAAATCACACATCACTCAAATTGATACAATCTGATTATTCAATGTTTTACATTGTTTGTAACTATTTAATTGTCTTTGTTAAAGCTAAACCCAACATGTTCTCTGGCGATTACAGCTAATTAACATTATCATAAAATGAAAATATATATTATTTTGATATTTGTACATTTAATATTATTTATCTTAGAATAACTTTATGAACTGAGTGAGCATACCTTAACACGTAAAATATACATATTAGGTCATACAGAGCACGTGAGTATAGGGAACTAAGACATTAATATATATTTAATTCATTAGGTTTCATATTCAGTAATTGTACCGGTTTCATGGCTCAAAATACCGTAACACGTAAAAAATTAATAATATCTAATTCAACCACAACCACAACTAAAACTCATATTGTATGAAATTTAAGCAAAAACATGATTGGCCACTTAGGACATACTCCACGAATGATAAAACTTATGTTTTAACTACGTATCGAATTTATGATAATTCGCAGAATCTTTAACATCGCTTTTGACCTACATTGATATCGTACCTACATTAATTCAACTCTTGGCTAGGTGTAACGTTGTGTGGTGTATAATCAACGTTATTTAGTTATAGATGTTACGAAGCTACCCTCTCTAATTTCACATCAATTTATTTTAGGGTCATGTAAGTATGATATCTGATTTGATTTAAAATAATCTTACGTAAGGTTATGGCCATATACCTCTGTAATGCTTTGGCCCTCTTATGGAATATTTCTTCAGGTATTACTTTTATCTATAATATTTTATTTAAATTAGGATAGCTGCATATAAATATACTAATAAATTGCCACGATCTGAGATTTATGGACTATCCAAAACAGTGATAAAACCAATACAACCGAATCGGTTAAATTGAGCGGACCAGTGGGCTCGAGTGTTTGCTGTTTCAAACGAGGATATCTCTATATTTTAAAAACCAAACAAACGAAATAGATATGTTGAGTTTTGAAATTATTAATACAAACTTCATTTATAGGGATTTTTTATATTTCTGAAACAAACATCCATTTATAACGACAATAGACAACTATTATGAATAGTAAATAAGATTTAAACCGGGACCAGAGAAAAGGGACTAAACGAAAGTTGCGTTAATTACTAGTTAAACTTTATCTTATAGTTGTTTTGAATAAGTTAAACCATACTTTAAATATTTGTTGATTATGAATATAGTTGGAAAACAATGTTAATGTGTTGGGTTTTGCACACATGTATTCGAAGAAAGAAATGTTACGTATTCTATTCAACAAATAAATGTAAAAATGTTTTCAGGTAATATGAGACAAATAGAGCAGGAGCAGATTGCATCAGTGTTAAGATATAGATAAGGGTCACTGACAGCGTGGTTAGGGCAGTGCGTGAAAGATGACAACCAAAAGATATTGTGTGAGATATAAGGAGGGAAAGAAAACTTAAAAATGTGTTTTGAAATACTTTAAATTTACTCAAGAAATATAATTATTATCTTAACTGGTAAGAAAAACATAAAGTTGCCTGTAAGGTAATTTTATAAAACTATAAGAAAATAATAATTTAAACAACTTGAGGTCCACATACGTAATACACTTTGAGCGGGCCCGTCCCGCCCTTGCTCATCTACCTGTGGGCTATAGATAATTCCCTCCCGCTAATTCTGTAATTACAGAATGGTAGGTGGTTGTTACTGTTAAAATTTCGTATTTATTAAACTGTTGGAAAGTTCAAAGTCTTGATACTGAAATGATAAACCTATTCGTATACGTTATTGATTTTACATGGTCATAGACAGGATATACAAACAAACCAGCAACGGACAAAAAAACTTGAACTACTTTTATTACACCTGTACTTGTTTATAAATAATGTATTTACTACTATGCATGTTGATGTTTTTTTGCACCTGATTATCTGTATTCATAATAAGTTCCATAAAACACCAATAATAGTTGACATACAATACAAATGATTACAATACGTATGTTTTACTAATATATATATTTTAATTGAAATATAACAAGCGTAGTTTGTATAAGTTTTATCAATTACGTCAATATGTTATATTATAATTATTTAAATAAATTATTTCCTAAAAAATTTAACTTATTGGATTCAACCTGATACGGAAATACACAGTATTAGTACTATATTTGTCATTAGGTATACTGTAATATTCTTGAAACATATTTTTCTAATATTGTTTTAAAACATTTTTTTAACGAATTGGGACATATCCTTAAAATCTCAAGTTTGGCCTAAACAAAATTACCTGGCGTTTTAAAGTCTTAATTTGTACAGCCATTAATGTAGTGTTAAGCACCAATTAGGTAATTGTTTGCTAAAATGTATAAAGGAATAAATAAAAATGCATTTCAATAAATATCATGTAATGTTTATTATTTGTACCAAGAAGGATCAAAAATATTTTACTCTTCCATCGTCAACCAAATGTTAAAATGAACACACTTTTAGTTTACTCAGAAATAAAATAACAACACGATGTTGATTGTTAAATACGAATACCTCGTTTCTGTGTTCTCTGCGGCATCCTATTAAAATGGTTAATTATTTATTCTTAGCTGCTACAATAACAATTGTAACATCATCACACACATTTCTATGTCGTTGTTACTTATTTATAGAATATAAAATAATTAATGCATATTTAATATTCTTTTATAAAATAACAAACCAAGCCAGAGGCATTTTTTACAGAGACCTATATTTATACGTACCTATATTTATACTCATACCACATACATATAGGAGTGGACATTCTGGGAATCATTTTCGTGACCCCATGATCTGTAGCCGGTTAACCGTTCGAACTGTTAACCGTTAGGCCAGCGAGACGCCCATACCTACCTTATTTGACGACAATCTGGAGTTCTTAGAATCTAGAACATCGACGTTTATAGTCTTATCACCATGAAGTAATAAATCAAATATAAACTCAAAAACTGTACTCAATAGGATGTAAAGAAATCTTTATATATGTTGTAAAGTAAATATAACAAGTAATATGTAAGCCTATCCAAATATTAACAAAGGCCTATCTAAAGTCCAAGGGCACCAAGTCAACGTCAAACAGCGATAAGGAAAAAGGAGCCTCTACGTTATGTGTCAGGTATGTGCGGTCCTACCGGAACATAATTTCAGTAGAGCTCAAGTTAATAGGTATAAATTTATAACAACATATAATTCTGTAAGCGAAATTTTTAAGTCAAAATTGTTGGAGTTTGCCAAATCGCAGGATGATGGGAGACGGTTCAAATTAAAGGTGTTGATCCCAGGGACTCGGGAAAAATAGCAGTATTTATAAAACGTTACCAGCAAACAATAAATAACCTAAAACATCCCCCATAATAAAAGCATGGAGATTTAAAAACGTCTGCTTTGTTTATATTAAAACATGTGATGGGTACTTTTTTACCAAGTGACATGTGTTCCTCAGCGAGGTATATATCTATAGAGGTCTCGTCTCGGTTAAACAACAGTGCCTACCTGCTGACCGCCATTTTGACCCTATATACCAGCTGGTCTCCATGGCAACAATATGATAACCAATCAAATCCCCTCTTCACAACTTATGTAAGTCTTTATTACTCTTTGGCCAGATGTGTTGTTTACAAAAATATCCTACAGTGAGGCTTCACTTTTTTAACACGAGACCAGAACACTATATTTATTTACACCTCGTTGGTTTTCCTAATTATATTGTTTTATTTTCTTAACATGTAGAGAATAAAAAACTCAGATGGTAGAATATAACCCAAGTTAGGGGCCATGGCCCCTTAAGGCCACTAGTGGCCATAAAATAAAAAGGACTTAATTTTATGTTTATTGATATACTTTAATGATGAAGGCGGGACCTTTCTTATTGTGGTTTGTACTAACGTTCAAGCAATCGCATATGAACGTTAGTACAAACCACAATAAGAAAGGTCCCGCCTTCATCATTAAAGTATATCAATAAACATAAAATTAAGTCCTTTTTATTTTTTACTTCAGTACATCCCAGCAAATTTAACTAACAAAGATAGGCCTGTAATGTAAAATTGATAACATACAAAATTAAATGCATTAATACTAGCTTCAAATACCTAACATTGTTTTTTTATGTCCTGAGGACTTATGCCTCAGGAATAACAGATTTAAACTAGTTTCGTTATAATTGGTTACTTTCTCATTAGTTCTGGCGATAACCAGTGTGGATGACCGAAATCCGATACCTTGGAATAACTTTTCACGTTTATTTACCGTCTTGCGTGTTATTAGAGTCTACAAGTGTTAATGTATTTTTAGTATTGTAAGTCGTGGTTTATAAAATTTTTTAATCAATATTCATAGTGCAATTTAAAAAATACCGAAGTGTGTTTTTCTTATACCGAATTGTTATTTTATTTGAGAACTGGTGTTAGAATATTTTTTGAGATATATTTTGATAATCCTCCAGTTATATTATTGATTAGAATATTGTCAATCATTAGATAACTAATTTAGTTTCTTGGTACCTCATACAATATAAATATATATAATATTTGTTGAGGGAAATTAATTTAAACTGTAAATTATACTGTATAGGTATGTATGTACAAAATATTAAAACAATTTGGAAAGATTTTAAACAACTTTTTTATTAGCAATTTTATTTTTAATCTTTTTTTAAAAGATTTTAAACGGTTATATCTATCTTCCTATACCACATTAACGAGGTCAGTGACAAAATCAGAACCTTTCATGACCTTTCAACGAATACAAATTATGTTTATTATTATTATCATTTTTATTTTTATGTTAACTGGTGGTATATTTTAGATTTAAGGGACCCTAATGAGATTTATAATGAAGTAGTAGTCACTTTTGAAGTAGTTTATAAACTATGTTCAAAAAGTTAAGTCCAAAAGAAATTTAAAATCCATGGTTTAACAATGAGATTCAAATGTTGGTTGATAGGAAAAAGTATCTGTGGAGATTACTGAAGAGGGATTGATATAATATAATGCTAAGGAATACTTAAAAAAACCGGGAGTGACCTTAAAAGTAGAATACGTATAGAAAAAATAAATCATTATTTTAAAATATTTTCAGATAGTTTTGGTAGTGGTAGAAAAACATGGGAAATAATAATTCAATTTATTAATACAAAAACCTAGACCAACAATATTAGAGACAATAAAAACAAATCTTATAGTAAAATAAGGTAATGCAGTTACAAATTTGACTAAAACCTTTAACGGTAACTTAAAGAGACTACTGAAGAGCTTCATTAACAAATGGTAGGCCAACCTTTTGACTTACCACATAACTTTAATAGTGGAATGTACAATATAGGAAATAGAAGTATGATTGTAATGGCAATTAATGACAAACAGTTGTATTCTGCTGTAAATAGTATTAAATATAAGTCATGAGCTGGACCTGACAGCATAAGGCCTCAGGACATAAAAAACATATTTAGGTATTTAAAGCTAGTATTAATGCATTTAATTAAAAGAATAGTGGATACTGGTGTTATTCCTAAGCTAATAAATGTTAATTACCTTAGGCCTAAGAGTAGTTCCAAGGAAGATTTAAGTTGTAATAAGCCAGAAGGATCAGTCTCAGTAATAACAAAGATATTTGAACACTATTTATGTGCACAATTGCAATATTTATTGTCTCAAAATGACATCATTAATAAGGTTTATAAGGTTTATATATGGTTTGATTCCTAAACCCTTTTCCTAAACAACTGGTTTGTTGGAACCTCTAACCAGTGATATTATTAAAGCTGTATTCACTATATCGATATATATCTATTTATAGCTATCTGTACACATTATTTATTTTAACTTACTAAATTATATGGTAAAAGTATTGAATTGATCGGGACTATACCAACAAACCGGTTTTAATTAGAATAAAGCTCAAAAGAAGATAGTTTTATTAACATTGAATCAAGTCTAATATTTTTAGTATTTAAACTCGTACATTGCAATATAAAATTTATATTTAAACAATATTCTTACTGGCATTATAAATAATAGCAATACTACTATTAATAATAATAATTTCAAAGAATAAGTGCCAACCTCGATTGACTTAATTAAACATGGGTTCTATTTAGCATATCTTCAGTAGAGCAAAATATTTATTTATGAGGATTGTGGTAGACCTTTATAAGTTCGTTAACATATCATTTAATGTTAATTATTCTCTTCTAGAGTGCATATAATAGGTAAAATGTAACAATACCTAGTTATTAGACTGCCCCAGAGGAGACACTCCAAAACGGATAGGCTTATTATTATAGAACAGTGTCAAAAAATAAAGTTGTTAACGTATTAAATTCTACAGTTTACTCCATCATTTCTTGACACAAACGTATAGTATTTGTTATAATTTTCAAAATTACTCTTAAATCAAGTAGAAGAACGTATCTCACAGGGTACGAAACGTGATATCTTCTGTTTCAATCGTGAAATCATGATTCCATGGGAAAAGTAGATATTTTCAGTTAAAAATTAAGAATCACGAAACAATTAAACAACTGTATTGAAATTAAGTTAATGTGAAAATAACTAAATATTTTATAGTCAAAACATTGTCTTAAGGATATTATTCATTCTGAATACATAAGCCAGATCACTATTAAAGCATTAAATTCGGATGGTGCATCACTTCAACTAGTTTATTTTACAGTACTACCAAAGTGTCGAGTAGATGCGATATTTAATAAGACGAATGCAAGTCTTATCTACACGTTTATTTATACAGGAAGTTAATCCTTAATAGGTGACTTTTAATGTTTTGAGGGAATTAAACAAAAACTATGTTGTTGAGTGAGCAACCGTGTATGCTATGTCGAACTACTCCCCTACTTCGGCACTGACCTTCAGCCTCGCACTCCTCGGTATCCGGTTTAGTTCTTTTTTCCAAACAGCGGGTTATTTAATTAAAATCTAGGACATTTGATATTTTGTGTAACGGACATTATCATTTGTAATAAAAAAATTCACTTAAAAGAAAGATTGGAACAATTATTTTCTTTATCAAAACCAAATATCTCATATAATTTATTTCTAAGAATAATTCTTATATATGGTCTTTTTATATCTTCATTATACGTATGCATTTATTTTTTTGACTAAGATATCAATTTGCCAAAAATACAAAACTATTTGAGAAACGTACTTATTATAAGTATGTTAAAACCGAGAATTGTTATTAAAACTATTAAATTAAGAGGTGATTGTTCGCAAAGCCTTCGTTATGAATCCCCTACACTTATATCATATAAACCATACACAAAACCAGGAGGTGAATACAAATGCACTGCGGAAGGGGCCTCTCAGGAGGTGCAGGCTTAGCATCCAATTTCCTTAGCTGCCACGTGAAATGATACAATATGGGGGCGTCAACGCCTCTGAATCCGCATACATTGTAGGATTAAGCGAATCGAAATTGAAATTTAAACTGTATGGGTTTGTTTTTCTCACAAAACAAATGGGAATTTTAAAATAACAATTATTGTTATTAAAAGCATTAGTATCCCCTGAAACTATCTAAAAGTGTGTGAAAGTTTACAAGGTGAAATTTGTCTCTCAAGGCTCTTACTTGGCTACTTAATCTTACTCAGCTATTTAATCATACGGTTTAATGTATGATTGGAGAGCACTTTTTAAAGGGAACTTAGTATAACAGAAAACTCTATTTATTTCCGCCTGTGTAACCCTTCTCTTGAATCATATGTATAAATAAAATTAAAATCTGTACAGCATGGGAATTAAACAAACATGTAATTCCTTTTAACACTATAATTTTTGTAGTTTTAAATACTGTGATGAGATAACCCACCTTCCCCCAAAACACACGCAAGAACAAACCGACCAGGCTCTACTTGTTATGCAAACCAACTCTAAATTAACTTTTCCAATATAAGTTGCCCTCAGAGCCATATGTCGCACTAAACTTGTGTAGGATCTCTAATGCCTAAGGTAATGGGAATGTCACACGGAGTTTGGCAAGCTGATATACATATTATATATCATTATAGGTCCATTAAAGATTAATCGTATATAGTTTATATTTTTTCAAACTCATATCATACCTGTGGATCTTGACTGAAAAGAACAGTTTGTTTTTATCGTTCCGTTGTTTTTTTTTTGTTTTGTTTGTTTCATTGTAGGTAAATGTATTTATTAAATTACTGTTTTAAAATAAACATTTCGAAAGGTGCCATACATAGTAGAATGAAACAATATTTGATATTTTTTTTCTGTTGTTTCCTTGTAAATTCAGTAATTTGAGAGGTTAACTTTTTGGTGATCAATGTTATATCACTTTCTCATTAGTAATAAACTGTTTAAGTATCTAAAAGTTTTAGTTATTATTATAACGCATATACAATTTTTTATTGACGCTTTGTTTTATAATGCTGTAAATAAACTAATTGTATATATTTTACTGTCTGTCTTGTTGTTTTGTTGCCTGTCTGCTATCTGTCTGTCTGTGTATTGTACTGTCTGTCTGTCTGCCTGTGCTTTTTGTTTAAACTAATTGTTTTAACTAATAAAGAGACAAGGACGGATTAAGGACCCACAGAAAGCAACTCGCAATGTTTTTGTATTTATGTAGGATAGGAACAAGACGAATGTTAGGGCTGTCTCCCTTTAAAAAGATAAATATAAACATGATCATACAAACACAGAAATCAAAATAAAATGTCTTCACAGATCACACGAAGGAACGTATATTTCAGAGCTTGGTAAACCAGGTCAACAAATCATCTATTATTTTCAAACATAGGACGAAAGAAACACAACTATTCAAGTAATAAATATATACCATATATATATATATAGTTCGGATTTAAAGTAGAAATATTTCTATTGACACAATTCGATTATTTTCCACCCATTTACAGTAAAAAAGAATCACATAAGGTGATTAAATAAAAACAAAGTTGTTCTGACAGAAAACAACAATGCCAACTACGAGTTCTGCTTTTCTTTCCTTAAAGATAACTAGTAACAACAACTGCTTTCATTACTTTGTTTGTTTATAGAACTTTTATTTAATTTAATGAGAAGTATATTGCATCCATAAAAATATGTTTAAATGGTAATTACATAATATTATTAAATTATTAATCATCAGAATATGAAACTATAAATTTCCATAACACCGTTGCGATGTTTGTCTAGTTGTACTACTATATTTGTAAAACTCTAGAAAGGAATTAAGTAATTAATATTATTAAACAATAATTATTTATAACAAAATATCGGTCAATAGTATTAATTACTTAACTACCTCCTAGAGTTTTAAAAATATACAACAAACAAACATCGCAACGTTTTTATGAAAATATATAGTTCCTTAGCTGTGATCTGTACTGAAACCATTTTATCTAAAAAAAAATAATGTTTTTATCTAAAACTTAAGCTTTCCCCCTTTCATGTTTTGTGACAACAAATAAAACGTCTTTGTAAGAGATTTGATGACTTGTTAAATCTCCATGACAATTTGTAAGAATTCAAATGTTTACATGGGGGAAACCTTTTTTAGTGAGGCCTAACATTTAACTGGTCAAAGAGCCGTCATTGTGATTTTATATAATATGTTCTTTATGTCATTGGATCATGTATAACTTTACAAATTTAATTAACTATGACCGCCACGTTTTAGCACTATGAAACGTAGCTGAAAATAAAGCAAAAATAGAAAAGAAAGAAGAATGACTTTTATTACAATATATCTTGTTTGTAGAATAGGCTCTTTGCCGATCGTGACTTCAAACTTTGATATCTGTTGTTCACTGTCAAAGACATGGTCTTCATTTTTCTTTGAAAACCTTTAAAAATGTTATACAATACACATTTTTTGGGTGAAAACGTTTTCTAAATAATTAAGGCACAAACAAATTTAGACATAAACAAATATTTTCATAATTAGACTCTTAAAGAATCTTTCCAACACGTAGTTTAGGGAGTTAACTATAAATACCCCCGTCGCAGCAAACCTGCATACTCAGCGAATTTCCAATGTATAATATATGTCTTAATACCACGTAAAGCCGCATACCAAGTTTCATAAAAATATATTCACATATAAGCGATTTTAATTATTCTCTATAAGAATAACATTGGTAATGAGTACGTAGGTTTGCTGAAATAAGGAGCACAAACAATTGGGTTTTATGCAAATATAAATAGAATTTAACTAGGCGAAGCCACATACCAAGTTTCATCAATATTCAATCATAAATAAGCGCTATATAACATTTTAGTGATTCTCCTTAAGAATAACATGGGGGGCTGAGTAAGCAGGGTTGCTGCAACAAGGAACAAAAAAATGGGTTTTTATGCAATTATCAATATAACTCAATCAAGTGAAGCTATATACAAAGTTTTATTAATTTATGTTCATAATTAAGGGAGTCGATACATTTGACTTATTCTCCATAATAATAACATGGGGGCTGAGAATGCAGGTTTGCTGCTAAGGGAATAATCCCCAAAAACTCAAATTTTTTTGCAAATATCAATTTACCAGTACTACGTGAAGCCACATGCCAAGTTTCATCAACATACATTATTAAATAATCGAGATATCAAATTTTATTTATTCTCCATAAGGATAACATTGGACCACGTACTGTGTTTAGCACTTTGAATATCTCTGCAACGGTTGGGCGTAGAATCAAAATTTAAAGTCCAAAATGATTTTTGTGTGGAACTGAACAGATTGGTAAAAGCAATTATGAAGTTTACATTAAAATAAACTGAGGATAAGCCAAAAACTGTTTTCCCATAAGATTAACATGGGAGATTTTATGAGTAGGTTTTTTGGCTTTTCTCCCGCAACCACTTAACCTAGGTTAATAATTCAAAATACTATATTAATTGGTTTTTTAAGCTCTATAACATGGTCAAAACCAAAATTAAGTTTTTTAAAAATTTTAGGGTGAAAAGTGCAAAAAACTGATTTTTGGAAAATTTAAAAACCCCATAAACCCCCCTTCCCTTGGTCCATTTTTTTTTGTTTTCAAACTTAACGTCATGAATGTCATTTCATCGAAATCGGACGTTTTTTACTCAAGTTATCGCATTCACGGACACACACACACACACACACACACACATATATATATATATATATATATATATATATACATATATATAAATTTGAACGAATAGTGTTTTTGGAATCTAGGGACCTCAAAACAAAAAGTTATCATGGTCTGGGGCTTAAGTCTTACTATGAGACCTACGGTAATAGCTTCTTCCCTATAGGGGAAATTCGCTAAAACAATACATCTGTGAACAAGGGTAAAATTTTAATTTCTATGACATACATATTTATCAGTACTAATAACATAATGGCAATTTGATGTTTTGTATTACAATTTTAACATATATGAAGTACGTCCTTAATTTTTTACAAATAAATTAATAAAAGCCTTTATTTAAATTATTTACAAGTATTACAAGCTTAACTCAACATGGGATTAAAAAATTTCAGCTTTTCTTTAACAAATCCTCCTATCAATTTGTTTTATATTTCTGGCCTAAACTGCTTGAATCCTTACAACTCACTGTGGACCTATGAAAAACTAGTTAGTATGTTCAATGACTTTAAGGTGTGTTTCGCTACGGTCAATCTAATGGTTCAGAAATCTGTGAAATGAACAGTCTCGTACGCGTATGTTTCTATAAGTGGATCATTATCTTCACTTAAAATAACCCTTTGAAAGGTTATTTTAAGTGATAACACTCTATGATATTGTGTTAAAAGCTAGGTATATTTCGCTGTCGTGATCCTCGGACGTCTGTAGTTTTGAATATATTTACGACTTGTAGTATAAATGAACCAACAACTGAATTTTAACGATGATATTTCTCCAACAGAATATAAATTCGTCTCGGATGAACTTGGATTTTCTTCAAGTTTTTCCTTCATTTTAAAAAGGTTAATTTACTTTGCGTGGAAAAAGCCCCAAATTTTTATCATGAGAAATAATCCATATATTTATTTAGGCATCAGCAAAGGAATGACGATGTAATGCCATTTAAGTAGTAAACAAAGTACAGAATACACCAACATTGTTCCAGTATAAAGGCACATCAAGCAATAGATCGGACATAGTTGAAAGCGAATTCTCAAACATTAAAACCTCTCATATTTTACATATGAGGTAAATAACAGACTATGCTAACATGGTCATGTTAACGTGGACATACTAACAGCAGAGTTGTAGTGGTTGAGTCATTATTTGCATGCGGGGAATCCGTAATGTAGGTTTCCGTAGTAATGTGATTTAGTGAGGAAAATTGCAATAGTCCACTAACCAAGCAATATATAACAAAATATATTGTTTTATTATCAGCTAAGAAACGTTTCCTATTGACTAACCGCTTATACGTAGTGGATCCGATAACACTGCATCAGTTGAATGAAGCGAATCACTAGTTATTTTGTTTCGATGCTGAATTTTCTTCTCTAGCGGATAGGTTAACACTTCAATGGAAAACATAATATCAGCCATTACCACGTGTTCACTATTGGGAATGAAACTGTGCATATTCGGTTCCCCTGTAGATTATTAAAATTAATGAACCTATCAAAGGTAATATTTGTTAAATATAATTCCAGTATTCATAAATATTATATTTTGCAATTGTTTTACAAAAGTTTTATTTCTACAAAACGTCAAACCATAAATAATATATATATATATATATATATATATATATATATATATGAAATTTGAAATGGATTCACTGGTAAGGACCACTATTACATTTAAGATAAATAAAATAAAAACTTAGTTCCCTTTTTTTAGCATTATTTTTTAACCAACATATTTCGGCTCCAAAGGCCATTTGAAGTTTAGTAAATTTGACATAGGTTGGTTAAGTGAAACATGTTCTTTGAATTTAAAACTCATACCTGAAATACATATATATTTATTTTATAAGAAACAGAGAGAGAGAGAGAGAGAGAGAGAAAGGGGGGAGAGAGTGAGAGAGAGAGGTGGGGGTGGGATATTTTATGACTCGTTTGTTGTTTTAAACATTTATAACTTTCACAACAGAGAACATATAGTACTGGCATTAGTTTTAACAATAAAACATGCATTTTACTTCAGATAGGTTACTTTACTTATTTTTAATTATACTGTAATATTAAACAAGGGAACCAAATATACAAACATACACCACCTCACTCCCATTAATAATCTACATATATACGAGTTATAAATATATATATATATATATATATATTTTGAAAAATTATTAAGAGCTAAGCATAGAGATTGAAGTATACTTTTCAACAATTCTATTTACCCACACATTCCGGTTTATATTTTAGAAATATACATACATTGAAAAAGAGATCAACGTATTCGGTTTTTTTGACATTATATAATTATGTTCTGTGCGTAGACTGAATGGTAATACCACATGTCATGAAATGACCGTGGCCTGAAAGCCATCATGAAAGCGTTAAAATAAACTTTGTCATTTATCAATGACAGCAACATGGGCCAAGCAAACATCTGCAACAAAGCAAACAGCTGACTGGTAATGGCGGCTACCAATTATTGACGGGAACCAACTAATATTTACAGTTTATGCCCGCATTCGCCGTAGTTGAATGTCACATCGAGTCTAAATGTCGGTAATATAATTGTCTATTTTCAAGATGCAGTCAATAACCAATACAATTTTTCCATGTACAACAACGAATTAATAAATTGTGGAACCCTTGAACATTAATTTCAATTTAATGACCATAAATATGGAAAAGGTTTGGGCATTTGTATGCAAGTTATTAATTTTTCTCCAGAATAATATACTCATAATTACATGAAGTACACAGTTACTCGTAATGTCTCATAATTACCCTAGTGATTTATTATAATGTGCCCTCTCTTTCAGTTACCCTTTTTATAACAATCAAATTTTACAGCCTAAACAAAACAACAACAAAATAATTTGTGGTCCTAATGTTACACGATTTATTTCCAGTTTGCGAAAACAAAAACATTAATGGTGTTGGCCAAAGTTGTTAAAGTTGTTCCTATTTGTTGTAAATGTAAAATAGTAAGCAGATTCATCACATAATGGCATTTATCGAAATACCGGCTTGTCAGCTCTACTAATATATCTGTTGGGATTGCCTATAAATAAACTAGGAGTACGCTCTTATATTGCGTATAAGGATTGAGTGATCGCGTAAAATACAAAAAAAATGTTTCAATTGACAATATACCTCATGGGCCCTGCATTATAACTGCAGCTTGACAATGACACACAAATCCAGAACATGACAAACAATGAGGCCTGAAATCTGTCAATCAGTCAGACAAAGTGCATATGAAGTAGTTACTCACCCCTCAGTCTCACTGAGGGCTGTATCATCTTGGCCCTCATAATAATATTAGCTGAAGATTTTGATAAAATATAATATGTTGGCGGCAATAAAGGTCCCCAATCAGTGAGAGCACGTGGTTTAAAAGTATAGTTATACACTTTGGTTCCACTGGAGGACCCATCAGGATATTTATTTTATTGTAGCTTAATATTTCTGTAAAAATCTATAAGTATAAGTACAGAACTTGATGAACAATACGTTTTAAAAACAGTCAATTGGTTTTGAATGCCAAAATATTTTAAACTCTAATCCAGAGGTTTTAATGTAACACATTAACCTTACTGGGGGGAGGGGGGCTGTGCCCCCCAGGCCTCCCATTGTTATTGTAGCTTGATACGGTTGTTCAAATACATAGGCAACCTATAAATGCAGAACTTAAAAAACAATAAGGCTTAAATCATTCCATTTTTTTAAGAAGAATAAATTGCCTCATATTAAAAAGAAAAGAAAAGTAGTATCTTATGTTAAATATAATCTAGGAAGAAATTAAAACTCTTTGACCCACTTCATAGAATCCACGAGTCATTGTGTCAAGGTCCAAGATTTTGTATACATCTTAATATATAAATACCCCCGTAGCAGCAAACCTGCGTACTCAGCAAATTTACAATGCATAAATATGCATATATATGTATCTTAATGCCACATAAAGCCACATATCAAGTTTCATCAATATACTTTCATAAATAAACAATGTATGACATTTTAATTATTCTCCATAAGAATAACATGGCGGCTGAGTGTGCAGGTTTGCTGAAGCAAGGAACTCTAAAAATGGGGTTTTACACAAATATCAATACAACTCAAGTAGGTAATTTTTTTTGTGCAAAAAATAATGAACCACAACCAGATGAAGCCATATACCAAATTTCATCAGTTTATGTTCATAAGTAAGCGAGATATACAATTTTTATTTTTTCCATAAGAATAATATTAGACAACGTACTGTGTTTAGCACTTTCAATATCTCAGTAACCAATTGACGTAGAGCAATGATCAAAATACCAAATTGTCTGTTTTTTATGCTGAATTCAATGGTACAAATTATAATTTGATTTAAATAAAATGAGATGTGGAAACTCGAAAAAACCCATTTTTGGTGTACAAAACCCCCCGAAAACCCCCTTCGGATGGTGCGATTCATATGGTTTTCGAACTCGTTCAAATAAATGGTGCTTTACACATTTGTACTAAATTTCATTAAGATCAGACCTTTTTTACGAGAGTTATCGTGCTTACGGTCACTTATATATATAAATTTAAACGAATGGTGTTTTTGGAATCTGGGGACCTCAAAATGAAAAGTTATCATGGTCTCGGGCTTAAGGCTTACCATGAGACCTACGGTAATAGTTTCTTCCCTATAGGGGAAATTCGCTAAAAGAAAAATTGTATATCTCACTTATTTATGAACATAAACTGACACAATTTGGTATATGGCTTCATCTGGTTGTGGTTTATTGTTGATTCCACAAAAAACAAGTTTTCACCGATGGTTCCTGTAGCAGCAAACCTAAGTACTTGGTCCCCATGTTATTATTATAGAAAATAATTCAAATGTTATATATCGCTTATTTATGTATGTATATGGATGAAACTTGGTATGTGGCTTCGCTAAGATGAATTCAATCGATATTTGCAAAAAACCCATTATTTTGTGTTCCTTGTTGCAGCAAATCTGCGTACTAATCCCCAATGTTATTTTTATGGAGAATAATTAATATTTTAAATATCGCTTGTTTGCTTGTTTGTGAATATATTTCTTATGGATCCTCTTAAGTCTTTTAATGTGTTATGTTATATATTAATTTTAAATTCGCTGAGTATGCGGGTTTACTGCGACAAGGGTATTTAGTTTTACTTTAACGGGGGGAAAACGTTACGTAATAACTAACATTCAGACGGTAAAATATTTTACAATCAACCTAATCATATAATCATTCTAATATCAAACAATTTCATTCGGTTTTTTATAAATTTTGCTTATGAAAGTTGATCCACAGAGTTCCTTGGGTCATTTGCCCCTTAAACAGATTTGTTTAAGGTCACTACAGTTATTATAGCTCAATGTTCCTTTGATTCATTTTGGACATGACACCACACTGTATGTTATATTCATTCAGTGGTTTTAGTTACTGCTCTTTTAGGAAACCACATGTTATTCCTATCCCCATATAATCTAATATGAGTAAGGTTTGTTTGCTTGCTTGCTTGTATGCAACTGAGATGCAACTCTGATCTCAAAAACGACTACAACACTTTCCTTCAAAAGTTGTAATTAACTAATTTATGTGTTAAAAATAAGTTCTAGACAGGTCTAATCCCCAAAAAATTCAAATTATGTCAAACACCCCCGTCACAGCAAACCTGCATACTCAGGAATTTCCAATGAATATTTATGTCTTAAAAACACATAAGGCAGATCCAGGATTCAGAAGAAATATATCCACAAGTAAGCGATGAATAAAATATTAATTATTCTCAATAAGAATAATGCTGGGGATGAGTATGCAGGTTTGCTGTAACAAGGAACACAATAATGGGTTTTTATGCAAATATCAATAGAACCCCCCCTTTGTGTTCATCTAGGTGAAGTCACATACTAAGTTTCATCCACGTACATTCATAAATGAGCAATATATAACATTTTAATTACTCTCCATAAGAATAACATCTGGACCAAGTACCTTGTTTGCTGCCATGGGAACCACAGGTGAAAAAAGTTGATTGGCAAACAACAATACCCACAACCAGATGAAGCCATATACCAAGTTTCATCAGTTTATATTCATAAAAAGCGAGATATAAAATGTTCCTTTTCCTATATAAGAATAACATTAGACAACGTACTGTGTTTAGCACTTTCAATATCTCAGTAACCAATTGACGTAGGGCAATGATCAAAAGACCAAATAATGTGTTTTTTTAAGCTGAATCCAATGGTGAAAACTAAAATTTGTCTTTTAAAAAAATTAAATGTGCAAATTTCTAAAAACCCATTTTAGTGGTCCAAAACCCCCCAAAATACCCCTTCGGATAGATTGATCTGTCTGATTTTCGAACTTAAGTCATAAAGTTTGCTTTAGACATGTATACCAAATTTCATCAAAATTGAACAATTCTTACGAGAGTTATCGTGCTCATTTGTCATTCATTCCTTTGTAATATATATATATATATATATATATATATATATATATATATATATATATATATATATAGATGTATACAGTAGAACCTCGCTAATTCGAATTTCAGGGGAAAGACAATATATTTTGAATCGTGGGAAGTTTGAAATAAAGAGGGTTTGAATTATAGAGGTCATAATAAATAAAATTTGAATTATGGAGGTGCCTGTTTTAAGTGTAGAGAGATTGAATTATAGAGGTCAAAATAAAATTCAAACTATAGAGGTCCAAGTTTATTTTTTAAAAGCTAGACAGAATAGTGTAGTTCAAACACATCCCTTGGACAAAATACTCAACAGGCGTGTTTTTTGTCCTGAATTCGAATTACAGAGGCTAACGGTAACGCAGTTTCGAATTGTAGAGGTTGACTTCGAATTTTGGAGGTAACAGTTCAAATTACGGCAACAAAATTTTAATTGTAGAGGCTCGAGTATATACAAATTCAAATTTTAGAGGCTGCATTAAGCGTAAAAATCACTTTGAATTATCTGTATATTATTTTTCAAATTTTAGAGGTTTTCTGAGGGGATCAGACAAACATTACTAATTATAGAGGTTTTTGAATTATCGAGATTCGAATTAGCGAGGTTCTACTGTAGTTTTGAACGAATGGCGTTTTTGGGGTCCGGGGACCTCAAAAGGAAAAGTTAACTTAGTCCCGGGCCTAGTTCTTACCATGCCGACTACGGTAATAGCTTCTACCCTATAGGGGAAATTCGCTAAAAACAAATTTGAAAATTTAAAAAATAAAATTGGTTTTATGGAGTTTCAAATCAAAACAAAAGAATCATAACAGCTGTTTATGATAAATAAGTGAACTGTCAAAGTATATAGTGAACTCGCTTTGCTCGCTGGGGGCTCCGCCCCCAGACCCCCGCTTGGGGTCGCTCCAGTTGTTATTATTGGTCAATGACCCTTCAAGTATTTTTTACATAGTATACTATTTAGATTCATTATGGTTAAATCCACTCTAGATGTTTACATTGTTCAATAGTTCTATAATTTGTTTATACTCTACCATGTGAAAGTTGCTTTGACAGTTTACTGGATATTTGTTTACAGCTGTTACGATTTCTTTTGTTTTTATTTGAAACTCCATAACCCCAATGTTAAAATATCCAATTTTCAAGATCAAAATTAGTGGTTTTAAAATAAAAAAATTGTATATTTTGGCAATTTTACCGGGGGTTTCAAGGTAGAAGCTACCTGCTTGCTAAATATCACGTTTCTAGTTCGTCTGGAAATGGTCTAGAATTCATATGTCTGGTGTGTTACACATGGGGCTGTATATATATTAGACTATTATTGTAGTTTAAGTATTAACATGTGATTACCTCAAAGCAGTGACTAAAATAAACTAAAATCATAAAATGAAGATTATATTAGAATGGCAATGTCATATCCAAAATTAATCAAAGGGACATTGAGCTATAATAACAACTGCAGTGACCTTAAATATCTCCAGAAAAGAGACAAATGAGCTAAGAAAATCTACTCATAAGTTGCGGGATGTGATGAAATATTAAGTCATCTAAACAAACTGACAGACCTTCCCCGAGCAAAGCCCGGCCTTCGGGTACTACTTCAACAACAACAACATGAGTATTACTTTGAACATTAACTCACAGATTATAAACTGCTGTTATTTACTTTGTTTAGATTTTAAACTCTATAAGCCCTATGTTAATTTTTTTAACTTTTAAAATAAGTTTTTTCTAATTACCGTATTTGATTTGTCCTGGGGATGAGACCTGTCTAGGACATATTTTAAAGTAGTTTGATGTGTTTTCAGAGAAGTACAAGTATTAATGAAATAGGCTATGATTCAATGAAATGATCATTTTTCCAGTTTTTAATTTGTTTATAGGATTGATTATACTGGTAGCCTATTTAAATTATAGACTTACTCATTTTACGTTAGTTATTTTTACATTTAAAAACATGCTAGGGGGCCATACACATATATTACATAACACACTTAAGGGGTGGGAGGGGGTATGGTGTAGCGTTATGTAGGGGAGGGGTTACGTAACTCACACATATCAACCCTAAGAGCTGGCGCACTCCCGTATCTATTGATAATGTTATAAATCTTTTACAATTAAAAGCTAATCTAATTGATATCTTAATCAAGGTTACAGTTAGTTAGTTCCGTCATACTATATTACTAACAGTAAAACTAAAAACGAGTTCGCACGCAGCACGCTGAGGTGAGGGATGTGAATTTCCATATAAAAAACTTTTAAAACTCAAAATCAGTGTAAACACAAACATTTATTCCAATTTTTATTGAAATCTGAAAATGTTGATTTTTTTGGCTGTTCTGATGCTCCTGGTTATATTTACCTGCAATGCTGGGAATACGATTTTGCACATTATAAGGTTAGGAGAGGATCCAGTCAGGCTTGAAAGTAGTGTGAGGTTGTTGGGGATGAGAAAAGTACACCAACAAATGAATAACAGGCTTTTCTGATGCAAAACCCCCTTAAGACAACGTACTGTGTTTAGTCGATACACATTTACTTTAATAACTCCGTAAATATTTATGCTAGAATGACGAGAGAGGGCTAAAAACTTTCGCCTCATTAATTCCCATCTTTTTACATGCATTAAATTTACATCCGAGGCTTTTCTGACCCTTTCTGGGCCCAAAAACTCAAAATTCAAAAGATTAATCACCAAAAAAGGGGTTTAGAGTTTTCCGATTGTTTTGCCCAATGAACTTGTCCAACTAATTATAGAAAGAAACGTCCCTACCAAATTTGAAGTAAATCGGACAAAAAATGTGACCGCTAGAGTGCAAACATATATATATACGTATGGAACCTCGGCACATGTCATTCTGGTCGTGTATATAGCGCGGAACTCTTCACTCCGCTGGCACGTAGCACTCTGCCTCTGGCACGTAACACTCCGATATAGGCACGTGACATTCCGGAATGTGATTTGCCGGGGAGCTGTAGTACCATGGAGTGAAAAGTGACGCTCAGAAGTAAACGGCATTGCTCTTTGAGTGTGGCGCTTTCTTGCGGAGTAAAATATAACTAATGAGGAAGTAGGGGAGGGTATCCCCACCACTCCAATGCCACGACGGAGTGTTATATGCCTTGGAGATATAATATTCTAACTGTATTGCAGATTACCTATAAGCTGATTATGTTTTATAAGCGGTAAAGTAAATGCCTGTGGATTGTGTGATATAACAATTAGTTTTTCTATAAAGTGATCTATGTGCATTAAGGATTCAAATTCATATGTTTATTGTAACGTTAATATTATTAGAATTGATTAAATAGCTGCTTTCGAGCTATCAAATTTGTTTCGCTTCAAAGTAAAGTTATCTTCAGGCTGGAAAGAATGTCTGTCACTTCATTTGAAGGTCATCATCACATACAAATACATTTAAACACACAGGTAGACACGGACATGACGGATACATTAAATATTTGCAAAAACACTAAAGTATATTCTCGGAACGGATTGCGATGTTGAGACTAGACTGCTGGTCAACGTGGTCCGTGGTCTGAAGCGTCGCACACCTTATCACATGCGGGTCGCATTCCTTTCACTCTCCCCCTCCAATATCTTGATAGCCGTGTCGTAAATAAAATTCGATTAGTAAGATAGTTTGTCATTTAAAATATTTTGATGGTCACATTTAACTGCTTTGTAAATTTCAAATTCTTCTAATGTCTGAAACTCTTCTATTGTAATTCTCTGAAACTGATCTTTTGAAAAATGTAGGATGTCCATATATGATATGACTGTCAATACTTTAATAATCATGGTTATGTGAAACCAGATGTTCTACATGAGTAGAGGATTGGGCGGATGTCGTTTTTTTTAGGTAAATGGTCTATAAATCGTTTTTTGAAAGATTATGAAACCTGGCCTGTGTAGTAGTTTGAGCAGTCGCTACAGCTGATTATCATACACCATTTTTATCATAAATTGGTGTTGCTATTTAGGCTACTCATTTAATAAACTACCAAGTATCTTGACCGTTTAAAATTAAACTTCAATATTTGTTTAGCCATTACGCTCTTAAATTTATGACTAAGGTATGAACCACATTCTGCCGAAATGTATGTTTTCAGGTTGTTTGTTTAAAGAGGTGTTTTATTCACATGTTTGCCAGTTAATTTAATAACAAGGCTGTTATTGTAATCATTTTCGACACTTACTTATTTAATGGTGTTAACTTCCTCGTTATAATCGTTCAAATTCATTGGCAATGAAAGTAACCTGTGAACAAAACTGTTATAATCAGCAATCTTCTGGGATTATGGGTGGTGTATTATATAATTTTAGGTTTTGATATATACATCCCAAATAAAGTGATACAATAATGTAAGATTTTCCTCAATTATCTATTTTCATTATGCAAGAAGTAAAATTAGTTTAATAATCTGAAACTCGTTTAAAATATTTATTGGTTATGTGCTAATCTGTGATATATATGAAGGTTAGGTATGATTAAAACGCATCAAAGGACTTGTCACCTGACATCATATTTGCTTTAATCCCTTTAGTTGTTATGCAAACAATTTATACACAAATGATTTATTTGTTATGCAAACAAATAATAACCATATTATTTTGCTGTAAGGTTTTTTATATTATGAAGTGTTAGGTGTTTGGATACATTGTAGGACTGAAGGTCTCAGGGTAAACCGATCAAGATAGATTGTTAAATATTCTGGCGAGATTGTATGAAGGCGAAGATACCCTCTCTAGTCATTAGTGCTGGTGCTAGGATCCTCGATCTAGTATTCTTTGCGCCGATTAGTGTGAGTGCTGAGGCTGTAACTCATATGCTCAGTTTTTGTGATTGCTCAATGATGTAGGAGTAAGGAGTTTAAAAACCAGCCCCTACATTATGAAGAATGGTGATAGTGTAATTCATCAAATTTTACTATTTTGTGCCTACATTCAAAATAAAAAATATTGTTTGTTAAACTACGCCTATATTTCCACTTTTACGGTGCGGGTATACCACACCAACGCGTCTAAATTTTTAAGGTAAAACATCGACATATTTCATAGCTGAAATTTGTCTTTAGACGTGTAAAAGAAAGTACGATAATAAAAAACTAAGATAGCCAGTTTCATTTTCGTTTGCCTAACTTGGGGTGCCAATACTCCCAACGGTATTTGGAATGTGGGGTCTCGCGGTCAACAATTGAAAAGGCGGTCATTCTCCCTGCCCCCCCCCCATTACCACCCAGCAGAAACCAGAAAGGGAAATGAAAGTTTATTATTAGTATACACTAACTGGCGTTTGGATCCTTGGCTTCCTGCGAGCTGCCCGGGCCGTCCACCGTCGCGTCGCTTGCTTCATGACCCAGGTGTTTCAGTGATCAGTCTCCTACTGGTGGTAATATTGCACTGTTGAACTTTTTTATGGGACATTTTTAGATTGTTTCCAGAATAATTAAAATGTTCAGGAAGAAATAAGAAAATTAATACCAAACATGACACTAGAAAGTTCGTAAAAACAATATGCATAGCCATATGTTTATTCAATACTTAATTTCTACTTAAATTTGTTATGAAAGTAAATAAAAATGGCAATGTTGCTAAGCATGTATTTAATTTATTTTCAAACGCTGATACTTTTTAACTTGAACAATTGTTGTATTATGTATTCTATCTCTCACAGGAACACCTCTCAAACACTTAGTGTGTGCATCTGACAACATATGGTTACTGGTAGCGTAATAGCTTATAGTTCCTTGATAAAAATTGTCTGCCTAATCATCATAACGGTGAAAACTCTGACAAATTATTTAACAAAAGACTTATTGATACATGATTAAAACAAATAATTTAAGGTATACATACGATAGTGTGCAAATCCTAGCAATTTACATTTTAACATACTTATATTTATATTTATACATCTATTACTATTGAATGGCTCACAGCGGTTAATATTTTTTCTGGGATGTAAGTGATCCACATCCTAACATTAGTTCTGTTTCCAAACGATATCAGTTCCTAGTTAGTGTTAGCCAAAGTAACGTAGAGCGTATTATAATATATATATAGTGTATTACTAGTCTCAAACAAAACTAATCGTGTCGTGTTTGGTATTAATTTTCTAATTTTCTTCTGAACCTTTTAACAATGCTGAAAACAATCTAAAATTGTGCCCCATAACAAAGTTAAACCGTGTAGTGTTAACGCCATGCGCCAGGAGGTGACTCATCACTGAAACACATTTGTCAGTAAGTGAGCTCCGGGGCTCAAGGGGACGGCTGATATCAAATTGCACCGGCGCCGGCGGACGAAGGAATTTGCAAGGGTCAAAATATTCCTCCGCTCAAAAATAGTTTTATTGCGGCTGATATCCAATTGCACCGGAGGTCGAAGGAATTTGCAAGGGTCAAAGCATTCCTCAGTCCGAAAAGTGTCTTATTGCACCGATGTGGTGGTCAAAATCTACCCTCCCCACTCAAACCCTACGCCACTTCTCCCCGCTGTTTCCTTTCCCCACCTCACTAAATATATCTTCAAACATAGTGCTATGCTTCCTCATGTATTTGTAACTAACTTTATAAGTGTTTAAAAATGTCTTATGAATTCCAACGTGAACCACATCATTCATTGCATCAACATACAATTTAGCGACACACTCCCTACTAACGCACCTACACTTCTGTCCTTGCTTGGTTAGATCACTATTGTAAAATTTATGATTATTAAAAATGAACAATTCCCGCCCCTTCTCACTTAACATTACTAGCGTTCCCGACACAATGTCACTCATTCTGCTGAAAAATATGACAACCGATTGAAGTGGGTAAGCAGGAGCGGAGTGGTTTGGTTAACAACCGGCTCATGGCTCATATTCTATATTTTAACCTAGTCTTATACTTAGTTGATTAAAGAAAAATCTTCTTGAATAATTTTAATTGACCGCCGGTGCAATTGGAACACCCCCCCAAAAAAGGCGCCGGTGCAATTGGACACATTAGTTTGGGGCTGATGCCTGACCACCGGTGCAATTGGACATCTGCGTTTATTGCACCGGTTATAAAAATTTACCCTCCCCACTCAAACCCTACCCCCCTTTTCCCACTGTTTCTCTTACCCACCCCCCGTACATTTATTTTCAAACATAATGTCATGCTTCCTCATTTATTTGTAACTAGGTTTATAAGTGTTTAACAATTTCTTAATGGAATATTTTATAAACATTTGCCGATGGTTCCTTGCTACATGAAAAGAAACTGTCTTGTCGATGGTTATGGTTATGATATCCATCGAGCATCACATCATACCTTGTTTCAAAAATATAATTTAGCAACACACTTCCTCTTAACGCACCTCCATTAACGTCCTTGTTTGGTTAAATCACTTTTGTACAATTTATGATTATTAAAAATTAACAATTTCCTCCTCTTCTCACTTAACATCAATAGCGTTCCCGACACAATCTCACTCATTCTACTGCAAAATATGACAACCTATATACTGAAGTGGATAAGCAGGAGCAGAGGGTTTTAGTTACCGAGCGGCTCATCCCTCATGTCAGAACAAAGGGGTTGGAATGTGGCACGGCCAACTTGGGGTTCTTGTACTGAGCTTCCCTGTAATATCCCTATCAATAGTTTTAAACTTGGCTATTTCTTTTTTATAATAGTTATTTCTAAAAACCTCCATATTATAATCCAGCCATATAGTCAGTTTAATAAAAAAATCTTTGAATAATTTGAATTGACCGCTGCACCAGTGCAATTAGAACACCCCCAAAAGTGATACCGGACACATCAGTTTGGGGCTGATCCCTGACCACCGGTGCAATTGGACATCTGCGGGGAGAACGGCCCGGGCTGTTCGCATGTATCCAAGAGTCCAAAGTTAGGTATACACATAAATAGTTTCTGGGGGATTTTGGATTCGAAAAGGAGGCAAAATAAAACTATTTTGAAGAAAGTTAATGTGCACTTGATTTATCCGGATGGTTAGTCAAGTACTGTAAACACTGTCACAATATTGACAATATAGTCAGGAAGTTCGCTCGGCGCTCACACTATGTGGCACTCGCACTACGCGGCGCTCGCTCCACGTAACCGGGACCAACAGTCCCGGAAACATGTACAAATGGATGGAACTCAGGTCTATACCTCAATCTCCTAAATCAAAATTAGTTTCGCGTATACAGTCAAGAGTCGTGTTATAGTATTTTTATATTATACTTAAACTTGACGTTTTATGCAAGTAATAAACTATCAGTGGAAATAGAACAATGAAACTTATTGAACACATTCAAAACGCATTTGAAAACACTCTAAGAAATAAATATTATGTTACACTAACGAAACTATAACATGGTATACTCATATAAATAACTTTGGTGATTAAAATAGTCATACCAACACCCAATCAGAATTGATTGATACAGAACAGAATTTGTTTTTCGGTTTTATCGCCCAATTTAGTAATATCAACCGGAAATATACGTGTTTTTATTTTATTTTCGAAATGTGTCTATTCCACGGCATCAATTTTATATTTTTCTTCATACCTGCATAGTACTTATTGTGTTTTCCTTAAACAGTGGTCTTATTATGTGATTTTATCATTTTAATACAGTTGTAGAGCAAATAAATGTAGTTTTAGATAGACTAACTGCAGTTGTTAATTCAGGCTGTTATTGACCTCTCTGGACAAATTTTGGGACATTTTTTCTTGGGTAAAAAACAAACAAGAAACTTCTCATGAACATGGGGACTATATCGCTCCGTTTCCCTTCTATGGGCCTTAATGCCTGTTTGAATCAACATTTTTACAAATTTGAAATAACTGCCGTTTTGAAACGGTTAAAAGCTAAAAAAAAGTCGAATTCAATACAGAATATTCTTAAACTATTATAATTAACGTTACAAGTTTCAAGTCAGTACCTCAAGTATATGATGTTTTGATTAAAAACGCGTAGAGACAAACAGACGGGAAACTGATTAAGATAAACCCCAAGTTTATGTGACATTTTGTTTTGGTTTGGCCCAAGAATCAATTTCCCAAATACTTTCCAGAAAGTTCAATCACACCTGTATAATTATTATAAAATATTATATGATGCCTGAGATGTGCACTTTGATTCATTGACAACATTATCAGATAGTTATTGACGAATTTTACGTTCCACGTGAATCGACCCATGAAATAACACATGTTTAAAACCCCGAAACCACTATAAAGACGCATTTACACCGGAGTTACCAACAAATGTTTGTTGTTAGCAACAGAAGTTAATAACAAAAGTTACTAACAAACATTTTAACAACTTTTCGTTTTGAGACTTTTAAATTTTACCAAAATTTGTGCACGTACATTTTTCCCGCCCTCGCCTAGGTCACATTGCTTGGAAAATCTCGAATGTAGGAAGATGTGGTTCTCGCTGCAGCTGTTTTTGTTATTTTGGCGAAACAGAGGTGGTAGGTATAGTAGCAGTGATATGCTATGAGGTCTAGAAAAATGTGAAGTCCGTCGATCCTTGGTGTGGAAAGCTGCATTGTGACGGTAGTTTTAAAAACAATTTACGAATTTTAAGCAGTGATTTTGGATATTTGATACTAGTGTTAGGAGACAAGTTCGTTAAACAAGACACTAATTATAGAAAATCAATTCTTGTGTAGGGAAAACTTTCAGTGACTTTGGGTTTTTTAGCGACCGGAGACTTGTACACAAGTTTAATTTACTTGTTTAAGATTTCGAAAATCAACAATTTCTTTGTTTTTAACTTATGAGAAATATCTGCTGCTGTGATTTGAACAATTTGAAAGATTGGTATTGTTATTTTTGACATCTGGGGACCTCAAAACGAAAAGTTATTATGGCCCCGGGCCTAGGTATTACCATTCCGACTACGGTAATAGCTTCTTCCATATAGGGGAAATTTGCTAAAACAGAAAACCAAAAACAAAATACTGGAATACAGATCCATAGCCTCAGCTTAAAAGGAAGGGTAAAAGTTGCTAATATCCAATACGTTCGGTAACATTTTCTGCCAACAAATGTTATAAACATTTGAAAAGATCAAAGAATGTTACCAGATTTTACCGAGGGGATATACCAACTGCGCCGTGCGGTCAGAAAATTCCTAATTAACATAACCAGCTGCACCGCGCGGTCAAAAGGGTCCCTCCTCGGGCACTATACAAACTATGCCGCGTGGTCGCTGTGCGATGCTGAATAATATGACAAATTATACTGATGTACTTTATTCTGGATTATATGTATGAATATTATCATTTAGCTAGAATGGTTTTTATTAAATCAATTTTGTCCAAATGGAACAAGTCCCGAATTTTGGATAAATAAGCTCAATTAACACTTCACGACTAATAAATGTCTTATAACTAAACAAAGTATTTATTGGTATTGTAATACGTTCTTAAGGTCTCCCTGGTCAGTATGGAAGAGTTTAGACAATTTTTAGATAACTATTACGAATATATCAAGGTAAAATTATTAATTAATAGAAATATACACCAATATAGGTTTTTTAAATTGTGTGTAATTTTTCTAAATGATGTTTAAATGTAAAACTTAATATACATTGGGATTGAGGCACTGAGGCTTTTATATCTGTGTCGCCTCAGCCATGGTTATTTTTATATATAATTCAAAATCCGGTGAAAATGCATTTTTTACGATTGATAATATATATCACTAGATGTCTTCTTGTCTTCACGGATTTAAACTACCGTTTTATGGCTAAGACTGTTAAAATGTGTGTGTTAATTTTATATGGTAAGGGAGAGTATATTTTTATCACATGAAAAACTTCATAGTTTTTCATGTGATCAAAAATAGCAAATAGCAAGCGAAATATTACGATCGTTCGTTACGATTTTATTTAAGTAAGTGTTTAAACTAAGTCACGATACAACTGTTTTATTTCTGGTTGTTTAACTTTGTGAGTTATTTGCTGGAGATATTACTGACCAATCAAGGATTTCCGGCCCAATCCTCGGTTTAAAGGGGCTCAAGCGTTTCCAAGCGCAGTTGGCATAGTCCTTTTTCTGGAATGAGGGGTGTCTTCAGAATTCCTATGGACACGTGGCGCAGCTGGTAGTAACCCCTTACCGACACTCGATGGATAACAAAATTTGTGTTGCTAACACGGTACTTTTGTTGATAACATGTTACCAACAAATTAAAAGATGTTTTCTTAAATGTTAGCAACATGTGTTGCTAACTCCGGAGTAAACGCGGCTTAAGCTACTATAACCACTACAAGATCATACATTTTTACACTTCGAGTCACACACCGGGAATGGCAAATAAACAATGTCTACCTTTCAGGTCAACACATATTTTGAGAAATTCCACTCTTTTTTATAAACTAGTTGGATACACGTGTTAGCTTTGGGTAAAAGTACCTGTCAGTGACATATTTAAAAAATTCCTTTAAAGATAATAAGTGTCCTGTTTACATATTTTAAGCACTTCAACCTAAAATATATATTAATATAATAAAACAAAGTATACAATGCACAATAAAGATATTGACCAATTTACGGTTTTATTACAAATTACACTCGTGTCAAATTACATTAAAAAGAGCCTCGTCCAAGCACATGCATCTTCAGTTAATAAAAAGATAATTACATTCACCAGATTCATGTTTGTTTACATATTATGGAATATGTCTAGATTTAATTAATCACGAAATATAAACACATTTGGTTAATATATTGTTAAGATTAAATTTTTAGCTTATGTTCATAAAAAGGGACATTTTGTTTATATTTCTGCCAACTAACAAGCCTCCTACTCTAATTACACCAAATATACAGTTGACCTCTTTCAAATCAACACTTCATGCATGGAAACCGACTTCAGTAGTTTCAGTAGTTCAGTAGTTTCTTAGACTTGCCTACTTGCGTATTAATTTTAAGATCAATTGCTAGTGTAGTAGGATGTAGGGATGTGTGAAGTAGTAATATTCATGGAGAGTATTTAATAAAAAAGTCCTATAAACTCTGAAAAATAATTTAAAGAGAATTTTTGTTCATAGAATATATAATATGTACTACTATAATTTTGTTCAATAACAAATCAATAATGCGTGATCTGATGTACTATCAGATAAAGCAAGTCAGAATAACTGGACAGAGGGGTCTTTAAAATAGAAAGTTACCCCTTATATCAAAATTTAACGAAGTTACGTACTTATGATTTTTTCAAAATCAAACACTAAAGAGTTGCTTTGAAATAACGGGATTGTCAGTCAGTCCTTCTTAAACGCATCAACGTACCGCCGAGCAAACCTTCCGAGAAGCAGTAGCGGTGAGTCAGAGACAACCCTTTGTGGGGCGTGTTGGGAAAGCGGAATAATATGCTTGGGCCGCGACGGCTACCTGTTATATGGACTGGATGCCACACATGGGTCGTCTGTTAGGACGGGTCTACATTATGCGATTTTCCCAGTCCTGGTAAAACTTAGCGTCATCTATGCACGACTTGAGCATATGGTTTTAATTGGAAGTGTCTGGACTGTGCGGGTAAAAACACATCAGCCCATCGGCCAGGGAAAGCGGACCGCAGTGCGACGAGCTTAGAACTAAAACTAAGGTGACCAGATCTGCAGAAGCCCAAAGCGGGACATCGTTAATTTACTGGGAATAGGGGGGGGTATGGAATACTGAAATAACCCATTGGGATCCGGGCCACTTCCCCGGAAGATTTTAGAAAATTAGATGCGGTATTGTGAGTTTTGGTCCTCAGATTACTTAGTATTTTGTAACAACAGGTTTTGTAATCATACTCATAAAATTATACTACTATACAGTTCAAATTTATTAAATATAAAACATAAGTTAAAATTAATGAAGTACAAATAAGCTAATTATCTTAGAGTTAGCCAACCATAATCTTACAAATAATGTATGAAATCCCTGTGATATGCTAACTTGTAAAAGTACAATATCGTACAAATTACTGGTATTTGTCAGAAGAGTGAATTTGTTTAATTAACTTAGAATTTACTTTAATTTTATTATATAACTGAAAACATCTTAAATTTACATTGTACTTCAGCAAAAACATAGATTTTACCCTCCCTATTTTTATTTGTGACTTGTTTTCAGTCAACATGTTGTTCATTAGAGTGAAAACTCTCTCCACTGGTGCATTTGTACCAGGGAGAGAATGAACTAACTCAGCTATAAGCTTAAGGTTAGAACATGGTACTTGTTTTGTTTCAAAAACTTTGAACACTTCTACCCAACGCTGGTCGACAGGAGTCTTGAGCTCTCGCCACTGCTTGACCTTTCTTGAGAAACATACTTAGTTAAGCAGCTGAACTCATCAAATAGCGTGCTATCAACAATTCCAACTGAACTTCTGTTGTTTAATTTTTTCATTAGTTTCTCGGTTCCTGTAAAAAATAACCTGATTCAAATTTCTCAATTCAGCTTCTGCAATATACAATTAATTTTGAGATTTATAATTCAAGTTTTTTTGTTCATTTGGATGTATCAGTTTTTATTAAAACGTTTAAAAATAAGTATAATTTTGTTGGAGTAGTTAAACAAAACTATAGGTAATAAAGAGTTGTAATTTTTACCTGAAACAGCATTTTCCCAAACTGGAGCTTCTTTTAGACAGAGCCAACCAAGTTCTTCAAGCTCCTCGAAATGGCAGACCCATTACTTAAATTTCACACTAGTATCGTAAAACTCGACGACAGCACTCACCACACTTAACTGACCACTGTCTTCAAGTTTTTTTAATTGTAGACCGTAATAAAAGAGGCATGAAAGAAGTTTTCTTCCTTTCTTCATACTTTTTTGTCAAATCAGATAGAACGACGGCTACTTCAACAGCATTCATGTGTTGACCTTAGACTTGTAAAACAACCTGATGAAAGATGGCCCCTTGACTGTGTACAAAGTACAACCAGAGCTCCGCTGTTGGGTCTTCAAAACAATTTTAAGGATTTTGGGCACACACACTTTTCATTGGACAAAAAGTATGATTTAAATTGCTCAAAGAGCTTTATAAGTCTCTCAACTGGAGAGCATTAGAGCTAACCACCGAGTTTTGCTGCAGCCGACCAGCTTATGGTACTCAACACTGGCTTCCTTATACAACTCTTTAAATTGCTCAACAAGCACAGTATAAAATATAATATAATATAAAATTGTGCGTACAACTTCACAATTATTATCTCAACATCTATTGGGAGTCCATCTGGAGCTGTTTTTATGGTATTATTAATTATTTGCGCCGCACAACCAATGCCAATGATGTCATCATTGAGTGCTTGTTTAACTTTTAAAAACACATTTTGCTGTCCCCTACGAGCTGAACCACCAAAGTTGGTGTTGGTGTTATTGGAAATACATCCGACTATTTTATCTGTCAGATTTTTGTCTTTAATAACATTCAATAAATAATCACTAATCAAATCTGACGTCTCGACCGGAACTGATTGTATTTCCAGAAGCTTGACTTGAGCACCCTCAACTGAGTCAAAATAACGCACTAAAATAGGAAAGAGTTTCAAGTCTCTGGGATTTGAAGCGTCAGTGAAAACGGATACGAACTTTTCTTTCTCTACATTTACGTTTAATTATCTAAGATGTGTGAGGCCAAACGTAAGCTGGCACTTTGCTGCTAGGAAAAAAAACCTATATTCGTCGTTCTGAAAACATCAACTACTGGGGTGGTAAACATCAAGTATTAGTCTTGTGGTCATCATCCCTTGAGTCACTGGACGTGCGAGGGTCAGTCCTATTTGCGGTCAGTCCTATTTGCGGTCAAGTGTAATTTTATAAGGGATGATCAAAGATCTGGAGGTGGAAGGGTTTCCAGTTTGCGGTCACATCTTGAGAGATAGTTAATTACTTCTTCTTCCCGTTCTTAGAATACCTAGCCACTAAATATATAACAGAATGATTTTACCATAATAACAAATCAAGTCTATAGAGCAGCAAGGATTCTAAATGTTGTATAAATTCTGAGACTCATATCTTCAAGTTCGTAGTTGTCAACAAAGCCACTTTTATATTATCAAACAGATTTTTCTCAACTTACAAATCAAGTCTGATAATATTATAAATGGCCGCTTATTACAGTGGACAGTGGAATCTTGGTTACGTTTTGGGGAAAACTAGTTTTGCATAAGGAGTTGTTTTGCCAGTAAACAAGGGGGGCATGGTGTCGAGTCACCCACCCCTATTCAGGTGTACATACCTGCTGTATGCGTCATCCCCCCATCCCCCTGGCCCGCTTGTTCTGCGGGACTTGGTTTCTAGTCACTTACCCCTACATGTGTACATACCTGTTGTATGCGTCATCCCTCTGGCTCCCTTGTTGTGAGGCTCACTATATGGTGTTCAAATATGTGACCGAAAATTGGACAAATATAATTTGATTAGCCCACTACATTTTTGGGGTGACCGCAAACTGGACGATTTTGCCTTTGACCGCAAATAGGACTGACCGCAAGTGGGATACAACCCGAGGGTCAATGTATAATGTATCCGGACAATGGTTTCAACGTATTCCGAAGGTATTTTATACCTACACCTACACCCTCCCCTCGCCTATAGTCTGTCGCCTCGGCTCACCAGGTCCAAGTTCCAGCTTACGTTTTGTGGGCTGAACTTAAAAATTATACAGTGTATATTTGTTATAGTAAACAAAAGTTTCATTTAGAGGTTTAGCAGGAATTCTTAAAAAGGTTTTGTAAAATATATGTGGAGAGATTGATCCAACAGTAATATTAGCGAAACATATGATTATGCTCGGGTGGGGCAGGATAGAGACCTCGCTTCTATGAATTTTAGAGAGGGAGTCTTTGTCTAATATGCGCCGCTACGCTGGGGTTGACGGATAAATAACTGTACATAGCTCTCAAATTATACACCGGTTTCAAATCAGACATAATTATGGCTGGCAGTTAAGAAATATCCAAAACAGATTTACCTGAGGTAATTGGAGGCGTGAAACAATAGAGTTAGTTCTCGTCGGAAGAAAAACTAGCAAATATGCCATCGAATTACGAAAGAGGAACCACTGATGGAGAATGGATACCTGAATGACTTTTGTTACACAACGTACTCTACGGATAAAGTGAACTATTTTTGAGGCATCAAAAGGAATACAGGCGTCTGGGTGCATACACTCTTATTGAACAGGGTGTTAGATTGCAATCCAATTTACAAGTACCAAATGTAAATTTTAAATGAACAATTCAAGTGCATATAAGTTGGCATTATTTTGTTTACTGTTATTGTGAGGTAATAAAATTAAAGTTATTATTAGATTGTTCAAAATGTCTAAAAAGAGTAGACTATTCCATAAACGCTTATCGTAGTAATATTGAACACATAGTCTAAAAAATATTACATTTTTTAAGCTATAGGAATTAGTTTAAGCAAATGCAAAAAGCAAATAAAAATATATAAGTTAACTCAGATGTTTATATGATTGTTTCTGGAGGGTGTTGTTTAGAATAACACTATAATAGTAGTATATAGTATTTGAAAAAATATGTTATTCAAATATAGTATTTGTATAAATTGCATATTCCCTCTAAAAAAGAATACTTGAAACGGCATTTCGGTTTTTATTTTGTCGGTATCCTCTGAGTGAATAGATGAACTGGGGTTTATTTGATCATCGCCACTTTTTTTTCGTTAAAACCGGAATTTTCATGTTCAGGGAACTTCGTTTAATGAGGTATTGCAATTTGTTAATAGAAACCAAAGACATAAATATGAGCGCATTTACATTATGAGATATAATCTCGATACAAGTTTGGCGATTAGTCAACGTTCTTAAACTTAAGACATTAGTTTCTTAATCCTTTTTTCTAATAGTTTAGTAGAGTATTATGAATATTGTTTTTCGCATCAAATGGATTGTTTGGCCTTGGCACCAGCCTCAGTATTTTATAAGCCGTTATTTCTTAACCAATGGTGGTCTATGTTAATTATTTGAATTAATTCAATCCTGCCACGTTTTATAAACACTTTCTTTAAACTTTTCAATTTTTTAAATAACTAACTGCAAATAAACGTAAGTATTTCCGTAACCGAAGTGGTTGAGTTAGAAAATAATTCAAAACATGATTATGTGTACTGATGCTCATTCTTAAGAAGGCACACCACCAAAAAGGTACTTTCGTGGAAACTGCTGAATAACTTTATAGTTTCAGATAATTATGCACTCGGCTTAATAAATATCATACTGATTGAAAAGTTATGCTGACTGACAAATGTATTTTTTGGAACGATTGAGATAAAAATTTGTGGGAAGGAGGTTTGACTTAATTTTTTATGGGTGATTGTGGTCACAACTTTCTCATGACTAAATAATTATAAAATAGGTTAAAATTGTTTAATTTAAACCAATAAAGAAGTCTCTAATTTTTTTAACGTTTAATAAATCATAATCATGAGCTAATTAAGTAAAACTAAACCTTATTTTAAAATACATACAAAAAACATTTGTTTCTGTTTTAGTACTTCTGAACAACATATAGTGTTAAATACATTATTTAAAAATGATTTTACTCTTTCATAATTTCTCTTTGGATCGATATTTATTCGTATTTTTCGTTCCAAAGTGACAATATTTCAGCGACGGCATGGCTGAAACAACATAGGCCAGCATCGGTCAGGGGCGAAGACGGGAATTCCTCCCGCATACCCCTGCAAGCGGCGTTATAGTTCTCTTGAGGTTCGAAAAAGACATAAGTCTATGTGCAATGCTGCAATGATCTAAAGGAAATTGGTCAACGACAGGGATCTTTTCAGCTTTCAACTCAATTGATAAAATGATCCATACGAAAAAAGTTAGGAGTGAGTATGGTTTCTTGGCTTTGAGGGGGCAAAATAATTAGGCATTTTCTTCCTATCTGACTCAGGAGAAGTTCTCGGTAGCTTTGGCGATTTTACTTTCATAACAATTGTGCTCCTTGAAACATATCAATCAATTATGAATAGTTGTTGCTATCGACACTTCTTCACTATACACATAAGTCTGAAGTTGCACTATACCGTCAATGCTTTTACATGTTATGAATTTTAAGTATGATTAAATTTTATTTTCACTTTTGAAAATTAATAATATAGTAGCAAGACAAAATTATTCGAACATATTGTATTTGTATGTAGAGTAAGAGGCACGTAAGTTGGCACAAACAGAAATAAACAAACTATTACCTTTTTGCGAACTTAAGCTTAAAATCCAGTACTAAAAACATACTTGCCATGTGTTTTGTTTCTTGATCGAATTTTCAAGCACCAGCTGTTGGTGCAGTTGCACCTGCAAAGTTAATTGCGACATTTTTAAAGGCAATTACTTGCATTAAAACTGTAGCAATTTGTTTTGCAATAAATACATCCTTATAAATTAACCATCCGTGTTAACTGTTTTTGTCATCAATTTGTTTGTGGGAAGATGATTTTACTTGAATTGTATGTTATTTTCTGTATAAATAATTAAGTTTTAACCTCATAAGAACTAACAAAATTTCACAAACTAAACAACAACAAAAATGTAATTGTTAACAGACACCTTATGAGAGTTTCAGAAAATTTTAAACAAGCGGCACATGTGGTCCAGTAATGTTTGTAATGTGACTAGTAAGCAAGAAGTGGTTGAAATGAACAGCACACTTGTGTGCAAACTTACATGCATCTTACTCTACAATGTTCTGAACAACTGAGTAAATACTGAAAAATATAGTTTTTAAATGTTGAAGACTCCTTTGTGTTCGGCTGTAGTTAAACAATATTCCTTTTCTAAACAACACCAGATGTATCATTAATGGATAATCTAAGATAACGTATAGGCCTAATACTTTTTTGAGAGTTCCTTAAGTTCAATCCAAACCTAGAATTGTATCCACATCTTAAAAATAATTTTATACTTGTAAACTTTGTGTACATTTGATACTGTAGGGGATGTGTATAGAGGGTAATACTGAGCGGATTTTGCCCACCCCTTGTAGTTGCACGTAGCGCAAAATATGATTCAATAAAAATACTAAAATACTCAACTGCATAACAGCAACAACATTATTTCTTTGATAATACTTGAATTGTATATCAAACTGTATTTGCCCCTGGACATTTTTCAGTCAAGAAAAATATTAAAAACGTGCTCGAATTTCAAAGCAATATTTAAACGATATATTCATTATAAAAATTAAAACTAAAAACTGAGATATAAAGCTCTCTTAAACTGATCCAAATAACAACCTAAGCATACTATCTTAAAGGCCTATACATTGGTTATTTTACTTGTAATACATTCTATTTGTCGAATCAAACCAAGTCAAATGTAGAATAAACTGAGAAAATCAGTATACAAATATATTAACCGGTGTAAGTTTAATCATTGTTATTATTTTCAGCTAGCCCACCGATTAATATACCATATACACATACGAAGTAAAAATGTTTCTATTAAGTTCAAGCATAGGCCTACCTTAATCTAGAATTAGGAATTTATACCCGACAATGATGTGCGAAGTGGTGGGTATAATTGTGAATTGTCCCCGTGTATTCTCTATCTCTACGAAGGAAGTGGCGATCTGTCGGGGTGGCGATCTGTCGGTAGCGTACCCGACAGATCGCCATCTCTGAGAAGGGAAGGTGGGCTATCTGTCGGGGTGGCTACTTGTCGCAGCCGTGTGAGGTGGCGATCTGACGATAGCGTACACGATAGTAGTAGGTTGTTGATAATATTCACCAGCTGATCAACTTTGGATGACATCTTAAGTGCAAACATTAATCTTATGGGAATACGCAGACCTGGACTATAATGCTTTACATCAGATGCCGCCACAACTAGGGTGTATTTTAAGGCGAATATGAATGAATGATGAGTGTAGAATGGGTGATATGCCTTGTGCATTCTTGTTACTGACTATAAGACCGACCGATTATTTAGCCCAGATCATTATTTTGCCCAATGCCCAATGGAAGATGGATCCAGTTTCGAACCTTCACAATATTTTACTAGGATTTCGTTCAGGACCGACGTGGCGAACTTCAGATTATGAAACGAGCACGCTAACCACTACGCTACCCAGCCTTGGATCAACGTGGTTTTTTAAATCAAAAACTGATTGTTTATGGATGAAAGAAAATCTTATCGGCCGAGATACGGCGATTTTAAAAGACACCCGAGATACATATTATCGGACTAAAATAGCTGTATATTCCCATTTTGCCGTCTAAAACGTCAATCGGACCGCATTTTTAGCCTGAAAACGGTCAAACTGTGTTTTTCAACAAATTTACCGACCGGGTGTGTGTTATCAGCCAAAATCGATAATTTTATTGGCAATTTTACAGCAATATTACTAGCCAAAAACTACGACCGCAAAGTTTTTTATCGGCCGTAATTGAGTACCAACCGTATTTAATGCCGGAAATGTTCTTAATCGCTCAAAAACGGCAATCGGACCGCATTTTCTCGGTAATAAATAAAACCGGGTCGTGTTTTATATACAAAAGCGAAGTCCGAAACGCATTTTATCGGGCAAAATCAGAGATTTGGCCGTGTTTTATCGGTAAAAACATAAATTTTGCCGCAACTTGGAGGTCAAAATCACCAAAATGACTGAATTTTTAAAGTATAATGGACTGGACCACGTTTTATTGGCCTCAAGTGGCAAGCGAGCCACATATTATCCAAGGAAATAGCAATATATAATAGTATATAACAACCGTTTTCCTAGCATTTTAAAGTCCGAAATCGACGGTCGCAACTTGTTTATTGACCGAAATTGACGACCGAGCCTCAATATATGCCAAAAATCACAATCTAACCGTGATTTATCATAAAAATCGGCAATCGGACCACATTTCCCCAACGAAAAATAAAGCCGGATCCCGTTTTATAGGCCCGAACGACAACCGGAACGTATTTTTTACGAATACAGTCGGCGATTCGACCCCGATCTATCGCCAAAGAACTCCTATTTTTTCCTAATCGGATAGATCAAAAACAGGAATTTAGTTGCATTTAATGGCCCGAAATGACGATCGGCAACGTTTCTTACTGTTTGAAAATGACAACCAAAACTTGTCTTATTGACTGGGAACGACAGCGAAGTAAACCATGTCGGGATAGACCATGCTCGCGTCCATAGTCGGAATAAACCAAAATTCGGTCCAGTCGGGCTCAAGGTCACATCTCAAAGTGTAGGACTCGCTCGCAGCGCTCAGTACAGCGTCTTATGGGTTATTGGCGACGCGTCCTCAGTCCTCAGTTAAAGAGGTTTTCGGCGTAAGGGATTTTTTTATAGTAAAATGGGTTTCAGAATCGTATTACTGAATAAATTCTTTGTCTTTTGGTACTAAATTCAATTGTATTTAACCTCTAATTATGACTAAAAACACGTGTAAGTTTCAATATTAGTATACAGATCTCGATGTTCACGTACCCAACCTGGATTTTCATCGAAATTAATTTACGACTCAATGGGTCCCATATTTTACCTACTTGATACATGAGTCAACTCTTTTCGTGAAAATAACTATATAATAACAATTGTAGGGCTTTTAAAGAGGCTTAGTTTCGAATTTTGACACAATAAATTTGATTCCATAATATCGCATTTATATTTTTGGTAAAAAGGTTTATTCAAAACTAAATATATTTCGTATTCGAGTTCCTTGACATTTTCCTCAATTTTTAACGACAATATGATTTTTATAGGATTGGTTATTACAGTATTGGCTCATATATAGGCTTAGTTCTGAGTTTCGACGTAAAACCATAGTTCATTCATAATTTTGATTAAATATTTAGCTACACATATTTACTTACGACTTTGTATTTCAGTTCCCCGATCTATTCCTTATTTATTCACACAAAATCAAATTATAAGTCTATTTGAATAGTTGTTAGGGAGGTATAACTTAAGTTTATGTAAACAGATGTTGATTCTCTTCTATTTCAATGTTCACGATTAAAATCATAAAATGTGACCATCAAATTAAAGATTATAAACCTGAAAACATGTAACATTTAAATAAAATATAATTTAACGATGTAATAAATAACTACTAGAACTAGAAGGGAAAATGTTTAAGTGATTCAGCTTTTAAAGGGAGAAGGGTTTAAATAAAAGGCAAAGTTATGTTTAAATAAAATCCAATACATATCGAGTTAATGACTCCTGTATTTTAACTTATAAAATGGAGAAATAAAGTATTTAGTGGGGAATTTTTGCTTCACGACTACATTATTACAAAACAAATATGTTTATTCTTTCATAACATTTTACTATGTAGAACAAATAAGTCTCAGATTATTTTTCATTTAATTTAATTATATATTCATTTATAATATTTAATATGTAATGTTTAATCATGAGTCAGATTACATCTCGATAAATGTTTTTTTATCATAATTGAAAGCTGTGTTAAGTAACAATAACCTCAATATAATATGGAGTAAAATGTATATTTATATATTTACTTTTTATAAAAATCTATGTAAAATGAGGAGCGATTATTCTGATGTGGTAGTAGGGCGTGGGGCCGTGGTCCTCGACGACGACGACGGCACGCGTAGAACTGAACATAGCCGTGATTTATATCGGATTATTGAAGAAACTAGAAGGTATATCGAAAATGTTTTCGAATAAATTTTGAAGATCAACTAATTAGCTACAACTTTCTCGCTCGAAGTTTGTTTTTACCTCAGGAATAAAAAACTTTCTCGCTTACTGACTTTTTTATGTCATGTTCTTACAACATTCTATTATTTTAATTATTACAAATTACACATAATTTTAAACTAAAATATATTGATACTGTTAGATGCGGACATTCATGCAGAAAAGGAATATATAAGTTTCATTGTAGTTTTATTATTATTAAGATGTACAGGAGCGTGTAATCGACAACGCGCTCACTGCTCGGGATTACTCAGATTTGCCGTGTCCTACAATTTGGGTCTAGCCTGACAATGTGCGGACCATTTTCTGTCCATTTGGCGAGCTCTCCATGGTTTCTAACTCGCTGGGGAACGACAACCGAGCCGCATGAACAAGAATGTCCGAAAAATACGTTTTAAAAATAAATCAACGAATTTTCGCAGAGATTCCCGTAAAATTATCCGATTTTCCAGGAATTTCCGGTCTGTGAACTCTCTGTAGTAGTATTACAGGCATATGAATCTGACTGACGACGCATCAATCAGACGGCAAGTCGAGATGACGCTGCCGGGCAGACGTAGCGCTGACGCTGGTGCGGGGGTCCGCGCGCAACTCCAATATTTTGCCTTGGGGGGGGGGAATTTCCCCCATTTCCCCCCATGGATACGCGCCTGATGTTGTACAGTTCTTTCTTATATATTGGATGGCTGAAAAACTTAATAATTCTTATGATTTGTATTTACAACGTAAAAAGTATTGCCGCTGACAAAGGACAGTGATAGGGCTGAAGAGTGGGCGCGCGGCGGTCAAAATGAACATTCCCGTCGGAAGCCTCCCTTAACCGCCGCGCCGGTGCCGCACTAGAACAGTGCTCCCGAGGCACAGTTCCGCAGGTATGTTGGTCAGGTCCCAATCCTTTGATGCGACTGTGCCTTTGTTGGAAGCGGCCACGCACCACCATTGTCACCCTCCTTCTGTTCTAAGAAACACTCCGTCCCACTGTCCTACTACGATTTGCAATAAATTGTTCCGTTAGGCCTACCAAACTAAAAGATGGCCCATATTATTTGTCCAAAGGAGACGAATAATACAAAATTTTAATCACAGTTCTACGATGTCTCGATACTGATTTACTTCTAAAGTAGACGAACATAACATTTGAATCAGGGATCCTAGAAAATAAACCGTAAGGTCCATAAAGACATTATGTCATTGGATCGAAAATAAAAACGTCACTTGATTTTACTTTACTTGCTTATGTCAAAAGGTCCATGTGTTCCCCGTTATCTCTGCAAACAAGAATATTCTTACATACATATAAACAGAACCATATCAGTACATTTGTTAACATTCGATCCGCTGAGCCATCTTTTGAAGTTTATGGTTCTTACAGTTTATTATCTATTATCCGTGATAATAATCACAGTTCTATTATCCCACTATCGAAATATCAGGTAACATAGTTATTTATAAAAAAATATTGCAGGCAAGTTTGGGAAACCCGTTGTCTATGAGTCTTTTTTATAGTATCCACCGTGAAGCCACAAAATAGGCCGAAGATAGAGATGAAGAGTTGCTGCCAAATAACATGTGTGTAAAAACGTCAATCAGAGGGAACATTCAGTTTAAAGCAAAGTAAGATTACAGAAAAAACGGGGATGGCCACTGATTAACCTAATAGTTTTATTTTAAATTAAAAACACAGTTTTATAAATACAGATTTTCCAACGAGTTGTAGGGTTCCTGGTTATCAGTCGGGATTGTAACAACGAAAACAATTATTTGTTCAAAATTCACGGTTGGTAATGGCGAGTTTATGTTATTTAAATAATTATTGAAGACATTTTCCATCACTTATTATAGTTAGTAATATATATACGTAATAAGTAGTGGACAATTTCCGCAACAATTCCTTAAATAACAACGTAAACAATACTCTACTTATAATCTTCCTAGAATTTCCCTAAAATAAATCTACCTGAATTAGTAAATTACAGATTACTTTAATTCTTAAACTGTTAAAATACCAACCGGCCGTAATTTTTCCGCTTCGGAATGATTTTCAACTATCTTCTAATTTGAACTATTGAAGTACAAACAATACTACCTTAATATAGAATAGACTGTATATTTTAGCTTTAAAAAACCTTTAAATCACTAAACCTTGTTTCTAGAGTTTATAAATATGTTATTAATTACTAAGAGATGATTATCCAAACATTTTACCTGTCAAACCGTATATGTATGAATAATAAATACATCACAGAGTAGCAGCTAAAAAAAGTAACAACTTCGAAAAATATGTTATAGCAGGTAAATTTAGAACAAGGAAGTATATTATAGTCCGGTCATATTTTTAAAGACAAAATCACTATGATAAAAAGAAAATAAACTGTTTAAGAAGATATTTTAAAGTAAGTATTTAAGATTTGACAGTTAATTTAAAACCTTTGAATAATCGACTAATTAAAATATTTATATTTATTATAGTTAAGTGATATAACTGTCCGTTGAACGATTTTAAGATTACAGTTTCGGTCTCACATTGCTCGGAGAAACTCCCCCCCATTTCCTTAAACTTTAGATTAGGTATAAATTCAATATTATCAAGTTTTGTGCTAAAACCCTTTATTTTGGAGTTAGTCTTGAAAAAGAGAATACATTTTCGAGACCTATCGTTATAAAAACAGTTTCGTAATCGTTATAAGCAGTTATCATTGGTAACGGTGCTAGTACGTAATGTATAACCAGTTTTATTTAACTATACATTCTATATACTTAAACATGTAAATTCCATAAACTAAGATGGAGGTCATTATAAAGTGTCTAAATATGCGAAATGGAGCAAGCACAATCGGTTGGTTCATCCTTACGCACCTTTATGTAGGCTTAAGAACTATAACTTGATTAGGAAAATCGTTGTGAAGGACGTCTTGCTTGAATGGGCGATGAATTGTCTTTGATTATTCTTCTCTGACTTTACAGGAGAGGAAACGGGTGTGCGGTTGGGGGTTATCGCTACTGTGGTGGTAGATCCTTTTTCCAACTAACTGGTTGACTCATCTTTCCCTTTATCCTAGTATTGGTCCACAGCGACCGTTGAAGCTGTAAGAATTTTTTAAGGGTTATTATTATTGCAAAACCATTGTTTCGTGGAAGGACACTCTGTTATATGCCACCACACTGACAGCACCGAGTGAGGAGTGTATGAACTCCACTGTGCAATAAATATTGTTATCGTTTTAGCCAGCTATTACGATTATAACAATTAACTTTGTCTGTAAACTCTTCAATACGGACATAAAAGAGTCAAATTCGCGATTATGACTATCTTTGTTGGGGTGGTGGCGCTTTCATTAGAAATCGCATTTCGATAAGCTCATCCCTACTAATTTGGCTGTGTATATATTGCAATTGTCACCCGCCTAAATTATTTGTTCGGCCGCATTAGAATAACAATACAGTGTCGGATAAACTGGGTGATCAAGACACAATTAACAGAGATATTAAATTAGTAAAATAATTTAATAAAACATGTGTACGGCTCATTATGAAAGGTTTTAGAAACTTTACATTAATTCCTTAGATTAATGTAAAATGAAGTTTTCCCAAGAAAATTACATATTTGGTATTACAACATCTGACACACATTAACAGTTAAAATTATTCAAAAACGTATTCGGGAATAAGCAAATGCCTACCACAACCTCATTTTGTATTACTCTTTATTTGCATATATTATTATTAATGTTTCAAAAAGATAATACATACTTCAGTCATAACCCATTCCGTTGGCAAAAATTATATACGGAGTGTAAATGTCCGGAAGGTTGCGTTAACTGTATATCTTGTTAGACTTTACGGAAAGGCGGCAATCGGCAGTCCCTTCCCCTCACGCGCCTCCACCAATGGGAGAACGGTTTCCCCTTCCCTTGGTCAGATTGTGACTTGCCGCTTGTTTGTAATATGGAATGCTATAGCTGGGCATTTTGTAAACATATACAGGAGGAGTGCCTTCTGCCAAAAGTCGTTTAAATAGAGATTATATTAGGATATATGAAACCGGCATATTCAAGTTAGTCTATATATCTAGTATAATTTGTTGTACGTAAATCATAACTCATTATAAAAGGTGGGTTTGATGGAATGCTACCTGCCGGGATCTTGTATGGAATGCTATCTGCCGAGGCTCTTTATATATATATATATATATATATATATATATATATATATATATATATATATATATATGTATATATATATATATATATATATATACCCCCGTAGCAGCAAACCTGCGTACTCAGCGAATTTCCAATGCATATATATGTATATTAATACCACATAAAGCCACATACCAAGTTTCATCAATATACATTCATAAATAAACAATTTATGACATTTTAATTATTCTCCATAAGAATAACATGGCAGCTGAGTATGCAGGTTTGCTGAAGCAAGGAACACAAAAAATTGGGTTTTATACAAATATCAATATAACTCATGTAGGTAAAGCCACATACCAAATTTCATTAATTTATTTTCATAATGAAGGCAGATAACACGTTACTTATTCTCCATAAGAATAACATGGGGCTGAGTACGCAGGTTTGCTGCTACGGGAGCCTTGGGTAAAAAATTGTCTTTTTGAGCAAATATCAATGGTCCACAACCAGATGAAGCCGTATACCAAGTTTCGTCAGTATACGTTCATAAATAAGCGAGATATAAAATTTTTATTTTTCTCCATAAGAATAACATTAGACAACGTACTGTGTTTAGCACTTTCAATATCTCAGTAACCAATTGACGTAGAGAAATGATCAAAATACCAAATTGTGTGTTTTTTAAAGCTGAATCCAATGGGAAAAAATAAAATTTGACTATTTCCAAAATTATATGTACAAAATTCAAAAAACCCATTTTTGGGGTACAAACCCCCCCCCCAAAATACCCCTTCGGATAGAGCGATCTGGCTGGTTTTCGAACTTAAAGTCATAAATGTTGCTTTACACGTTCATACCAAATTTCATCAAAATCGGATAATTTTTACGAGAGTTATCGTGCTCACGGACACACACACATATATATATATATATATATATATATATACAGTTTCGAACGAATGGTGTTTTTGGGGTCTGGGGACCTCAAAACGAAAAGTTATCATGGTCCCGGGCCTAGGTCTTACCATGCCGACTACGGTAATAGCTTCTTCCCTATAGGGAAATTCGCTAATACATATATATAAATATAAAATTTTGAACGACCCCCCAAAACGTGTTCAGGGGGTCACGTTAGGAACTTCTATGGTGGTCCCGGGCTTAAGTTTCACCGTGCGGGTCATGCTAATAGTTCACTTTCCATAGGAAATTCATTAATAAATACATAACGTATTTTGAGTAAGTTTGCTTTAAACCTATGTTTTTGTTGTTTTATAGCGTAAAATCATGACTTGATACAGTACTGCGCAGTGCTACCCACATCTTTAGTTTTTTAAGTTGTTTTGTGTAAGCCACAAAACAAATCACTGCCTGCGGCAATGGTTTTTTATTAAAATGGAAACTACAGCAAGGCTATCATTGACAATTCAAATTCAAGATCTTTTAAGAGGGGGTACCAGTTAATCCATGTATATTTCTAAACCCATAAGAGCAATGATTCTTTCAAGTTCCATCCAGCCTCAATGGGTGGTCGGATGTTGTTGATTTATAGCCTTTTTCAGGAGGAAAAAAAATAACAAAGCGATTTCAGTGAGCAAAGTTTCAAATTTATTTTTTATTTCTATTTTTCTATTGAATTTTAAAATGCAAATCGAAAATGTTGTCACTGAAATTGCTAGATAACCACCAGCACAACATTTCTTCTAAATTTTAAAAATATATATTCACAAATAACACAGGACGGATTTTTAAAGTATTGGTCCTATGGGGGAAGCAGTTAGAAATGCAAAAAGTTTAGAGACTTTTCCATTCTAAAAACGCCACATGCATGACCCAGAGGGGAGCGCAGAATTGGACACGTCAGAAAGTGTTGCAGCGACGACTCCAAGCAGTCCTAAAGATTTGGTGGAGTGGTACATTCATGGAGTTCATACCCCTGCCGCCACCATTACTGTACTATTAGACCACGCCCTTTGACTAAGGTTGCTCCCTCCCCATCAGTGATGCCAACAGACATGTAACAAAGTTGTTGTATACTCATAAAATATGACCATTTTAAACCATAATCTTGCCATTACGTAACTAATTAAGTAATTCAAAGAGTACATTTAAATTTTGTTCATGACCTTGTAAACTGAAAAGCATTGATTGAATAAAAGTTGAACATAACTTATTGAATTATAAATGAAAAGTAAACAATAACAGTTTTATGCAGGACTAAAAACTTATGTAGCGCGCTGCGGCGGTTGGGTTACATTAGGTTACTCTAATTTTACGTCCATAACACATAATTTCTAAGGGACCCATAATTTTAAACTGTATGCTGGAAGTTAGCGGACCTGCTGTTAATACGTGCAGAGTGAGAACAAGAGAGTGGCTCGCTGGTTTAGTACTCTCAGCTGCAGGGTGGGGGGCTGTGACAATTCTCCTGCCAAACATTTCTACTGCGCGTAGTCGTCACTGCGACAGTTTTTGACTGAGGACTTTTCATTGTCTCACCTAGAGCATGACTTCCATTGTATTACATGTACTATAAGTGATAGCACCTAGTTAATTACACTTGAGAACAGGAATGAAGTCCAGCGAGAAATGTAGGCCTAAATGAAAAATCTACTTACAGGCTTAAAGTGCTCAACTGAATAGTTTTTATGTGAGATTTAATATTTAAGAATACATTTTTAACAAATTTGTTGTGCAATACAGTCACATATCACGATAGGCTATGGCAATATGATGTGTATCGCGTCACTTATACTGTATCATTTTAGATGCACCGTATAATTTGAATTTAACTTATATCCTCATATAAGGGACTTAAAAGACCCTTTATTTGAAGCGGCAAAGATAGCCTGGCTATAGTTTTCATTATAAAAAAAGCCTGAATTACTTTCTTTGAAAACTTTGTAAAACAAACTTTTTTTGATTAAAAGTCCAATACAGGTAAAGATCTTTAAGTTAAGAGTGGAATTTGTACAGTACAATATGCATACACCACCCATTCGGTGTTGATATGTCGATCCTTAAACTTTTATGAATATAAAAATTCAACTATATTATTATATTGTTAATAATATGATATATTTGGTATTAAAAATTTGGTTTATTATACAATACAAACAACTCAGAGATATGATAACGTTTGCAAGTACAACTTTTTTGGCTTGTCTACGGCAGTGGCATTTTGTATTTAACGTTGTTAGAAGACAACGGTCCAAACCCCTCAAAGTCTTGTGGGCAACATGGGAATCAAACCAGCGACTTCTTGTACCAAAGTCCAAGAAGTTAACCGTTAGGCTAGCAAGGCACCCACCACCCTCACTCCGTTAATAAAATTTTACGTGAGTTTCAAACAGTTATTGTTCTAAAAACCAACAAATAACAATAAGGAAATCATAATGAGAATGATTTTAATAGTTTTTACCGTGGTAATACATGACAGACTCCTGGTGTCTTCCACCGACGCTGATACAAATAGAAGTACCAAACGCACGATTTAATACGAGCAACAACAACTACTGTACGAAGCGATCAGTTACTAAACTTATTGCAGCTGCATTGCCGATCAAATATTGAGTTAAGGAGCAGAATGTGTCATCATAAAACAGCCTTTATAGCCTCAAAGTCATTCCATGCATAGCCTCATCAGGTAATATAAGAACAATGTAAGGTAAAGAGTTGGGCTTCAATAATGAATACCACCTTATTTCCAAGTGTAATATTTTGGTATATGGCCAAACAACTATTCCTAATCAAACCTACCTAACCTAACCAAACAGCCAAAGTACGCTGCCAGTGACTTCATGTTATTGAATCAAAAAGAACTAAGTAAACAGTAAGCTGAAAAATAAAGGTTATTAGAACTGTTGGATCCTGTCGCCGCTTAGTTGCGGCCAAGTCATATGTACAGCGACGGCTCTTTTCCGAAGTCTTAAAGCAGCGTGCAAGCATTTTTATTTGGTATTTGCCAGGTCACATGCCTTCAACATAAATTATGATTGAATGTACCGGGATGCGCAGCAGAATACCTTCCATGAGGTATATTTAGTTTTGTGTTTAATTCTTGACAGTCACGTTATAGTACGGTACCTATTTTCTCAGCTGTTGTTTGTAAATTCCTTTAAAAATAGCCTTCTGCAACTGTTTGTATGTTTATTTTAATAACACGCCAAGTAGAAACTACTAAGAAGTCTTACAATTTAGCTTGTAGGGCCTAAGTCTGATATTGTGTAAAATAATTAATTAGGCTAATTAAACGTAATGGACAAACAAATCTTGACTACCTAATAATTAATGCAATAGGCCGAGCAGCTTAAAACCCAGGCCTCTGGAGGGACCGTAAGAAGCCAAACTCAGTAGGATCCAGTAGTTTAAGCCTAGCATACGATGTTTTTTTTTTATTATGTGCTCGAATTGGGTAAGGTTTATAAGACAATGTGGTCTGGTGGATTTATTTTATTATGTTTGGCCATTCCAAGTACAGTTTCACTCGGCAAACTTAAGTTTATCACAAAAAGCAAGTGGACATTAGTGACATGTTGTAACTCCCAAACATAAATATAAGCTAGGCCTATTATCAAATTCCCCCCTTATAGACTACCAATGTTGCACTTCCACAGACGCCCAGTGGAACAATCGAATGAAAATAATATAAATACGTTAATGTTTTGATATTTTTATATAAATATATCGGATCAAATTGATACCCCTGACTTAATATAATCGTAATAATAGATTTTTTTTTGTCATATATCCCGGTAATTTAAATTTTATTTATATCATATTTTGTTTGGAAAATGGCACATAATTAAAATTAGGCCTACATAATTACTTAACCATAGTATTCTTTGTGGGAGTGTTTTAAACAATGAAGAAAATACTGTAGAGTTTTTAAAACCGTAGTTTAATTACAAAATCAATTAAATGTAGGATTTGTAACGACGATATCAGGTTGAAAATCAAGGAAGAAAATAAAATTTTGTTTCGATGTTGTAAAACGGTAAATGAATATAACGTTTCAGTTAGTGCTTTGTAAAATACTTTTTTTTAAGAGCAAAGTTTGGATTAACAAACATATTAACAATCTCATGTACTGCTTTAGTGTTACCGTAACGTTATTGATTATGATTTTTTATTGAGAGAAACAAGTCATGGAGGCGGAGGCATTAAAACCAGCACTGAGACGTGTGATAAATTTACTTGTATTTAAGTTATTGCGAAATGTTAATAATAAATTAAAGTAGTTATTATTTGTACATACATCAATATTTTACATTGATTATTTTCATTCGATTGTTCCACCAGGCGTCTGCAGAAGTGCAACCACTACCAAAGCCTATTTATGGTTAAAATAAATAAATTAACAGCAAGGCTAAAAGTAAAATATGATGTAAAATTGTTCAATTAGGGATGGTTGGCAAACAACAATAGCATTGGCCTAGGCCTACCTAAATTATATTAGGGTTAAACTTAAATAGTCAAAGGATACTGTATTCATATTATATTGCCATTTAAACGTTGTGGACAGTATTTCAAGTTTATTAATAACACAAAAAGTTAGTATATACTCACATCTTATCTTATAATCATCTTATGATATGGATTAAACTTAAGGCTAATATACAAAACCTGAAGTATTATTTACACAAACTATCACACAAATTATAGCTTATGACACTGTACCCAAACTATCTGGGAAAAAACACAAATAAAAAGATGTACGGTATGGTTGTTTTTTAGTAGTGCGGTATAATGTTGGCATTCTCGCCGATGACACTTTTAACGCATTAAATCCAACTTAAACCACAGTCGTGTTTACATAATAGGTGTATGGAACTCGAAAGGAAACTAACTTACAGAAGGGCCATTTTGATTACCGGTATTGCTACAACATTAATGTAATTATTATTATTGTTGAACTCAAAAGAACGCCACGTTTCGAATTCCTAACAGAAAGGTGTAGGTAGGTAGAGTCTGAGTCATTATAACAAATTAATTAAATAAACTGTTCATTCGTAACGTAACATATCTAACCTAAAAACAAACTTCAACCAACAAAATGACAGCGACAGCAGCTGAGCTGATGTATGTTTTGACAGTTCAACAACACGGTACTACAAAGCTCAAAATATGTACTGAAATAATGTTCAATGAAAAAACTGATAATTATTAAAATGTAATAATAAATCGCCAATTATAGTTTATTTAAAGCATTAAACCGTAAAAACGTTATCCTAAAAATTTCATGACAATCCATCAAACTGTTAAAATGTAGATAGCGTCACACTACTTCGAATTCCAAACTGAGTATAAGGATTTCGTTTCACTCAATCCAATAATATCGTACCTGATTATGTCATAGGTGGGTGTCCTAGTCTTTTTAGTGAAAATCAGGGAAGCTTTTCGAAGGTGAGTGTTTCCCAATGCTAAATTATTCCAGCCAGTTTAGTTGACCACATTGTTCTGGGTAGTAAATGTGGTGTGAAGATCTTATAGCTTAGTTTAAGACAGGATGGGTTCCATTTTGTATATCTATTTTGATGTATCCAAACATAGTTCGTGGTAAGTATATCGGGACCATTTATTCTGAATTGATAGAGAAACCAAAATTATATCTTAACAGTAAAAAGGTAAGGTAGTAGCTTTATATTCAACAACATAGCTCGTACAAAATTCATATTCAATACGACATTAAGTGTAAACATTAAACATAAACATTGAATGTTAACATCTTTAATTAAATTCTCACCGAGTACAGGGTCAAATATTAAAAATCCATGGGTTTATTTATAATTTTATTGGCAACTACTACTACTCAGTAAAAATTAACCCAGAGGACACTAGGTTGGTGTTTATCATGCTGTAAGGTTATTTTTAACCGGCATTAGTAGGTGAAATAAACAATTAGTTAGCAGTAAAAAACCACTCGGTTACAAATAACCGTATATACTTTGACTAACTTAAGTTAGTTACTAATAACCGTGCGGCACTCGTTGCTAGTAACCAACAATTAGTTACTGCTGAGGTAACTCAACATCATGGGGAGTCACGGTGTTGTTCTCTGGAGACTTCACACAGTCCCGTTGTCGTGCGTGAGACATGGGTGGTCGAGATCTACGCCTCTCTAAAAAGATATTTTATGTAGCCGACCACTGAGCGTCTGAACTTAACAGTCAATGTGAAAATTTATTTTGAAGAAGATAAAGGGGTTGAGCAGACTTCTTATGCCGTTTTTTAAATTTAAAATTGTAACATTGAAAAACAAATGTAATCTTATAAACATCTATCCTTCACACGGCACAGTCGATGAATCGCAGGATTTACTGATTGAAAGTTGTTTTTGTGTTTTTTACCAAGGTTCATAATCAGTTTAATTTGTGAAGGTCCTGCATCTGTGATTGTACCATCCTCACGTCCACCAATGAACAAGCAACTGATCAATACAGAGGAAAGTCTCTTCCAAAGCGAGGAACGAACATATACATTTTTTTACACCGTTCTTTTAACCATCACCACTGTTGAGAACAGTTTCATTTATATTGATTTACATTTATTTAAATAAAATCAAGTAGTTATGTGTTTTTAAAACATACGATGTTTCCAAGTCAGTGTTAATTGTTTATTTAAAATTATAATGAAAACAGGACCTAGCAAAATTGGTGATTTTAAAAGTGGTTTGTCAATGTTGTTAAAGTTTAATGTTTCGTTACATTAATATTAATCTATTGGAACGTAAAGATGAAATGTATCAAAGAATTTAAAGTGTTAAATTAAACAGGGTTAATAGTTTTTTGGACTTGAGTTATTTTATTTCTAAAAGCGAATCCAAAGTGTTACGTGTACCGATTTGGTCTCACAAAAACCACGCCGTTCTCTACCCGACAGAGTTCCTTGACTTAGCAACACTACCCGAACTATCTGCCAGTACATTTCGTTAACTTTTATTTAATTGTACATTAAATATGTAAAATGTAATTTTAATATTGTAAAATTATGTGGGTTGTTATTTTCTTTTGTTAGTCCTACCATTTATACATACAACCAGTACGAAGGACGGCTACACAACTAGTTACATATATATATATATATATATATATATATATATATATATATATACATATATATATAAGTATATATAAGTTATGGATAGCTGGGTAGTGTAGTGATTAAAGTGCTCGCTTCACAATATTTGGTTCGCTAGATCGATCCTGAGCAAAATCGAATAATTTGTGAAGGTTCGAAACTGGACTCAGCTGCCATTGGGCACTGGGCTCATTAACTTCGGGTTCAATTTTTACTATGCGATAAGAACCAAATGTAAAACTATACTAGCACATAATTATTTTTATATTCGTTGCTATAGAACGTTTTTTCACGAACAAATTTGTAATAAACAAGTAAAAAATGCTGTGTGAAAAGCCCAATTTAAATTTGCCCCCTCGGTTATTATTATCTAAATAACGCGATTACTTGTATATGCACGAGATATACGAACAGAATATGTAAACGAAACACGGTTCTAAGTGACAGGCAGGCTTAGCGTCCAATTTTCTCCCGTCATGTAAAATAATAAAATATGAGGAACCATCGACGCTACTACTTTGTTCTATGTAAATGTGAGCCTTTTTTAAAATATGAGGTGGTTTTGTATGATGGATATTCAAATTAACAATGCTGCATCGTGTTAAATATTTATTTCTGTAACATGTAATGGTCGATGATTTGTAAAATATGTTAAAATATTTGCTTATTACTTTACATAAGAATTAAATAATTGAACTATGTGAAAGTCAAAACTCCTGTCTGTAATATGTTTTGACCGCAGAATAAATTAATAAGATTTTAGTATTGTGTATCAATGTGTGTCGCAAACGATATTTTTAGTGCAATGGATATTTTCGACAGTTACATATTTAATTAATTCCCAGAAGAGAAGGTTTTTGTGAAAAGTTGATTGTGACAGTATTTCTAAGCGTAAAACATGTTTGGTATATTGTTTTTGTAAGAAAGCATGATTTAATACGGAAAATATGTGTTTAACTAAGTTGTTGAGAAAAGTCAATTCCTGTGTGACATACGGCCTTGCCCGTCGAGAATAAAGTTATATTGGAAAAGTTGATAGAGAGCGTGTAAGCACAGCGAGTAAAATCTCGTGTGACCTCTCTGGATAGATTCCAGGTCAGAATTAGTTGTCACAAAATAAATACAGTAACTATAATTGTAAATGCAACTTTACTCTAATTAAACAAACATTTAGGGAAAAACTCAAGTATTCTCAAAGAATACTCTACGTATATCTATCCCACAAAACAAAATGTATTATAATAAATATAAAAAATTTATTTTGGAGGAAAATATATTTTCATTATAATATCAATTAGAAATCACGGTTATTAAAACTCAAGGAATTTTCATAAACAAAGTAATCATACCGAGGTTTTGATTTTAACAAAATAATGCTAAACATGAAGTATAAAGAAAGCATTAAGTTAAAAAAAAAACAATAAATACCGGGTGTCCACAAAAGAACTGAAACATTTTAAAGGCAAATACTGATACCAAATAAGAGACTATGTTTGATGTTTTATATATGTATTTAAAGATAAAATTCTCAAGTTTCATTATAAACTTAGTATAACTCGATATGAGCACCATTAGGGCATTAACATCCATTGTTTAATTTTTTTTACATTTTTTTCAAATTTTGGACGATATTTTATTCTAAATTACAGAACTGTTCGCATCCCTCGTTAATGTTTGCACAGGCTTCATTGTCGTTCTGTATGTTAATTGTTGAACATAAATCAGCTGTTATTATGAGTTCAAATAGACAACTAGACATGTTTATGTAGTGCAATGGCAACTCCACAGCAAAAGGCCCAGTGCGTTATATGGTTTGTGGAAAGTGGCTCTATTGTTACAGTCCAACGGAACTTTTGACGTCAATATGGTGGTCAAGCGCCTGCATACAACACTATCCATCACTGGGTGAGAACCTTTAAAGAGACAGGTAGTGTGCGGAAAGCTAAGTCGACTGGGAGACCTCGTGTTTCAGAAGAAAATGTAGACCAAATTCGTGCTTCTTCTCAGCAAAGCCCCAAAAAGTCGTTGAGAAGGCGTGGTCTTCAGTTGGGGATATTAAAATCAACTGTTCATAAGGTGACGAAGAAAAGACTTCACCTAAAAGCTTACAAAATCCAGTTGTTACATGAAATCAAACCAAGAGACAAAGACATCAGGATTCAATTTGCTGTTAGCAAATAAACACAAGATTGAAGAAGACGATAATTTTTTTGAACAATGTAGTCTTCTCTGATGAAGCAAATTTTCATGTAAGTGGTATTGCAAACCGTCACAATTGTAGGATATGGGGCGCACAACCGCCTCGTGAATTCATTGAATATCAACGTGACTCTCCCAAGTTGAATGTTTGGTGTGGCCTCATGCACGATAAAGTTCTAGGACCTTTCATTTTTGTTGAGAATTCTATAAACGGTGACATTTATTGTGACATGTTAGAGGAGTACGTTTTCCCACAGTTGGATCAGATTGAGATGGAGAATGGCCCTGTCCATTTTCAACAGGATGGAGCGCCACCACACTACAGTTTGCGTGTGCGAGAAGCGCTAGATACTCAATTCAACGATCGGTGGATTGGCAGGGAAGGGCCCATCCAATGGCCTCCTAGGAGTCCAGATCTGACTCCTCTGGACTTTTTCCTTTGGGGGGCAGTAAAGAATGACGTCTACTCGGTGCAGATTCGGGATCTTAATCACCTCCGATAGAGAATAGTCGCATGTGTTGGTGCAATATCCCCTGAAGTACTGACCAAAACCTGGGAAGAGGTCAAATTTCGCTTAGATTTATGCCGGGCCACTAATGGTGCTCATATCGAGTTATAATAAGTTTCTAATAAAACTTGAGAATGTTAGCTTTAAATACATATATAAAACATTAAACATAGTCTCTTATTTGGTATCAGTATTTGCCTTTAAAATATTTCAGTTCTTTTGTGGACACCCGGAATATTAATCGTCTTTGGAGTAAATGCAATTTTTTTAAGTTTAAGAAGCCACATGAATATGTTATAAACCATGAGTTTAAATGGATCAATACATTCATTGCCTTTAAATTTCTACTTTAAGTTATTAAATCTCTATTATTAATCAATACTTGCAGTTTTATTTGCTATCCATCAGTAAAGACTTATCATATTTCACACGTCACTATGTAAGACTACTGGACGTGCAATACCTGACAAAACAAGTATTTGGTGTAGTTTGTAAAGGCTGTCCCACACTTCTCGTGAACAGACTTGAACATTCGGCCGAACATTCTCCCGAATGTGCACTGAACATTCCATCCCGTATTCAAACGTTCGTGCAGCACCCACACTTATCGAACATTACGCATTTTACACATATACATATTACACATCACCCAAACATTCGGAAGTGTTGGACAGCCTTAATAGTTATTTAAGCATCTTAGGTTAGCAAGAGCGTCATTTTAACCTGAGGGCGATGCTTGAAAGCACGAGTCCGTTAAATGCCCGAAGGCGTTGTGGTTCTTCCTTGAGTCAAGTACATTCAAGTCAAGTATTTCATCGCCCTTACGCCACAAAATAGGCAACGAAAATATAAAAAGTAGTGTTTTAGTTTAATTATGAACAACTCGTAAGTTATTACGAACAATAAAGATTGAAAAAAAAACAGCTGATGCTAATTATATGTTGTGAAATGTTTGATTGGTGTAAACGCAATAGCTGAATCTATTGGAACAGCTCATTGAGCATTGCCGGGAGTGTAATTGTAACGCTATGTGGCCTCCCTGGACTGCAATAATGCTCATTACTTACCTGTCAAAATTTAGACATTTAACATGTAGTGGGCGATAAAATAAATAAAATTTCAATCGAAACTTGTGATTTGTGAACGTCAGTTTAAGCATATTTTTGAATGAATTTACGACCACAGACACACAAATAGAGTTTTAAACAATTTATGCCGGTCGTAGGATAGTATGATTTAAGAAATATTGATACCATGGGCAATACTACTCACTTACTCAATTTACTATACTCACTTACAAAACCTGTGACTGAAACTAGCACTCTGAAAGTCATAAAACTAGAACACAAACTGCAACACGGAAAGTAGCAATTCTACAACATGAGGGTTGCTTACTAACCTCAACATAATATCTATCAACATTATAGTTGCTACAATAGTGTTTAACTACTCATATTCCTTCTATAGTGATAAAGATTCTAAAAGTTTAACTATTATAGTGGAATGTAATACTTAGTTGTTGATCACGAAGTGTATTATTTTCATTAATTAAGACTGTTATTTTCCGTAAACAGTATCATACATGTATTACTTATTTTTTATTTACGACAAGATGTAGAATAGTGTGTCATATTTGTATATTATAATAGACAGACATATAAATTTATTTCGAAAAACCTCTCAATTTATATAAAAAAAGTAATAGTATATACTAAGCTATTAATCAAGGTATGGCAACCTTGCCTCAGCAGCGTAGGATATACGGTGCACGTATATTTTTGTTGTTGTTATTATTATTTAAACGCCATCACAATTTTTAGAGTATCACATACAATATTCTAAGAAGAAGCGGTCCAAGCCCCTTAAGTGTTTGTGGGCATCATAAGAACAGGCCCCCTGTCAAAATGGACAGAAGTCCAAGATGCTAACTTTTATGATGCCAAAATCGGATGCTCATCGAGATACACAACGCCTATTTTTGAAATTGGTAGACCAATTAATAATTGGTAATTAACATTTAAGGAAACAGAGTATATCAGACAAAATTTTTACAGATTGAAATTTTAACACCGTTTAGTTTTCACGGAGTCTACTTAAATAAATATTTCATTTATTATATTTATTGATTACTGTTGTATTTCAGAGGGGATAAAGTTCTCTAAAGAACTTAAATTTAAAATAAAAGTTTACGCTATTGGTTGGTTTTATTACGCTAATTTAGGCCTATATACTGTATACGACAGTAAACTTAATAACAAGTATATACAAACATGCGTTTTAATATACAAAATATTATTTAGCAGGTACAAAAATATGTTATTTGAATTTCGAACACTAAGTGGATGTGATCTAATTTAGTGGATAGTTTTAGTATGCTATTTTGAAACTATAAAATTAAAATAAAACCTAATCCTATAAAACATGTTATTTAATATTATATGTATCATTTTATAAGTAAAAATATATTATTTAAATTAAAAACCATATATATAATATCTAAATATAATAAACAATTTGTTTATGTAATCCTTAGATGTACTTAAATCCACAAAGGGGTCATGCAACATATTCATGTATAATTTATTCATACATATTTTATAATATGAAATGTTTTTCATAAGGTTTTTCGTAAGATTATTCTGTTATTAGGGTGAGGTATATTTTACCAATATATAGGCTGCTGTGCTTTTATTTTAACAAAATTTGAATGTAGAATGTTTTCATCTTCGAAATGTGATTTTAGTAGAGTACGTGCTATGAATAGTAAAACCGATTTGCTATAGATGCAGTTTTAATTATTTTATAATTTTACACCAAGGAAAACTAGTTTTAGTGATTCAATTAGTAATTATAGGCATTATATCTTTAGGTGGTCTTTAAAGTTGTGGTATAAGTGCTTCTTAGGTCTTCTTAAAAATGTTACTCCATACAAAAAAAGTAAACCATTTTGGTACTAAGGGAAACTTAGTAATGCCGAAACATAACAAGTCTGTCTCTTAATAATATCCCTTGCGGTTAGTAAAATATACGGATAAATGCTTTGAATATCATATTTTTCACTGCACTTTTTCTAGTTAAAGTTCTAATATATCTAGGAGTTTGGAGCCCTCAAGTTTCCTATTAACTTTAATAATAACAATTAGAAAGGTTCAGTAGTTCAATTTCTAGTGGGCTGCTTAAGGCTCTCTATACACATTAATCATAATATTTTGTTTAATATCAGCACTGAGTTTAAAACTAATGATGAAATATGTCACTTTAACACTTAAACTATACAGCTGATATGCAAACTATTTGCCTTTTACTTAATATAATAAGTTTAAAATAGCAGAATTCTAATATTTGTAATCGTGTACGCTATGCAATCTAAGAAATAAATTAGTAGTATTCCAATCCAATTGACATTTATGTCCGTCATATCGAGTCAAAGCATGTTTAGAAATTTTAATCCTCTGTGAGATAATTTATTTTATTATACTATTTAAAAATGCTATAACTGAGATAAATCCAATTACACTGTAGCATTTATATAATTATTCTGAAAACAATAAAGAAAATAAAAACACGACGTTTGTCTCTGTTTACAGTTAAAAAGTCCGGCCGTTGTCTAGTTTTCAGTCCCACAACTAAGTGTTGAATGTCTCTTACATACACTCAGAAGAGCATTAGTAAAAATAGGAACCATTTAAGCAGCTAAGTTAAAAAGTGGATAATTTACCTTTTTGCATAATATCGGATACTATATAATTGTATGAATACATACATGCATGTACTTCAATTACAAGTTGTAAAACTTTTAATTCGAATTATTTTCTCATTCGGTGGTATGCTTACTGCTACCCCCAGCAAAACAGGTAATGAAGTAAGAACAACTTGATTAGAGAAGGAGCGAGCGGACAATCGAGTTACTGCGGACAAGATTTTACCTCTGACGATTAATCCCAGAGACAAACATTTATAACATTTAGACTAGGAAGTGTTGACGGCCGTATGAACCGATACCTGGTAATATGGTTTATATGGACTCATACTTATCCTACTGACTACATTATATTTTAAGCCAAAATCATCATTTTAATGTTTAGCATACTAAAACATATCATATACCGTGTATACAATTTTACTGAACTTAATTCACTGTACGATTATGCAGTGTTATTTATAGGAAAAATATGCAATTTAATTGATTAAATGTAATATGGTAGCGGTAGTTACCTCAGACATATATTATGCATTTTATCAGTTATGAATATTTTGTATATATAGTCATCTTGTTTACATATGTCAGCAGTTGTTATTTTATACTGTAATTTTGTCTTAGAGCTTCGTCCCATTGGCATTCAAAGTTCCTTTGTGAAGATATAAAGAATATTTTATAAATAAATGTTCTGCAGATCAAGTCAGAGTATTTTTATAATAATTGTTGCTTATTCGTTACACTGTTGATAAATGAGTTCCTTGTTGATGTTTATCGTTGATTGGCCTTTTTAAAATATATAGTTCACCAATCGGGTATTTTATTTTAAGAGCACAATCTTACTCGATTAGACGTGAAATGATAAGGGCAAATACATTAAGATTAAATTGCAAATACATATTCCACAAGTAAAGATAAATGTTTTATTTATGGTTTGGATTTGTTATCCTGAGAAACACTAGGCAAATAGAAGATTTTAAACATTTACGTTAATGAGAAAAAGAACATCAACATGACACTAGAAATAAGACTGGTTATAACTCAGTTAGAGGTAACCATCTAAAGATCATTAAATAAAAGATCGTAAAGTTTATTACTCAAGTTTGTTTGAATTATTAGCATACAATCAAACTAATAACGGTTTATCTGTTTGGTACAGAGTTACCAGTCCATTTTCTAGGGATTCTAAATTGTTCTCGAATATCTGCTATTATTACTTAAAACTATTCTAAATTTCAAATAAATATTACTTACAAGTTCTAGTGACAAAACATACAAATAAGTCAAAACTGTACTTTGGATTGCACTATCTTAAAAACAACTTAAGTAAATAAAAATGCATGGGACTTCGGCGTATTATGTTTTAAATAATAATAATAATAATTAATAATGTCAGTACTAATGCTATAATAGTTTTAATAGTAACAAAAACAAAGCTAATTATGTGGGTTTTGTCTGTTTCGTTGTTGTAATTGTATTAGTGGTTTCTAATAGTAATTAATAATAACAATGGGAATGTTTACTTATGTGAGAGGTTTTGCCCGAATTTGGAGAGCAGGGAAGAGCTTAATTATGGCTGGGCTGATGTAAGGATATAACTATACAAGTTACATTGAATGCAATATTACTATACAGTGTACTTGTATTCACTGCACGTTTATTAAATAATTTGAAGATAATACTATCGCAAGTACTTTTCTTTGTAACATATTTAATAAAAATATATATAAGAACGATGTTTTTACTATCTAATTAGTCAATTATTAATATGGGAGTCAATAGTATTAGAACTATTTTGTTAATTTTATAAACTGTCTTTGGTAAAATCACCAATAAAATTCGTTTAAAACTTTTATAATTTGTATAATATATTACATAGAAAATTTTCATTAATTTCATACAATGATTTTGGATACCTTAACCATTTTGTATGGTTACTTTAGTATACTTACCAAGTTGATTGGTTACTTCTTCAATATCGTAAACAAATCATATATCAAATGGTATTTTGTATTTTCGTCTGAATCAGATTTATTATTATAATAAATTATATATATTTGTATTCTGGTGACATATTGGACGGAACAACAGAGCACGCTCAATTAGATATCAATTTGGTATTTAATTTCTATTTAAGTATGATGTAAATAATTGCATTTTGATTGACCAGTTTTCGGCAAAATAGTCAAGCCCATCACTCTATACCACTTGTAGTCATTACTGAGTCGTGGAAAATCAAATAGAATTAATTTTATAAATAAATTGCTTTATCCGTAGTGATAACATTAAATAATGTAAGGAATGTTTGAAACTTGATTAAATTTAAGGATTTATTTGCTTGTAATTTAAAAATACCCCCGTCGCAGCAAACTTGCATACTCAGTGAATTTCAATTGGTACTTCACTACGTCATGAAGCCTCATAACATCTTTCATCAAAGCATACTCATAAATAAGCGAGATATGACATTTTATTTATTCTGCATAAGAAACACATTAGGACTGAGTATGCAGGTTTGCTGCATCAAGAACCACAAAAATAAGGTTTCGATGCAAATGCTAATGGATCAAACCAGTTGAAGCAACATACCAAGTTTAACCAATTTATGTTCATAAACAAGCAAGATATCACTTGTTTCTTATTCTCCATAAGAATAGATTATGGCTGCTGAGTACGCAGGTTTGCTGCCAGGGGGACCATAACAAATGAGTTTTGTATGCAAATATCTGTAAAACGCAACCATATGAAGCCACATGAGACTAATATTAAAAGATACAAAATGCTACGATCAACCTTAGTTAACTTCTTTCATATGCATTTTGTACAAGCCCTATTCATTTAGTTAAATTAAATTTCACCAGCTCAAAGACTTCTTTCTATTGGCAATGGATAATTTATGTAAAGTTTAGTATTGTTATGTTATGTATTGTTTAGTTTAAAAAATCTTTATTGATTGAAAAATAATAATTTAAATATTTTTTTTATTTGATAAATTTCTAAATTTTCCACCAGAGACAAATAATTTGTGGAAATAAATGATAATTAGTTTTCTATTTTATTTGTGTGGAAAGATAGTTTTATCTACAGCTAGATAAGTCCAGGTGGTTCAAAAATGATTTAATTTACGTTTACATTCATACAAAAATAACTTTTCACTCAACTTGTTCAAGTTTAAAACCTACCTACCTAACTGATCTTAATTCTGAGCTAAAAACTAACCCGCAAAATAAAATTTTAAGCTTCGATTTGGCATTTTAACAGTTTAAATAGGTTTCACCAGGTATTTTCTGAGGGTGGGGGGCTGCTGATCTGTTATATTTTATCATATTTTAAAATCATTTTGAAATTTATTTTAGAATAATTTTGAAATAACTTATAAATCGGTTTTAAATTAATTTTAAATTATTAAAAAATATTTTTAAAAATTTCAAAATTAATATTTACTGTAAAAATATTTGTTATATTTATTTTCACAATCTGAATAATATAATACGCATGAAAATCATTAAACAAAATTATGAAATATATTTTAAGTTTCAAAAATATTATGACCAAACCGGGTATTGAACCCGCAACCTGTTGATCACTATACACACGCCTTAACCCTCTTGGCCAATTCACCCCTTGATTATTATAGGTCGGGCTGGCAACATAAAATAACCAATTAACTACACCCTATGGGGTTATTTTTTTAAACAAATTTAAAATAATTTTTAAAGGTTTAGTTAGGATTTTCAATTGAGTTAGTAAAAAGTTATTCAACACAATTTCAAAGCAATATATAAACAATTTAAATCAATATTTTAAGGTTATTTTGAAATGATTTAAAATTATTTTGAAACAAATGTTAACTTATTTACATTCTTGATTTATTCATAATTTTTGATCGACCAAACAATGATTTTAAATTATTTAATATAATGTTAAAAAGCATCAAATTTTATAATTGAAAATAATTTAAAATTATATTAGTACAATTTTAAAATATTGTTTCTACTATTATGCACGAGTTTTGTAACATTTATTTTAAATAATATTAAAACTGATATAGAAATGACTTTAATATATTTATTCAAAATGATTTTCAATCAATTGTAAACCCCTATCATAATTATGTAAGAATGATTGTAACTTGTTTCAAACAAAATCTCATTTTTAACCATTTGAAATTATTTTGAAAATATTACAAATTATTTCTATGCTACTTGTGGGTAGGCAAGGGCAAAAACAGCAGAGCAAAAACGCCGTCCTAGAGAAAACTTGTTGAGGCCGAACATCTAGCCATGGACTGCTGTGGCCAAAAATCTAGCCAAGGACTACTTTGGCCGAACTTCTCGCCAAAGACTGCTGACCCCGAACTCCTAGTCAACGACTGCTTTGGCCGAACTCCAAGCCAAGGTCATCTGTGGCCGAACTCCTAGTCAACGACTGCTCTGGCCGAACTCTTAGCCAAGGACTACTGTGGCCGAACTTCTCGCCAAAGACTGCTGACCCCGAACTCCCAGTCAACGACTGCTTTGGCCGAACTCCAAGCCAAGGTCATCTGTGGCCGAACTCCTAGTCAACGACTGCTCTGGTCGAACTCTTAGCCAAGGACTGATGTGGCCAAACCCCTAGCCAAGGACTGCTGTGGCCGAACTCCTAGTCAACGACTGCTGTGGCCGAACTTTTAGCCAACGACTGCTGTATCCAAACACTCCTAGCCAACGACTGCTCTGCCCAAACTCCTAGCCAAGGACTGCTGTGTCCAAACTCCTAGCCAAGGAGTGCAGTGGCCGAACATCTAGCCATGGGCTGCTGTGGCTGACATGGCCAATGTCTAAAAAACAAACATAACTTCTTCGATAAAATGAGAGTGGACTGTATTACTTTAAATCACTGTGGAATTCGAGGTTTGACATGAAAAACAATAGTATATTTTGATCCAAACTGTTTATTAACACTTGTAATTGTATCAAATACATTAGAGAGACTTCCTAGGATGAACATAACTTTAAATTAATTAGGGATTAGTAACAACCTTAAGGGTAGCCTGTTAAGCTTTTATACCCGATACTTTTTACTTAGTATTACAATTTCCTTAAAATTTCTTGATTTTATGTAATATCTGGCCAGATAACTTTATTCACCATTGTTTAAATGGGATTTGGGCTTTATGAAAGGACAAGGGATTGGGAAGTGGCCACATATTCTCTGTGTTACACTGTTGTAGAAAATTGTTCACCAGACTGCAGCACCAATCAAACTCATGTAGTTCACTCAATACCCACTAGATTGCAGGGAGAGGTTGGAAAGGAATAAGGTATAGCCCAAACATTCCCCCCACCCAAAATGCATATTTTGACACAATTACAAATAACACATCTTTAAACATACTTTTAACTTAATCCTGTATAGGCAGTAAACACAGTCTGTTGACAGGACGCGTGAACGTTCCATTAGCTGTCTTTATCTTTGCCACACGCACAGTTCCATCAATGCCTGGGTACACTTCAATGACTCTGCCAAGGGACCATGACGTTGGGGGAAGATGCTTCTCACTTAAAAGGACCATTTTCCCTGGGGTGAGATTAGGGATGGTGCTATCCCACTTTGGCCGTTGAATTAAATTGTAGATATACTCTTGAGACCATTGCCGCTAAAAATCTTGAACGCTTCGGGAAATAAGCTGCCATCTTGAGCGGAAGTCAATTGGTTGAGTCGAATAATCTTGCTCAGGACGACTCAGAAGTAGAGGAGCTCCAACAAGAAAATGTCCTGGTGTTAAATAATCGAAACCGTCTGATGGGCTAGATGACATTGGACACAAGGGCCGAGAGTTGAGGATGGCCTATATTTTCGCCAATAAGTTAGAATATTCTTCATAAGTCATGAGACGATCAGCAATTACTCTCTTCAGATGATGTTTCGTAGATTTTATGGCAGATTCCCATGAACCACCAAAATTTGGAGCTGAAGGCGGGTTGAACTGCCAGATGATTTGGCGCTCTTCGCAGTAAGACTTGATTTCCTCGTTTCCTTGCATTAGCACAGCATTAATGTCTTTCAGTTCTCTTGCTGCACCCACAAAGTTTGAACCTAAATCACTGCACATTGTAGATGGTACTGTTCGCGCCACGGTGCTTGACGCCTGGGAAAGGCGAGAACCAACTCAAACTTCTCATAATTAAAAGCAGACAATAACGAAAATAACTAAAACCAATATTTTAAAATTATTTAATTTAATTTTGGTTTCTGTTGACAACATTATTCTGTAACACTAATGTTACTAAGCCATATAGAGGCGAAAAGTCATTCCAGAGCATACGCCAACCAGGCGCCAAGCACTGTGCCCCGAACTGTAGTCCCCTCCTGGTTATAAATCTGTCCAACGACGACAAAAAAGCTGCAGTTGAGAGATCACTGATTAAGTCTATATGTACAGCACGAGTACATAAACAACTAAACAAAACTATCCAACATTTATAGGTCCTTGCATTTCGCCTTTTACATTCTTTATATAAAAAAGGACCAGCTAAATCGACACCAGTATTTACAAAAGCTCTTACCATCTTAAACCTAAAACTGGGAACATCTGACATTAGTGGTTCTAAAGGCTTAGCTTTAAACCTATAGCAACTCAAACACTTAAATACAACACTTCTTAAAAGATAACGTATACCAGGAATCCTACACTTTCTTTGAATTAAAGACTGCATTAATAATGTACCTCCATGTAATGTCAACTTATGATAATGTAAGCATATTAGCTCGGCTAATCGACTTTTGCGGGAAATCAAATATGGATGTTTTCTGTCATTTGAAATAGGAGCTTGGGCTAAACGACCCCCCACCATTAGCAAACCATCCTTACAAAGAAAAGGAGTCAAGTGTCGAACAAATTCTTTAACAGGCTGAGCATTCTTTACACGATGAATTTCTTCTGAGTAGTATTTCTCTTGAGTGAATCGCATAAGTACCTTTAAAGCATTACTTAGCTCAAACTGGGTGAGCTCTCCAAGTTTTCGGTTAATTACCTTTAATCGAAGATTAGATACGAACCTCAACACATAACTTAAGACACGTTGAACTTTGGTCAATGAAGAATGTGATTGTAATAAGGATTCAACAACAATATAATTTCTTTTGTCTTGAGAGATAAGACTAAGAGAGTCTATTTTTATTTATGGGATTGGATCAGTTACTGTGAAACCACTTTGGGGCCACTGACAAAACGGTAAATGTAAAAATTCTGGTCCATTCCACCAAAATTTACTGTCAACTAATTGAGCTGGATATAGGCCAAGCGAAGCAAAATCGGCTGGGTTATGCGTTCCAGGAATGTGTGTCCAAACTGAAGGGGGTAATATTTCTAAAATCTCAACCACTCTATTAGATACATAAGTTTTAAGTTGATGGGGTGGTATATGTAACCAAGAAAGGACAGTAGTGCTATCAGTGAAACAAAGTATTTAATAACTAGATAGAGTAGATAGATAATCTCTTAATGAACCAATTATGACAGCAATAAAGCACCATTTAACTCTAGCCGAGGAATTGTAACTGTTTTGAGTGGAGCCACTTTACTCTTAGATTTTAGTAAGTTTACTTGAATATGATTATCCATTGATTTTACTCGAAGGTAAACACACGCACCATAAACCTTTTCACTTGCATCACACAAGCCAATGATTGTGATGACTACTGGATCCTTGAAACTAAAATACCTGGCTATTCTGAGTTTTTCAATCTCACATGGTTGAGAGTAAAATTCTAACCATAGCTGTGCAAGAGGAAGTGGGAGACTTTCATCCCAATCTATGCCTGCAAGCCAAAGTCTTTGAATATAACACTTAATCCAAAATGTCACAGGGGTAAGATAACCATTTATGTCGTAGATGCGGGCTACTTGTGACAAAACACCTCTTTTCGCCGTTACTGGATTCTCAAGGGACAACTTGTAACAAAACTCATCGGATGTAGGATCCCAAAGAAAACCCAGGAGCTTAACACAGTTAGACGACTCAAATGACACAGGGGTTTCTTGGTGGTCCTCAGGGATGTGTGATAAGACACCAACACTGTTACTTGAATACTTTCGGAGAGAGAATCCACCTTTACCTAGCAAATCAGTTACTTCAATGTATAAATTAATCGCTTCACTTTCTGTAGGAACTGCACAAACAATATCATCAATGTAAATATTTGATGTTAATGCCTTAGGATAATCTTTTCCTTCATCCACAACTAACTGCTTTATTGTTCCCTGAGCAAGGAAAGGACTGCAGGTGAGCCCAAACGGAAGAGTGGTAAGTTCCCATTCAGTAACAGGAAGATTATATTCATTTCTCCATAACAAATGAGTGTACTGAGTGTCAGGAGGATTAAAGCGAATACATAGATACATTTGCTTTATGTCACCTATTAAAGCTACAGGATTCATTCTAAAAGACAACAAAATCTGAGATATATCAGATTGCAACTTAGGACCTGGTAATAGAAAATCATTCAACGATTTGCCAGTGTTACTCTTTTCACTAGCATTGAAAACAACTCGAACCTGTGTTGTGGTACTTTCCTCGACTACAGCATGGTGAGTTAATAGATAATCTATATTTGTAGAGGCAGGAAGCATGTGACCTTGCATAACATAATCTTCCAGATTAGCATGATACTGTTGCTTGAAATCAGGTGTTTTCGACAATCATTTTTCTAAGGTGTGTAGGCGCTTGTGAGCTACTTGCCTTGTTGAACCTAAGTTTTCTGGGGGCGTTGCTTCTTTGAACGGAAGTGAAACTTGATACCTGCCATAAAAATCGCGGGTAGTTGTCTCTTGAAAGAACTGTTCACATACAACTTCATTTTTATCCTTCGGCACTATTACATGAGAAAGTTCTTCAGACTCCCAAAATCTCTGTAGCATATCATCAAGAGGTGTGTGGGTGAACATTGTTAGAGAGATTGGAGATTTGTGAAGAGAGGGGATTTTTCCGAAGATGAGAAATCCGAACATAGTATTTAACGCTGCTGGTGTACCTTTGATATGCACACAATTATCTGACAATATATCGGAAAAGTGTTGAACACCCAGGAGCAGATCGATGGGTCCGGGTTTATCGAATTCTGGATCAGCTAACTGTAGATTACTGAACCTTTTGCGTATACTTGAGTCTAACTTAACTTTTGGCATGTTTTACGATATAGTTTGCAAAACTATTGCTTCAACTGACAAAATGGTGTCTTCATTATGAAGAGGAACAATGGTACAAGAAACACAACCACGATTATTGGAAAAGGAGGATGACCCTACGCCTACAACATCAACTGAGTACTTTTTACGTGGTAATCTTAATGTCTGAACAAAGGACTCAGTAATGAATGATGTCTCACTAGCAGGATCGACAACCATTCGACATTTCACCCAGTCACCAGTAGAAAATAATACACGACATTGTGCAGTACCTAAAAATCCAGTAATTGAACCCCGTTCGTCCACTTGAGACTTCACATGGCAGCTTAATGCATTAGTGGAAGGCTCGTTACCTGACGTACCCTGATTAGGATTAGAGGGAAATTTGTCTGACTCAGAATTACTACTTCGTGGTATGTTTGGTTGTTCACGGTGCAACATGGAGTGATGGTTTTTGTTTTTGCAAGCACGACAGCTAAACTTACTTTTACAACTTGCACGTGGGTGAGTGCCTAAACAAGCACAACACAGTTTCAGACTATTTACTGTTTCAAATCGTTTCAAGGGAGCAATCGCAATGAATTTTTCACAGGAACTTAACTTGTGTTCATTCTGACTCTTACATAAGGGGCACTTAACATTAACACTGTATGGTTCTTGAGAGTTAGACGTAAAAGACTTAGTAAATAAGCTTTGTTTGAAACTTTTACTGGATTTAACAGTTGGTTGAGAATAAGAGCGGTTTGTACTTTGCTTACTTACACTTGGGGCCTGCACTATAGAGGCAACTTTATGCTGCTCAGTTAAAAACTACGATAAATCTGTAAAAGTAGGAAAATCTTTCTTAGAATGTCTATCTTCAAATAAACGCTTAGTATCAAGATCGAGAACTTTCATTGCTACGTTAAATATAACAAAATCTGCCAAGTCCGGAATTTTTAAAGCTTTCAATGACTCATATTGAACACAAAATACATCAATAAACTGTCTCAGGCGATTTGGAGAACTATTTATTAGAGGCTTAAACTGTAGTAGCTTATTCAGATAGTGTGTACCCACTAATCTCTTATCTGTATACCTTTCAACTAGCTTATCATATGCTGCTTGATAATTTTCTTCCTTAAAATCAAAGTTATCAATAACTGACAAGGCAGGATACTCTAAATAAGATTTCAGAAAAGAAAACTTTTGAATAGGAGCTAGCTCTGTATCATGTACCAGAGTGTCAAATAAAGAATTAAAGGCAGGAAACCTTTCTAAATCACCTTTGAACTTGGGGATGTCTATTGGGGGTAATTTTGGTCTCAGCTGTTTAGCTTCATGAGAAATAGGAACTCGAACATGTTTCTCTCTACTTTCTATAATTGACTGACTTTGAGCAACAATCTTATAATGTAATTCCTCATAAGATTCAGACACAGTATCAACAGCCACTGCAGTGTCAATTACAAAATTTAATCTTGCTAACTTATCTTGTACTTCATTGAACAGTTTGAAATCATCTTCAATATTTTTGGCCCTAGCCAGAAAAACACCTTCATTTTTTTCCAGATTTTTTATTAAATCAAAAGTAACTTGTAACTTACGAAATAATCTCTGACGCTTTTCAACACAAGCCTGGCTTTCTAACTCCTCTTTTGCACCCATCTTGATTATTTATAAATGACAAAAAGTATAAATAAAACTTATTTCATAACACAGTAATTAAATAAAATACTATTTGGATTTATTTAAAACACATTAATAAATTTTCTCAATTGCATTTCATGAAAGCTATAAAGAGAAAGTTACATGAAAAAACATGAGCATCAACTTTGCACAGTTTGAGAATCAACAATCAACTTGCAACTAATATCTCTTATTCAGACTGATGTATGGATCAGAATATTATCAAAATTGAATACAAGGGAAACCTCAAAGTAACCACAACAATTATTATTTACTGAATTAAACCATCCAAGCTCCGATAGGACCAATGACACGGCCAATGCCTAAAAAACAAACATAATTTCTTGGATAAAATGAGAGTGGACTGTATTAGTTTAAATCACTGAGGAATTCGAGGTTTGACATGAAAAATAATAGTATATTTTGATCCAAAAACTGTTTATTAACACTTGTAATTGTATCAAATACATTAGAGAGACTTCCTAGGATGAACATAACTTTAAATTAATTAGGGATTAGTAACAACTTTAAGGGTGCCTGTTAAGCTTTTATACCCAATACTTTTTACTTAGTATTACAATTACCTTAAAATCTCTTGATTTTATGTAATATCTGGCAAGATAACTTTATTCCCCATTGTTTAAATAGGATTTGGGCTTTATGAAATGACAAGGGATTGGGAGGTGGCCACATATTGTCTGTGTTACACTGTTGTAGAAAATTGTTCACTTGTAAAAAAACTGGAGAGATCTTACCCACTTTCGCAGAGAAATTTACATTTTTATGACTTTGTCAAATTAATTACTTTAGACAGTTAACTAGAAACACTACATTTTCGCTATATTTAATTCAAAATCAAAATAAGACACTATTAAAAACTCGGCTAGGAAAGAGACATGTTGCTTCCTTCAAGCATCATGAAAAGAGAGAGAGAAAGTGAAAGTGGATATATCACCCCAGCTTAAGTAGTTCTGAGGGCAGCCACCAGACTACAGCACCAATCAAACTCATGTAGTTCACTCAATAACCACTAGATTGCAGGTAGAGGTTGGAAAGGAATAAGGGATAGCCCAAACAGTGGCCAAACATCTAGCCAAGGACTGCTGTGGCCGAACTCCTAGTAAACGACTGCTGTAGCCGAACTCTTACCCATCGACTGCTGTGTCCAAACTCTTCTAGCCAACGACTGCTGTGTCCAAACTCCTAGCCAAGGACTGCTGTGGCCGAACATCTAGCCAAGGACTGCTGACCCCAAACTCCTAGTCATCGAATGCTTTGGCCGAATTCTTAGCCAACGAATGCTGTGTCAAAACTCTCCTAGCCAACGACTGCTGTGCCCTAACTTCTAGCCAATGACTGCTGTGCCCAAACTCCTAGCCAAGGACTGCTGTGGCCGAACTCCTAGTAAACGACTGCTGTAGCCGAACTCTTACCCATCGACTGCTGTGTCCAAACTATCCTAGCCAACGACTGCTGTGCCCTAACTTCTAGCCAATGACTGCTGTGCCCAAACTCCTAGCCAAGGACTGCTGTGGCCGAACATCTAGCCATGGGCTGCTGTGGCCGAACATCTAGCCAAGGACTGCTGTGGCCGAACTCCTAGATAACGACAGCTGTGGCCGAACTCCTAGCCAACGACTGCTGTGTCCAAACTCCTAGCCAAGGACTGCTGTGGCCGAACATCTAGCCAAGGACTACTGTGGCCGAACTTCTAGCCGAAGACTGATGACCCCGAACTCCTAGTCAACGACTGCTTTGGCCGAACTTCTAGCCAAGGTCTCCTGTGGCCAAACTCCTAGTCAACGACTGATCTGGCCGAAACCCTAGCCAAGGACTGCTGTGGCCGAACCCCTAGCCAAGGACTGCTGTGGCCGAACTCCTAGCCAAGGACTGCCGTGACCGAACTCCTAGTAAACGACTGCTGTGGCCGAGATCTTAGCCATCGACTGCTGTGCCCAAACTCTCCTAGCCAACGACTGCTGTGCCCTAACTCCTAGCCAAGGACTACTGTGTCCGAACATCTAGCCATGGGCTGCTGTGGCCGAACATCTAGCCAAGGACTGCTGTGGCCGAACTCCTAGACAACGACTGCTGTGGCCGAACTCCTAGCCAACGACTTCAGGGGCCCAACTCCTGGCCAACGATAGTTGGAGCCGAACTCTTAGCCAACAACTGCTGTAGCTAAACTGCTAGCCTACGATTGCTGTGCCCGAACTCCTAGCCAACTACTGCTTTGTCCAAACCCCTAGCCAACGAATGTTGTGGCCGAAGTCCTAGCTGCAGATTGTAGTAACACTACCGTCCGTGTATCAAGACAAAGGACGCCTAACACTGTGGCCGAACACCTGGCCCCAGTTTCAAGAAACACTGCCGTTCAATGAAGACGAAGGACGCCTTACACTGTGGCCGAACACCTGGCCCCAGTTTGAAGAAACACTGCCGTCCAATCAAGACGAACCGCACCTACAGACAGTTTATTCATCTCAACCTAACAACCGTCTAGTGAAAGCCAACTTCATGAGATACACAACATTGGCTTCCAATCAATTGCTCGTAAGAAATACTGCAAATGATTAAATGCTTCGTTAAAAACAGCTGGCACAGAACTAATTGAGCCAGGTGTATCAGAACAGCCAAAACATAGGTGTTATTTTTATCTTAGAAAAAAATCGAAAGTAAATAGTTGAGGTAAAATTGATTTATTAATTGTTCCAATTGTTAACAATAGGAGGTTTTTAAAATGTTAAAGATATTAATCATTTAAACGGTTCGTAACTATGTTTTCAGAAAGATTAAAATGTGAGGGGTTTGGACGCTTCCCCTAAAAACGTTTTGTACTCTATTAATAAAAATGCCGTTGGCGTTGAAATACAAAAAAAATTGATTTCACTCTCTGGTAATACAATTAATTCAGCGTAAAGAATATCATACATAACAATTTGTTCTCTTGCCGTGTTAGCACAAGTTTTATTCAAACATATTGCATTTAAAACATTGATTATCCAAGCTGGACTTATTTAAAACTCATTTTTTGCCAAATATACAGCAAATATTAGCACCATAATATTTTTGTGTATATCACAGAATGTAGTCAACACATGTACAACCTAGGCAGCGGATAAGATCCTGAATTTGAAGCCGTAATGGTAGCCTGGATACGCCACTTTAACCGGTGAAATCGTTGTCTCACCAGAGTCCCAGTGCAGGGGAGCCGGGTTACCACATTCAGTGTGGGTCGAGTTCATCGAGTTCGTGAACTCTGTTGTGGAGTTCTGTTTTCAAACACACTTGTGCCGTTGTGCCTCAGCCCATGCGGCTGGATGAACGAAACTTCGTCACTAGTTTGTCTAGGACAGTACAATGTCTGCGTTACGGATAATTTCCGGTTCCCCTCCTTGAAGGTGTTTGGGGGGGGAAGGGGTTGCTCCCTCACTCGCCCCCACGCTCGCCCCCTCGCTCGCCCCCATGTTGTTGGCCCGCTCTTATCAGCGATTTTTGGGTTTGCTCAAGTTTCTATAAGGAAGTATGAGCAGTTTTTTATTTTTTATTTTAAGGACAGCCATAGTTTTTGCATGAATTTATGGTACGTGTTGCACCATGGCAGGCGGCCACTACTAATGCGCCGATTTAACTGCGGGTAAAATTCACAAACTCGATCAATATTTCGACACTAATTACAAGTAAAAACAATCAACTTTTTTAAACTCAAACTTTAATTCTACATGTATAAACCTTTAGCCAAAACAAATTTTCAGCTACCAGGTGAAACCGTAAATATATATCGCAGAGTGTTAAACATGGAGACTACTCATAATGAAAATGCTTAGGCTCACCTCATAGTTAGAGGAGATGAAGCTCAATAATCCGGACTTGGCCAGGACGGTTCTAAGCCGCGAAGATGATCAGTGCTGACCGAGGACGGAAAACGAGTTTAAAAGCAGTAGTCTGTAATGTAGTAAGACGTCAGAGTGATCTGGAATGGTGTAATCCTCATTGGCCTCTACAAACTGAAGCTTCTTGGCTTAAGAGGGGCTCCAGTCCTCTGTGTCTACCTGCTCCTTAGAAAGCCTTTATTGTCATTACAAACATACAAGTAAAATAGACAACATCAATAATATATGTGCTGCTTGAAAAAATCGTAACTAAAAGTACATTGACACATACTGACTAAATATTCACAGGAAAATTATACATTAGATTTTTATGAAATTAATTGGTAGTTTTAAATTAATAAAATAAGCTTTTTCAGATTAAATAACTTAATGGGGCGTACTTAAAAAAATTATATTGTTTTTGTCTTTCTACGCCAGTAGGCTAGTATTTTTTTACGTTTGATAGGGAATGGTTCAAACCCTGGTGTTGTTACAATCGTGGTCTTTTAACACGTAAAACGTTTTTTTAACTTATACTGTACTCAGTTAAAAAACAGTATATATGTAAAAAAATATGGCAAAAATATAGTCTTTAACATAAAATATGTTATATATAAGTTTAAATATAAATATATTTTGAAGTGTTGTAAGAAGTTTTTTAAATTATGTAGGCACCGTAATCAGGCATATAACAACTCACATGACATCTCAATAAAAAAGTTGTTAAATGACCCAAGACAATTTCTTATATGAATTTTAAATTTCATAAACTATAAGTCGAATTCCTTCTTTAAAATTTTATCTGGAATGTGATGATTAGCACCAAAATACGAACAAACCTTAAGGTAACAAAGGTCCAGGGTCCAAAAAGAAATATTTTGATATTACATTCCATACCTGGGATAACTTTTTAGCTTATTAAATAATTGTTTCCTGCATCAATAGACCACTAGAAGAAATTTGTATGTTTTATAAATTAACATAACAGAATAAATCATACAGTTAGATTATTTAAATTCAATCTTACTAAAAGACTTCTGGAGTGGAAAATGATACATTTTGTAGAAACTTTTTTCGTAGTAAAAAGAGGTTGGTAGCCTCTTTTTTCCTGGCTTTGCCCGTCGACATAGGCTTTTTATCTGTGTGCGAAACGTATCAATCTAATCAAGGAGTGAGCTGTTTCAGTTCGAATTGAACAGTAAGCCTACTGATTAATTGACATATCGGGGCTGGGATTTGAACCCAAGTCAGCGCCGCTGCATTGGTTCTGGAGTCCGACGCCTTGACCACTAGGCCACTGACTCACTGTTATTTTATTAATAGGATAATTGTATTTCACAGAAATACACATAAAACAATTAAAGAAGAACTTACATGTTTATATTTTATAGTTTGTGGTTTTTGAAATAATAACTTCTTACTTCTGCACTTGATACCGCTGTTTATGTGAGTAAGGAAGACAAAAATATGACAATTGAAAAATCAAATTAGATCCAACATTTTAGTAATTTGGAAGGTTCCGGACTGTTAAAAAAACTGCCATAAAAGGCCGTTTTAATTGTTCAATCTTTGTACGAAACAGACCCAGAAACATAAACCGTGCATTCAAAATACGGACTTAAAGCAACCCTAGTACAATGATAACACAGACATTCTATCAACGAATCCTGCTGACTTATGCAGCTTTCCTTTCTCCTATCCTTACCACCTATTGCCACACGATGATACAGTTTTTTTAGGGCAAACGGAAGCCTTAAAATCACTGCAAGTAATGCATACATGGCAGACGACATAACACTCTGCGGCAGCCCAACCATTACAACTATTCCAACATATTATTACAGTTTAAAAGAAACAATACAAATTTGAATTGAATTCTAATCCCTCAAATACCATGAACCGCTTGGTTTGGACTGGCTGAAAGATTAACGACAGCCCTCGTTCTCCAAGCTCTTGATTGTATTCGATGACCATTTTTTAAATTTAATATGTTTTTAAACAGTGGATCTAGGGAATATCAAACATTTAATATGAAGCAAATCACAAAAGGAACTTAAATAATAATACCCCCTTCACAGCAAACCTGTGTATTTAGCGAATCTCCAATGCATAATATATGTCTTAATACCACATAAAGCCGCATACGAAGTTTCATAAAAATATATTCACAAATAAGCGATATATCCAATTTCAATTATTCTCCATAAGAATAACATTGGGGATGCGTACGTAGGTTTGCTGAAACAAGGAACATGAACCATTGATGTTTATGCAAATTGAAATAGAATTTAACTAGTTGAAGCCACGTACTTTGTTTCATTCATAAATAAGCGATGTATAACATTTAAACTATTCCCCCTAAGAATAACATGGTGGCTGAGTAATGGGTTTTTATGCAAATACCAATAACTCAACAAGGTGAAGCCACATACCAAGTTGTATTGATTTATGCTTATAATTAAGGGAGACATTACATTTTACCTATCCTGTGGAAGAATAAAATGGGGCTGAGTACGCAGGTTTGCTGCTACAGGAATAATCGGTAAAAATCGAAATTTTTGTAAAAATAACAATTGATCACAACCAGATGAAGCCGTATACCAATTTTTGTCAGTATACGTTCATAAATAAGCGAGATATAAAATTGTTCTTATTCTCCAAAAGAATAGCATCGGACAACGTATTGTGTTTAGTAATTTCAATATCTCTGTAACCAATTGACGTAGAGAGTGGCTGGAGTGATCCCCCTCGCCATTTAAAAAAAATTGACGTAGAGAAATGATAAAAACACCAAATTGTTTTTTTAAGATCAATCCAATGGTGAAAACCAAAATTTTACGTTTTAAAATAATACATGTAAAACCTTCAAAAACCCATTTTTGGGGTACAAAACCCCCAAAAATACCACTTCGGATGGATCGATCTGTCTGGTTTTCGAACTTAAAGTTTTATTAAAAGTAAGTAACTCTGTTGGTTGTGATGGAATATCATCAAAGCTAATTAAATTTCTTTGTTTACATCTGTGTCTATTTACTCTGTCTACCACTGGTTCACTTGATCAATTTTTCTTTTTCCTCTGCTGAATTTCCATCTCTTCTAAAAATAGCTATTTTAAAACCGTTGCATAAAAAATCAGATCCTCATATTTGTTAAAACTATAGGCCAATCTCATTACTGTCAAGTTTTTCGAAGGTGTTTGAAAAAACATTTGCTAAACGATTCCTTAGTTTCTTTAATATTAACAACAGCATATTTAAAAATCAGTTTGGATTTCAGGAAAACAAAAGCACTTTGGATCCCATTTTTTGTTTTGTAAATAAGGTTGTAGAAGCTCTCAACAACAAACAACATGCTATGGGTCTCTTTGTTGATTTGGGCAGGGCTTTTGACCTGGTTGATCACTCAGTTCCCCTTCAGAAGATTAATAGAATGGGTATAAGAGAACGAGCGAACGAATGGTTTGCATCACATCTATCAAGACGAAAAAAAAGTTGAAATGTCCTACATCGATTCATTAAACTGTGTTCGTAAAGTACACTCCACCAACATTTTAGTCAGGGTGGGCGTCCCTCAAGGGTCTGTCTTGGGCCCAACTCTGTTCTTATAATTTATTAATAACATCCAACATTGTGTAAGTAGGGCTGATCTTTATTTATTTTCAGAAGATACTACACTTCTGTTCAGAGAAAAATGTGGCTGAGATGGAAATAAATAGCGTTATTGATTCAAATTACCTCTTTCAATGGTTCAGAGCAAATGGTCCTATCGTAAACACAGACAAACCCCATCTTCTTAACTTTTCTATTAGAAACAATAATTTAGATCCTGTTCAACTGAAATCACTTGTGTAGATTCTGTGAACTTTCTTGGGCTGAAACTCGATGCAAACCAGAAGTTTTACAATCTCATAAATAAGGTCATAGGAAAGCTTGGTTCTTGTTTTTTGCCCTCCAGAAGCTGGCACAACATGCTATATCTGATGTTCTGTTGACGCTTTATTACGGATTTTTTTATCCACATCTGATATACGCTCTCCCAATTTGGGGCTTTGAGAGTTCACGAACAAAGTGTATTTTGGCTTCAGAAAAAGGCTCTCCGTATTGTATTCCACCTAAAAATAAATGAATCCTGTAAATCACTTTTCCGCCAGAATAAAATCCTCACATTTGCTAGCCTATATATATTTCAAACTTTGGTGTCTTTCAAAAGTAATTCATCTATGCTCTCTACTTACAGATCATTCTATAACTACTCACTCTGGCCACGTTTAAATGTTCCAGTTCCAAATCACCGCATGTCATTTTTTTCAGGATAACATTTCATAGATCTGTACAAAGCTATTTAACTCTTTGTCTGCAGATCTTAAGGTAGAGTTCCCATTTCAAAAATTCCGCAAAAGCCTAACAGTTCCTTGCCGATAAGGGGTTTACAGTATTTATGATTTTATAAACTTAAGATCTTAGTTTTTTTTCTATATGCAAAATGTATATAGTTAGGTTAATAAGAATTGTCTCATTTTCTGTTTGAGCAGGACGCTTTGATTATTGTATATTAACTATGCCCATGCAATGTATTTGTTTATGGCGAATACAAATCTTGAATCTTAAATATTGTTGTTGTATTTTATAAGAGGCAAAACTTGGCCAACAGAATATAACAATGTTCAACATAACTTTTGTAATCATTGGTAATAAATAAATAAGCTGAATATGCCCTTATTTTATTGGACTGTTTTAAAAAATAGAACTTACAAAATTTCGAACTATACAAATTTTAATAGAAAGTAAACCTACCGTAAATACCTGCAGAGATAAATAAATACCTACTCAGAGGTCAAATAAATACCTACTCAGCACAATTAATGTGCTTGAGTAAATACTTACTCAGCACATTACAACCAACAGAACAAAAAACTATTATTTCAGTTAGCTTAGGTCACCGAGAAAGGAGCAGAAGCCAGGTGAGGTCTACAAAGGAACCGTCTGCTTCAGCACGGCAGTGACAGGGCAAGGTTGGTAGAGCGGAGGAGGGAGTGCTGGTGATTCACGGGCCAGCCACACGCGGCGCTACCGGACCGCCGGACGCAGCGCCATAAATGAGTAGTATACCCCTTCACGCCGCTAGAGCCGCGCCACTTGTGCCGTCTTAAAAATCCACGGATCCGATGACTCGTCTACTCACGTAGTGTGTTTAGTCAATGGTTAGATCCAGGAAATTGAATTGCCCTCTATTTCCAGTTCGATCGTGAAAGTTAGGTTTCTGTGGTGGTCTTGAATATCTTCATCATATTATCTGATTCACCGTTCTAGGTCTCACTGAAAATTATGTGGACATCATCTACACATCTAGTACACTAGTACACTAGCACATCATGATCTTTTTCCAATTTTTCTAATATACATATCTCCTGATGTTGCAGGAACACTACTGATATTCTTGGGGAAAGTGGACTCCCTACACCTAATTTGATTTTTCAATTGTCACCATTTGTCTTACTCACGCACATAAACAGCAGTATCAAGTGCAGTAGTAAGAAGTTATTATTTCAAAAACCACAAACTATAAAATATAAACATGTAAGTTCTTCTTTAATTGTGTTATGTGCATTTCTGTGAAATACAATTAGCCTATTAATAAAATAACAGTGAGTCAGTGGCCTAGTGGTCAAGGCGTCGGACTCCAGAACCAATGCAGCGGCGCTGACTTGGGTTCGAATCTCAGCCCTGATATGTCAATTAATCAGTAGGCTTACTGTTCAATTCGTACTGAAACAGCTCACTCCTTGATTTGATTGATACGTTTCGCGCACAGATAAAAAGCCTATGTCGACGGGCAAAGCCAGGAAAAAAAAGGCTACCAACCTCTTTTTACTGCGAAAACATTTTCTACAAAATGTCTCATTTTCCACTCCAGAAGTCTTTTAGTAAGATTGAATTTAAATAATCTAACTGTATGATTTATTCTGTTATGTTAATTTATAAAACATACAAATTTCCTCTAGTGGTCTATTGGTGCAGGAAACAATTATTTAATAACCTAAAAAGTTATCCCAGGTATGGAATGTAATATCAAAATATTTCTTTTTGGACCCTGGACCTTTGTCACCTTAAGGTTTGTTCGTATTTTGGTGCTAATCATCACACTCCAGATAAAATTTTAAAGAAGGAATTCGACTTATAGTTTATGAAATTTAAAATTCATATAAGAAATTGTCTTGGGTCATTTAACAACTTTTTTATTGAGATGTCATGTGAGTTGTTATATGCCTGATTACGGTGCCTACATAATTTAAAAACTTCTTACAACACTTCAAAATATATTTATATTTAAACTTATATATAACATATTTTGTGTTAAAGACTATATTTTTGTCAGTTTGTGCATAAAACCTATTGTTATATCTAAAGTAATTCTGCTTCAGTACAATTGTGAACAATTTTACAAGTTGATTTACATCAACTTTATCCTATTCGTTATCTATGAGCCTACATTTAATCAAATCAATCGTTTCCATGACAGGTAAATTTGTGTACAAATTAAAAATATCAAAATAAGCTAATCTAATTTTACCCTTCCATTGATGTGTTTCACTTTATCTACGAAATCATAGCTATTTTTGACATTATACTTGTATTCTAATTCCAAGTCCATGTTTAATCTAGCAGACAACAACTTTGAAACATTGTATGTGGGTGCACATTTAACATTTACAAGAGGTCTAATAGGCACATTCTTCTTGTGGATCTTTGGAATTCCCTTCACTACCTGGAGCTTTTGAGTTAAAAATGTTCATTACGGTGTTCTGTGACCCGAGCTAACAGTAATCAATAAATAAAAAGCCATCGGCTCCGTGTATTGCTGTCTAATTGGGATTCAATAAGGGAAAGTATGTGTCAGTGTTCTGATAGAGGTTAGTATTACAATAATTATAAAATATAAAAAGGGAAATATTTGTCTCAGTGTGCATTATAACTACTCACAAGATGAAAGATTAGTGTAATTATCACATCCTCTACAACGTTCTCTGTTCTAGGATACTACAACAAAACTAAACGTTTGTATAGCTTGGTAATACAATCCTAAATATAATATCCCTCTATAAAGCAAACGCTACCCTATACTTAGATTATTCTTATAACTTATGCCACTTTGCAAATACCACTAGAAACCAGAAGTGTATGAACCTAAAGTGTTTAGTTATCTGTTATGCACTGAATAGATCACATTGATAACTGTTTGACTGTTATTTTAATCATGTTCTATTCCTAATATTATGGCTACTTAATAATACAATTTACATGTTACAGGTAAAACAAAATTATTTTGATTTTTTCTGTGACAAACTAACTCGTTAGTAGGTTATATAATATATCAAAGTTTTCATACAAATCAACACATTTTGCATTTAAGAAAAATGTAAAAACCGGGTTTTTATTGGATTTTACAGCTCAATTAGTTTTGTTTCAATTAACTGTAAATATTCATGTTTGATTGTTACCATTTTGTTTTACAACAACATTTATGTTTAGGTTTCTATTCCTTGCCTTTTCAAGTCATCTTTTAAAGTGGATAGGTATAGATGGTCCCATATCATGGCCTCCGGAGCCCAGACTTGATACCATGGGAATTTCTTTACGTGTGAATATATAAAGATATAGTTTACTCACAGCAACATCTTTAATATGGCTTATTTAAGAGAAATAACAAATATGACGCAGTATGCTCAGTAACAAAGGGGTCTTTTACATCGTGTGTTAGTTGAATTACACCATCGTTTAGTTTTATGCAGAGCTACAAATGGTGGTCATATTGAAATTTACTAGTCACCTATATTAAAGGGTTTTTAATTAGAATTTCAGCAAAGTAATAATTTTTTAAAGCTAATTTCGTTTTGTGGTACTTAATATAAAAACACCATTCTTTTATGATCACTCTGTATAATTAGGAGTTAATTAAATACCGTGCATTTTATTTATTAAAATTTAATGCTGCACTTATTTTGTTACTTATCATAGTTTGCGTTATAAATAACATGAGATTTAAGATCAAATAATGCGAAATACTTTATTATAACCAGAAGGCTTTACAGTATTTCGCTCTCGGTTTGGTGAATCGGTTTAACACTATTTATAGCTTACATATTAACAATTTATCAATCGTATAATTGTTTTGCATTTTTAAAATCCCAACAGAATTATATTCTCGAGTTGTCACGTGATCTTCTACGTGAAAAGCAAAGTTTCATTGGGAAAGTTCAATGAAAGCTAGTTTTGAACTTGCTGCAAGTCAATCACTTTATTTCTTCAAATATAATCAACCCTTTCTTCGCGTTTATATTGTACTCTGTGGTGAACTAAAAGAAAAACACGAGACGGCAGTTAAAAACAAATTATATAATTTTCTTTCAAATGATGACTGACCACGGCTTAGGTGGTTGTTTATAAAAACATTTTGCTCTGCTCATATATGATTAGCCTGTTTGCCTACCTACACATAATTACAGCTATTCACTTCACAATAGCCCGCAGTACTTGGGGCTACGCTGGATCGCTCTCTCACATGTAAAAGCCACACATGAAATACAGTTGAATGGCGTGTAACTTCTATAATTCCAGAACACTAAAAGGAAATTAAGATTAACTAAGGAAGACCGGAATTGTTTTATAAATTTGTCTAAACAATATAAAATTATCTAAATCTAATCTAAAATTTCTAAATGATATTGATAAACAGATATCTGAATTTAGTAGTGTAGCTGAATAAGTTCCACATACACGTACACGTGGATTTGTTATCCTCGTACACGTACTTATTTATTACACGTACAGTTATAGTTGATACTTAATAATATAAAAATATAACTTTATATTATAACTGTATATTATACTGTATAACTGTATATAACTGTATATTGTGTATTTGTTATTCATAAAATAAAGACGGATTTTGATAAAAAAGCCTCTTTAATTTACGTTGCTTACTGACGGGTTCGCAAAACTTTTGACCAATGATAAATAAAATAGCATACATTATTTTGCTATTTCCTGCCAAGCTAACAGTCATATACAGAGTAAAGCTCAATCCAACCTCCCGGTATTATCTACAAAGTGATGTTTACTTCTGTGTTTAAAGTATATATTTCCTTATCTAATGCATGAATGTATACTTTCATGGTTTTTAATAATACATGTTCACCCTTGAAAACTATGATTTTACAAACATGTTGTTGTTGTTGTTGTTGTTATTGGCGGATTAGGAAACCCCAGCTTTGCTGCTAGTCACCTCTTCCACAAGCGGGAATATTGCGAAGGTTTCCGGAAAGATAGGATATAGCAGGAAAGGAAAGGGTGGGAAGGGACGGCTGCCAAATCGACCCCTCAGAGGGCCAATTCCCGTGCCCCTGTGACAGCTGGGATGAGGCTCTCAACAGGGGACCCTCATTTTGCCCTCCAACAGGTCAACTCAACTGACAGGGTGTCCATGTACAACAGCCAGGGGCCATTCATTCTCAGGTTGGCAGGAGGGACCAAACCCGGAGACTATGTCCCTAGCCGCTGCAAATGGAGGGACCAAAGGTGAAAGGAAGTTAGTCATAATGGACAGCCAAAAGACTTACCATATGTAATGACAACTTCATTTGCTGTACCCAATGTCAGCCTCAAAACTGGTCTTAAGTAGTCTTAAGGTAGTCCTGGGACATTGGGTACAAACATGTTTGGCACAAGCAGAAAGCTGCTTTACTCTAAATACGCCTTTTTGGAATTTAGCTCAAACCTTTTTAGGGATCGGTTTCATTTGGATTCAAAAACACATGACTAAACGTACCGAGCTATTATATTAAGTGACGATAGTAATCGAGTTGTAAATAACAACCCAATATATATTAGTATCAATAACCGATAACGTGTTATAAATGGTGTTAAACCGATGGTTAAGAAGCCTCTGATTCAACATTTTACAAATGTATACAAATACTTTGAAGTTGAACACAGTTCTGTTAATGTTTTGATTTCCCCTGCATAGTTTTACAATTCCTATTTAAAACCGATATATACCATTCATTAATTTAGTAAAATTAAATTGTGTTTAGTTGGTAATAGTTGTAAGCAAATGATAAACTAAATTTAGCCAATGAGGTTTTAATCTGTTTTGATTGATATAAATAAAAGGAATCTTAAATTAATTTTTTCCATAAATGATATCAAATTTTACTTTTATCGCACACTAGCTGACGTCACGAGGGGGTTTTACTAGCCTCTTGTAGTTATATAAGGACTTTATATTTGTTACAAAACATTCGATAAAACTGTGTAACTCCTCTAAATCTATTTTGCAACGTGTTTTATTTATTTTAACAAATATTATTTTGTACTCTTTTAAAACCAAACCTTTTGCAAGAAAAGGCTTTTTTCTCGATTACAAAATTACGTTTTTATTAGGTAATTGATTAATTATGAAGTGGCTGGACTAATTAAACACGTGATAGGGAACACCTCTGAGTGAAGTTTGCTAATGAAACTCTGCTATTTACGCTGGTTTGAGTTATCAAGTTACTTCCTTTGTAGGCTATGCATGGAGTGCATGAGGCGTTTTATATCCAGATACTTTTAAGATATTAAACAAATTTTATCCAAGTAAAATGAAGGTTTAGAGGTTCTACAGCAGAAAATAGCTATTAAATGTAAAACGTACGCCTTAGACTCTTCATATTTATGAATCATAAGATGCCATAAATCCAAGAGTCTTGAAATCGAGGTCCAAGCTCCTAAAGCCATTTTGTAGATATGTTCTGTGATTAAAAATAAACATAAAACATTAGATTTATGTAGATTATGGTTAATATGGCTGGAGTTTTGTCTAATGGTATTTTTGTAATTAAAAATAAATGTTTTAATACAGTAACTCATCGGGCGTATACAAGAGTATGAAGCTTTATTTTTTTAACTAACCGTTAAAAATGGTGTCAATTAAAACCTTTATACCGAATTTCGTTAATATTTGTATTATAAAGTTTGTCATCTTTTATCGTAATGGCTGGTTAACACTAGTAAATAGTGTCATTGTTTTCAGTAAAAAATCAATAACTCAGTAATTTTGTGTCGGATTGCAACGAAAACAAATTATCAAGTGTCTTTAACTTTTTCACTTTTTAATTCTGAAAATTGTTTGTTTGCGGTTTTTATAAAATTTGGCTTTAAAGGTTATAAATGGGCACCATATCAGAAAAGCTAAAGCTAGAATTTCATCTACTTGCTTTACGCACTAAAACCTTTGAATTTTCTATGTTGCACTTTGTTAATCTTACAAATAATTGTAAACAACTGACATAAATCTAGCAATTTTAGACCAAGGTTTGTGTGTATTTCACCCAAGAAACTAATCTAAAAAAGGGGTCCCAAGAGTTCGGAAACGCTTTTTATATGCAGCTATACAGATAATATCAACTATACTAGACATTTTTAATTACATAATCATGTCACTTAAATTAAGTTTATAAAATTGTATCAGAGTTCAACTTGTTTTGTGCTGAATTTGTATTAAACAAACATCAAACATTTTTAGCCATATATTATTTATTCATCTCAACTATTATTTCATGACGATATGAAAAATAACAATAAACACACAAACAACGGGACTTTCGTGTTTTATACCACCAGGGGGATTATGGTGCTGTGTGTATAAAAACATTACGAAAGAATGATCCCAAACAAAAATTGCAGAGGACCTTCCTATTCATGTTTCTTAAATCTCAATATACTTCCTCTGAAAAATATCTATGTTTTTAAGGTATTAAAAGTGAGACCTCAGTAGTAACAAAAAATATATTCAGGCAGAAACTGAGGAGTGCTGATAATTATAAAGTACCAAAACCCAATGCAACATTTTATACTGGGACTTTTAGTTTTCTTTGACCGAGAGTTTTTAATAACTTACCTAATGAAATAAAACAATTAAAAAATAAAATATATTTTTTATGTCAAGCAAAACAATGGTTATTATTTTGTGAACATGATACAATTTTGACTATAGTTCAATAATTTATTTATAAGTAAACATAACCTTACGAAATACAACATACAATATCCCAGGCTGCCTGTATTAGAATTCCATTTTAAAAGTATATCAATTTATTAAACACTAGACTAAAATGTCCTATATCTTAGCTCTCTTAGTGTAGTTAAGAATTTTACTGCATTAAAAACTATTGTTAAAATGGAAAAATCACACAATACTTAATATATGTAATATAACACTATGTAAATAAGTTATTTTTCTTGTATTGTGCTTGTTTATTATATTACCAGGGAATAAGTGTATTTTTAGTTTAGTCAGCTACCGCTGAGGATCTGACTTTTATTTTTATGTATTTTGAAATGAGATGGAACCCCAAATCAGGTATTTGACTTACGGGGTCCTTTTATTTTTTCTAAACACTACATAGATTAATTAAGAATAGAAATAACAATTAGAGCTAAGATACAGGACATTTTATTTTATTATTTAATAAATTGATATATAAAAAAAATTCTAATACAGGCAGCCTGGGATATTGTATGTTTTATTTTGTAAACTACATCTTTGAAATGTTTTGAAAAAATAAAAGATTATTATTATGAAAGAAGCTGGATTATTTAAGAGTTACTGATATTTAAACTGAGACATATGACTTGTATTTCCTTTTGGTTATTTACAATTTAACTTTTAAACATGTGATGTATAATTAAAGTTTGTTTACATTGGGACACAAAATGTCAACTGTTATAATTGACCGTGTCTGTCTGAAAGTTATTAATTATTTTAGTTAGTAATTTTCCACATTCCGGTGCCGAAACCCGTAGATTATGTCAATCAGGTAATCTTCAAGAATAAAAAAACTACCTGACAGGTATACATCAACAAATGATTTAAAAACAGAAGAAAATATGGACTCAACAAAGAATAATGATGAACATCACAACGAAAATATGATAGGAACTTCTACTAAAACTACATCTTCAAAAGAAAGTCGCCTTAGTAAACTGCAAATTGAGATGGAGGAATTAGCATTTGTCTGAGGTTTTATATCCAACAAAAAGGAAGATCCTGAAAGCAGCTTTGTCCATTTTTGACCCTTTAAGTTGAGTATGCCCAACGACCCTAAGAAAGGATGATTGTTCAAGATGTTTGGTGAATCAAGACAACTTGGGACGAAGTACTCCCTCATGACCTCTGCGAAAAGTGGGAGAGTTGGCTAGGAGAAGTAAAAAACCTTCAAACTTTCAAAATTTCATGGTGTTACTACGATATACCGACACTCGAGAAAATAGATCGACATACTTTTGTTGATGCAAGCCAAGAGGCCTTTGCCACGGTCGTATATCTTGTCCAAGACATAGACGACTCCTATAGGGCAATGTTAGTTGCAGCATGTGCAAAGGTCGCCCCTCTTAAATCAACTACCATCCCTCGTCTGGAGCTACAAGCAGCCGTATTAGGATGCAGACTAGCTAACAGAATTAAAAACGACATTGGTATTCATATAGTTCAACGAAAGTTTTGGTCTGATTCAGTTACCGCCCTACACTGGGTTAAATCAGAACCAAAGACCTACAGACAATTTGTTTCAAATAGAATAGGAGAGGTCCAAAAACCTGAAGAATGGAAATGGGTTCCTTCCAAACAAAATCCAGCAGACATAGCTAAAAGGTCTAATAGAAAATTTAGTTCAGCTTTACATGACAAGTGGATTTATGGACCTAGTTTCCTAACCTGCGGAGTAGATAACTGGCCAAAACAACCAACCACTTTTGGATCAAAAGAAGACAGGGAAATTAAGAAAATTTTCATTGGTGTTCATGAAGACATGCAGTCGTCACAACTGATTGATGTTAACAAGTTCTCTTCTTGGGAAAAACTAGCAAAAACTCTAGCGTGAGTTCTGAAATACATAAAAACCTTACGACAACGAAACAAATCTAACAAAGAAAAACTAAAATTAAGATCAGTAGATAATAATGAAAAAATACCTGAACTTCATCCCGAAGAGATAAATGCAGCTGAAAGAGTTCTTCAAAAAGCGGCTCAAGACGAAAGCTTCAAAGAAGAAAAATATTTGCTGAGTCATAAAATGATTTGTTAAAGTCAATCCGTATCTACGCATTATCCCTATTTCTTGAAGACACAACAGGTCTTATTATAATTCCAGCAAGAACAAGCAATGCCAAAGATTTCAGCCCAGATAAAAAAACAGCGCATTTTGTTAGACGGGAAAAGTAATGTTTCAAAACTGATTATTAAAATGTATCACGAAGTCTGTTTCCACCAAGGGATTGAAACTGTCGTAAATGAAGTAAGAAAGAGGTTCTGGATTATCAACCTACGATGCGCAGTGAAAAAGGTGATAAATAGATGCACGAAGTACAGGGTCAATAATGCTAAACCCATACCTCCCCAGATGGCATCCCTACTAGAAACCAGAGTCTTGAGAGTTGAACATCTTCTCTACTTCACCGGTGTTGACTACTTTAGACCAATAGAAGTGACCATCGGGCGTCGTCACGAAAAGCGTTATGGTGTCACCTTCATATGCTTGTCTACACGATCCAAACATCTAGAAGTGGCACACACATTGAATACAGAAAGTTGTATAGTGGCTATCTTGCGATTTATCAGTCACAGGCCATGTCCGTCCGAGATATTCTCGGACAACGGAACTAATCCTGTAGCAGCAGAAAAGGAGCTCCGGAACGTAATGAAGTTACTTGACCATGTTCATATCCAGCACACCGTCCGTCGTCGAAAGAAACTGGATAAAATGGAACTTTATCCTACCCCGTTCCCCACACATGGGAGGTTGCTGGGAACCTCTCATTTGATCAGTGAAAAATGCTTTAAGGTCCGTAATGCAATCCCAGTATCCTCGTGATTAAGAGTTCCAAACACTTCTAGTCAGAATCGGATTCTTCATAAACTCCCGACCTCTTACACACGTGTCTATTGATCCTCAAGACCTTGAACCATTAACGCCAAACCATTTCCTCAGGGAAGCATTTGAAATCCCTTTTGTTGAAGACAAACTCTGCAAAAAACAACTTGCACGTGTGAAATCCCTCCTCAATAACTTTTAGAAACGATGGGTGCAAGATCATTTAGATAACTGATCTCCCCTGCTTGACCAGGCGGTGTAAATGACATGCAGAAGCTGAACCACTGAAAATTGGTGACTTGGCCATCACTGTGGATGAAAATAATCCAAGAAACACTTGGCCTCTTGGGCGGATATCAGTAACATCCCCGGGCAAAGACGGACAAGTCCGGATTGTTGATGTTACTACCTCACATGGGACATTCAAAAGACCTATGACCAAAGTAGCCGTTTTATCTGGAAGGGGAGAAGATGTTACTGCTATTTAACCTGTGACATATAACTTGTATTTCTTTTTGGTTATTTACAATTTGACTTTAAAAAAATGATATGTATAATTAATATTTGTTCACATTGGGATAAAAAAATTTCAACTTTTATAATTGTTACATATAATAATTATAACAGAAAGTTATTAATTATTTCAGTTAGTAATTTTCCACATATAGTAATTAATTAAAATATGCATATAGGTTTCAAAAACACATTGAGTGAAAGTGGGGGTCATTATTTAATTATAAATAATAATTGATTTAGAGTGTTTGGAGCTTAAATTTGAATATTTTTAATATTTAACCATATTTATTAACGTTTTATTCACTAAACCGTATAAGATCACATCGCTGCCACACAACTGTCTAAGTTTTAAGACAGTTGGTAACGATTTTCTTCTTTTATAAACTTTAAGAAATAAAACAAACCAATATACTTTAAATAACATTCAAGCCATTGCTCGAATAGTTCCTAAGAAAAACAAAACTTGTTTTTAACACCAGATTGGGAATATACTTCTAACTTTAAATTGTATTAATTAGTTCTTCTAATAAGCAGCTACATTTCAGATTTATTTTAATACATGTTCCTGACCCCACCATGGGATAGAGTAACGGGGGGCACAAGCCCAAAAATATTTTATGCTTGTCATACTGTGTAGCACAGCCCAAGGCTCAACCTGCATAAAACTAGCAAGACGAAGTTTAACAAATTAAGGAACATAATATAGTTCTTGTACACGACAAAACTTAAGGCTCTGTACATCCTTCCAAATACTTCACTTTAGTGTTAAATGTAATAAATAACACAACCATTAACAGTCCTAATTAAAGTGGAAGTAACATCTTGGGAGTAGCGCTTGAACTACTTTTATTAGTAGCATAATTTTCCGTCGCGAGTATTTGTTTTACATTATAACAAATACTTGTACATATATGGCCCTTGAATACTCTAAATAATAATAAAAAATACCCCCGTCGCAGCAAACCTGCGTACTCAGCGAATTTCCAATGCATAATATTTGTCTGAATTCCACATAAAGCCGCGTACCAAGTTTCATAAAAATATATTCACATATAAGCGATTTTAATTATTCTCCATAAGAATAACATTGGTAATGAGTACGTAGGTTTGCTGATACAAGGAACACAAACAATTGTTTTTTATGCTAATATAAATATAATTTAACTAGGCGATGCCACATACCAAGTTTCATCAATATTCAATCATAAATAAGCGCTATATAACATTTTAGTTATTCTCCATAAGAATAACATGGGGGCTGAGTACGCAGGTATGCTGCTACAGGAATAACCAACAAAAAATCAATTTTTTGTGCAAATATCAATATACCAGTAATATTTGAAGCCACATACCAAGTTTCATCAACATACATTCATAAATAATCGAGATATCAAATTTTATTTATTCTCCATAAGGATAACATTGGACAACGTACTGTGTTTAGCACTTTGAATATCTCAGCAACGGTTGGGTGTAGAATCAAAATTTAAACACCAAAATGATTGTTTTGTGGAACTGAACAGATTTCTAAAAGCAAATGTGAAGTTTAAATTAAAATAAACTGAGGAAATGCCAAAAACCTTTTTCCCATAAGATTAACATGGGAGATTTTATGAGTAGGTTTTTTTGGATTTTCTCCGCAACCACTTAACCTAGGTTAATAATTCAAAATACTATATTATTTTTTTTTAAGCTCTATAACATGGTCAAAACCAAAATTAAGTTTTTAAAAAATTTTAGGGTGAAAAATGCAAAAAACTGATTTTTGGAAAATTTAAAACCCCCATAAACCCCCCTTCCCATGGTCCGATTTTTCTGGTTTTCGAACTTAAAGTCATGAATGTCATTTTACACATTTGAGCCAAATTTCATCGAAATCGGACGTTTTTTACTCAAGTTATCGCATTCACGGACACATATATATATATATATATATATATATATATATATAGATATATATATAGAGATATATATATATAGATATATATATACATATATATAAATTTGAACGAATAGTGTTTTTGTCATCTGGGGACCTTAAAACAAAAAATTATCATGGTCTCGGACTTAAGTCTTACCATGAGACCTACGGTAATAGCTTCTTCCCTATAGGGGAAATTCGCTAAAACACAGCAACAACACAATTTCAAAGACACCTTTTCTTATTTTATTGATTTGATTCATTGCAAATTTAAAGAACAGTGACCAAGTGGGTTAAATTCACTAAAAACCTATCATGCACTGCAAAAGCTGAACTGAAAAATGTTCTAACCAACTCTCTTGACAATATACAAGAGAATTGGTTGGAAAATAAAATACTGTACACGATAAAATCAGTGTAAAAGGTTGCTATTTTTATATTTATAGTAATTCATTCAGTTTTTCATTACATATAAATAATAAATGTTAAATATTATATATATTTTTTTTTTTTATATAAATATGAACCATGGAAAATATTTTAGTTTTATCAAGAACGTTCTAATTAATGCTAAACATATTGTTAGTCACGTATTTTACCGTATTTGACAAGTGTAAAGCACTGTTTAGTAAACAATTGGGCCTTGCTTTCAAATTTTGAAATAATTTGTGACCGAAACTACTAGAAGATGATTTGTAAGAAGCTTTAACTTAAACTGATAACGAGTTCGCACGCAGCACGCTAACGTGAGGGAAGTGAATTTCCACATAAAAAATTGTAAAACTCAAAATAAGTGTAAAAACATACATTTTTCCAATTTTTATTGAAATCTGAAAATATAGATTTTTTGGCTGTTCTGATACTCCTGGTTTCATTTACTTGCAAAGCTGGGAATACAATTTTGCGCACTATAAGGTTAGGAGAAGGTCCAGACAGGCTTGAAAGTAGGCGTGAGGTTGCTGGGGATGATAAAAGTACTCTAACAAAGGAATAACAGGCTGTTCTAGTGTAAAACCCTCATAAGACAACGTACTGTGTTTAGTCGATACACATTTTCTTTAATAACTCGGTAAATATTTATGCTAGAATGATGAGAGAGGGCTTAAAACTTTTGCCTCACTAATTCCCATCTTTTTACATGCATTTATTTTGCATCTGGGGCTTTTATGACACTTTTTGGGCCCAAAAACTCGAAATTTGAAAGAAAAATCCCCAAAAAAGGGGTTTAGAGTTTTCCGATTGTTTTGCCCAACGAACTGGTCCAATTGATTACAGAAAGGAACGTCCCTACCAAATTTGAAGTAAATCGGATAAAAATTCGACCGCTAGAGTGCAAACACACACATATATATATATATATATATGTCTATATACAGTATATATATATATAAAATTTTGAACGACCCACCAAAACGTGTTCAGGGGGTCACGTTAGGAACTTCTATGGTGGTCCCGGGCTTAAGTTTCACCGTGCAGGTCATGCTAATAGTTCACTTTCCAAAGGAAATTCACTAATAATTGAGCCTTTAAAAGCTTTAAGGGTCGTTGAAAAGTTGCAGCCTCTGAGCTCAAAATTACATTATTGGAAGCTCTTAAAATGTCACTTCCTGTAAAACGCAATCATTTAGCTAATGTTTTCATGGAACTATTTGAAATGATTTCCCCCAATCGCTTTTACTCTGTAAACTTTGTATATTAAAAATGTGGAAAAACTTAGTGGGATAAGTTACATGTATCCTTATTTGAAAATAAATATAACTTTTATTTGTATTACATTTTTGTTGTATTAATATATAATGCAAGTTATATCAGTGTGGAATGGGCCAGTAGTTACTCAATCCCAATTTTTACTTTCTCCCCATATACTATGTATATGGAGAATGTTTTGCTTTGTCCAAATTTTTGAATTTAAGTTGTTAGTGGAAATATTCGTTTTGGTGCTCCCTGAACACAAAAAAGTTATTTTTACGTGATGTCTGTCCGTCTATCTGTCTGGATGTGTACAGAGCTATAGCCCACACCAATTGGCCGATTTTGATGAAATTTCGTATGTAGGTACTAAAACACGATATCTCCAGACGTTTCTGAATTTTGTTAACAATTTTTTTAAGGGTAATTATCCCCCAAAAACCGCTAAAAACCAAGAAAAATCCAAATTTCTCAAAATTAGGTCTAACGATTTTGATCAAACTTTAGTGGGTTGTAGTGCTTTACGTTTTCAACAAAATGATACCACCCGCATTCCTTGAAAATTCAAGATCAGAAATCACAGGACTTAAAACAAACAAAATTCTGTTTTTTTATTTTCCATAGAAAACCATAAATGTTAAAAAATATTACTTACTGTATCACCATTAAAAATAGCTCAAAAAACTAATTAATTTAGTACTCGGAATTATTATTCTACGATTGCTGGTTGCGGAGAAAAATTGAAATTTTCATTTTGCGGTAAACGCAGCACATTGTCTAAAGTTATTCTTATGGACAATACACATCTTACCAATTCTCTCTTACTGATCAACTTCGTTTAAACTTGATATGCAGGCCAAGTTAGCATTGACCAACAGAGGATATTCGAAATATGTTTCAACTTAGCCCTGTGGGGGACAATGGGGGCATTTCCCCTCTCAAACCACTGTGTGTAGTAACGCATTCTGTAATGCCTCCCAAAAAGGGGTTTGGGTGGATATTCCTGAAAACAAAAAACTATTTTAGAACATTTTATGTTCATTCATCTGTACTTTATATTCTATATTTAGTAAATAAAAAGTTATTTATTCATTGAAGTTGCGCTAAAAGGGAGAAAGTATGTGTCGATTTCCTGACACCGTTTATTTAACAGTAGCTTTATGATCATCAAAAGAGAGAACTAATTATTTTTTTATTAAACGATCTTGGGCTATTTTAACTTACTTACTAGTACATAAATCATCTACTTGAGCAAAAATTCGAGCTTGAAGGACGAGTTTACCTGGTATAACATAAAATAAGATCAAATAAAACATTTAAGCTCAAGTTAAAAACGAATTTGTTCATAGTTATTTTATATTACTTTTATAGTAGCAAAAGCAATTAATGAAACTACTGAAAATCACTTTACAATAATGCAAGCACATAAATGTATAGTTTAAAAATATAAAAGATAAAAAATAATATACAATTAGATTTGGTTCAAACTTGTTATATGTAGATCTGGTCAAAAACCTGCGGAATCTAATGCAAGAGTGTTTTTATATTTATTACAACTGATGGCATATACTATTTCCTTAATGAAGGTTTATATAAATAAATTCACAAGGTGCACTACACATTATATGATAATGATATGTCTCCATATGAAAAATATAGCTGGGACAAACTCTCTGCTCAAATAACGTACAGGTTTTATGAAAATCCATACATAAATACATTAATTGATATTAAAACTCATATTTTTGGCAATAACGGCAAG